>BSBK01010515.1:35000-447500 GCA_027943335.1 Chamaecyparis obtusa | reverse complement strand
TGTGGACCTAGATCTGATCATTCCTTCCGTTGATGGTGGATCTGAAGGCCGACTTGATTCAGTAGCCTCTTGTATAAATGTAGTTGTTTGGTTAGAGTGGTAGATCAGTTTAGAAGATAGAAGCTAGAAGATTAAAGATTGTTGGAAGATCCTCACATGTTGGAGGACTTATGTACTTGATTGTAATATCTGACCTAAACTGGGAAGACCTTACAACCTGCCATGTATGAATCAATTGAAGTTAATAGATGAAAGTTTATGCATTCTCTCTCTCACTTTTGTGTTTTTTTGCTTCCATGTTTGATCTCTGTAAGGTGGATTTGGTTAGGGTGTGCCTTTGGCCCCTCTACCCATCCTCCCTTGCGTCAGGTGGTATTTGAGATGAGGTGCAATTTGGATCTAGGTTTACGAATCTAGGTTTGAGGGTTCCTTCTTGTCAAACCCTAGTTGATTTTTTGTGGGGTAGCAGATTACGATTTGACCTAAAATTACAGAGGGTTTCAAGATGGTTCATGGGAGGTGAGATGCAGATCCAGGATTGGTAGGCATGTTGAGACAACTTGCTCCTAGATTAGAAGTTGTTCAAAGAGTCTAGAGAAGAGGAAGACATCTTGAAGATGTTAGTGATGATGAAATTGAGGAAGAACAAGGTGATGTAGAACCTGCACCAGCAATGGATCAAGGTGAGGAAAGATTGTTGAAGGCTTTGACAAATCTGAAGTCTACACCACACTTTAATTCTCTTGAGTATAGTGGAAAATTGGATTCTGATGAATTGGTGGACTGGATCACCGAGAGGAAAAGTACTTTGAATATGAAAATGTACCTGAGGAAAAGATGGTAAAAATTGCAAGCACTAAGTTGAAGAGTCATGCATCCTTATGGTGGGAACATTTGCAGTTGGATAGAAAGAGGAAAGGTAAATAAAAAATCAAGGTATGGAGTAAAATGGTGAATAAATTGAAAGGAAAATTCTTACCTTGTGATTATCAAATTAACCTAGTTAGGCGAATGCAAAGTTTGAGGCCACAAGATAGCTCGGTAAAAGAATATATTGAGGAATTCTATAGATTAGATATCAGATCTAGACATGATGAATATGATGTGGAAATAATTTCTAGATACCTAAATGGTTTAAGAGTTTCCATCCAAGAAGAAATCAGTTTGGTCAAATTGGAGAACATTGAAGAGGCTTATCAATTTGCATTAAAAGCTAAGGAGAAATTGAACAAGAGACATGAGAAAAGACAAAGAGGTAGAGGTCATAGATTCCCTAGAGGAAGAGGTAGATCTTATGGTGAAAATAGTAGATCTGAACCTAAAAACACAACTCTAGATAAAGGAAAGACCGAGTGGAAAGGTGAAAGTTCATTTAGAGGAAGAGGCAGTAACTACCAAGGTGGTTATAATAGAGGTGGTTTCTAAGGAAATTGTTACAATTGTGGAGAAGAAGGACATATATCATTTGAGTGTACACATGCAAGTAAGAAGGTTAGTAACTGTAGAAATGCTTTGGTGCAAGAAGAGTCACCGAATGAACCTGAGAAGGAAAATAACTTGATGGTAAGGAGAGCACTTTGGAGTGAAATTAATAAGGAAGATCTGGTAAGGAAAAGTTTGTTCAAGACTAGATGTAGAGTTTCCAATGAAGTTTTGAAGGTAATCATTGATAGTGGTAGCTTGGAGAATCTAACATCTGAGGAAATGGTCACAAAGTTGTAGTTGAAAAGGTTGGAACATTTGAATCCCTATCAAATTTCAAGGATCAAAGATGAGCATACACTCTTGGTAAGTAAACAATGTTATGTGAATTTGAAAATTGGAAAGTACTATGATAAGGTGTTATGTGATATCATGCCTATGGATTGTTGTCATATTTTGTTGGGTAGACCTTGGCAATATGATAGACATGCTATATATGATGGGAGATTTCATAAATATACTATTTGGGCTGACGGGAGAAGATAATTGTTGTTACCTTTGATGGAAGAACCTGTTAGTAATGTTTGCACATCTATGAAAGTTTTCTTGATGGGAGGAAGAAAGTTTGTTAAGGATTTGATGAAGAATGATGTATGTTTTGATGTGATTCCTAACAAACCGAGTAAGAAAATAGAGGATAGTATACCCGAGGAGATTGATAAATTACTCACCAAGTATAGCGAGATCATTTATGATAATTTGCCTGATGGCTTGTCACTGAAGAGAAGCATTGATCATTGCATGGATCTAATCCCTGGAGCTAGTTTACCGAATAAGGCACCACATCAGTTGACACCTACCGAGAATCAAGAATTGAACTGATAGATTCAAGAATTTTTGTAGAAAGGTTTGATCAGAGAAAGCTTGATTCCTTGTGTAGTACCTATTGTATTGACACCTAAGAAGAATGGAGAATGGAAAATGTGTACTGATTCTAGAGAAATCAACAAGATAATAGTGAAATATAAGTTTCCTATATTGAGAATGTATGACATAATGGACCGTTTGACTGGAGAACAGTATTTTACCAAAATTGATTTGAAAAGTGGGTATCATCAGATTAGAATTAGAGAAGGTGATGAGTGGAAGACTACTTTCAAGACAAAATAAGGTTTGTATGAGTGGTTGGTTATGTCTTTTGGTTTAACTAATGCATTGAGTACTTTTATGAGCTTGATGAATGAAGTTTTGAAGAAATTCTTGGGTAAGTTTGTGATTGTATATCTTGATGATATTCTAATATTCAATAAGACCAGAGAAGAATATTTGTTACATGTTAAACAAGTATTGCAGAGGTTGAAAGAAGAAAAGTTGCTGATAAATCTAAAAAAGTGTTCATTCATGAAATAGGAGATTGTGTATTTGGGATTTGTGATTTCACCTGATGGTTTGAAAATGGATCTTGAAAGGGTTGAAGCTATTTTGAATTGGACTACACCTTAGAATGCTAGTGAGGTAAGATCATTTCATGGTTTTGCAAGTTTTTACCAAAAGTTCATTAGGAAGTTTAGTTCAATTTGTAATGCTATGACTGAGACTATGAGAAGAGATAAAAGAGAATTCAAGTGGACACATGGAGCTGATAAAAGTTTTGAGACTCTGAAGTAGAAGGTTGTTGAATTGCCTATGTTGGCATTTCCTGATTTCAATAAGGTATTTCAAGTGGAATGTGATGCAAGTGGAAGTGCAATAGGAGTTGTATTGAGTCAAGAAGATAAACATGTTTCTTTCTTTAGTGAAAAGTTGAATGATGAAAAAAGAAAATACTTTGTGTATGATCAAGAATTCTATGCTATTGTTTAAGCACTGAAGAAATGGAGACATTATTTGATACAGAGTGAATTTGTGTTATATACCGATCATAAGGCTTTA
Organism: Chamaecyparis obtusa; assembly: GCA_027943335.1. Lineage (NCBI taxonomy): Eukaryota > Viridiplantae > Streptophyta > Pinopsida > Cupressales > Cupressaceae > Chamaecyparis > Chamaecyparis obtusa. Next base: position 444,146 of record BSBK01010515.1, on the reverse strand, counting down.
CAGTATTTGAGTAGTCAAAATAAGTTGAATAAGAGACATATGAAATGGGTTGATTATTTGCAAAGTTATACATTTTTAATAAAGCATAAGAGTGGAGTCACTAACCAAGTTGATGATGCATTAAGTAGAAGGAGATCTTTGATGACAGAGATGAAAATTGAAGTTCTTGGCTTTGATGACATGAGATATTCTTATGAATTTGATCCTAATTTTTCTGAGCTATGGAGAAAGTGTAGAGCACCTATTCAAGATCAACCAAGTACTAAATGGGAAGAATATTTTATTCAAGAAGGTATGTTGTTTAAATGTATTCAGTTGTGTATACCAAGATGAGAAATAAGAAGTAATTTGATAAAGGAGAAAAATAGTAGTGGTTTGGATGGAAATTTTGGTGTTGATAAAACATTGAATTTTCTTAAGGACAAATACTTTTGGCCTTAGTTGTATAAAGATGTTCAGAAATTTATGAAAAGTTATGGAATTTGTCAAGTTACAAGAGGAGTAAGTCAGAATACTAGATTGTATACACCGATTTCTGTTCTTGAGAAACCTTGGATTAACATCAGTATGGATTTTGTTATTTTCTTATTGAAGATAGTGAGAGGTAATGATTCCATATTTGTTGTTGTGGATAGATTTTCTAAAATGGCACATTTCATACCTTGTAGAAAGACATAAGATGTAGTACATATAGAAGATCTTTTCTTAAAGGAAATTGTCAAATTGCATGGATTACCAAGGAGTATTATCTTTGACCGAGATAGTAAACTTGTTGGATACTTTTGGAAGACCCTTTGGAGAAAGTTTGACACTGAATTGAAATATAGTTCTACATTTCACCCATATACCGATGGACAAATAGAAGTTGTGAATAGAAGCTTGGGAAATCTTTTGAGATGTTTAGTTGGAGACACATCGATTAATTGGGATTTTGTGTTGGCACAAGCAGAGTTTGCATACAATAATTTAGTGAATAGGAGTACTAGAAAAACACCTTTTGAGATTGTAAATGGCATACAACCGAGAGGTATATCAGATTTGAAGGATACTTCTGATGAAAGAAAGAGAAGTGTTGAAGGAGTAAAATTTTCTAAGTACATGAAGACATTGCATGAAGATGTGAAACATAAGTTGGAGAAAAGTAATTAGAAATAAAAAGATAGAGCTGATAGATCAAGAAGACATAAGAATTTTACAGTCAGTGATGAAGTAATGGTTCATTTGAACAAAGGTAAATTTCCTATTGGAACCTATGGGAAGCTGAAAATGAATAAGTTTGGACCTTGCAAGATATTGAAGAAATTTGATAGTGGAAATGCATATGAGATTGAGTTACCTGATGACATGGATATATCACCTATTTTCAACATTGTTGATTTGTATGAGTATCATGAGTCAAATGAAGAAACAACACTACCAATGAATTATCCTAAGAAATAGACAGAAGAAGTTGAGCATATTTTGGAGCAAAGAATTGATAGAAGTACAAGAGGAAAACAATATATGGAATATCTAGTAAAGTGGAAGAATAGGATGATTGAAGACAGTGCATGGATTTCACAATCTAAGTTGGATGCAACTCAGATCATACATGTTTCATGATTTGGAGAAGCATTTTCAAATAACCCTAGGTGTTTGATGTAGGAGCATCTCGGGTCCTTGGCAATCCTGTGTCACCAAAAAGATGTTTGAAGTTTTCTGTGTTGCTCGGTTCCTTCTTTGACCATGTTGGTTGGGTATTGCTCGGTTTCCTTTTTTTACCGGTGTTGGTCAGTTATCTCTCTAGCACTTGGTTATTTCCCTGGTGCTCGGTTATCATTGCTTACCGAGTTGTTTATTTTGGATTTTTGTTGAGGCTGACTCTTGTATTTATATTTGGTCATGGATTTAATGCTAGTATCTATCATTAGGAAGCATGTGGACCTAGATATAGTCATTCCTTCCATTGATGGTGGATCTGAAGGCCGACTTGATTCGATAGCCTCTTATATAAATGTAGTTGTTTGGTTAGAGTTTAGAGGGAAAATCAGTTTAGAATATAGAAGCTAGAAGATTAAAGATTTGTGGTAGATCCTCGTATGTTGGAGGACTTCTGTACTTGATTGTAATATCTGGCCTAAATCGAGAAGGCCTTACATCCTGACATGTATTAATCAATTGAAGTTAATGTTGGAAACTACAATTGAAGCAATTGTTGTATTGTCATTGATGTCAAACCTTAACTAGCAAGACTATTGCTACTTAGGAAAGTACTATATCTATTTGATTTTTGTGAAGGGGAAAAGCAAGGTTGGTAACAATAGCACCTAAGGAAAGGTTGAGTTATCTTGATATTTCAATGAGTACTTTATTATGTGGCACAATGATAAGATAATCTATTGTTTATCTAAGTATGATTGATGACTAAACTAGTAGGCTTAATTGAGCAAAAGTGAAGAAATCTAGTTTAAGCTGAGTGATGTTAGTGTTGACTGAGCTAGTATATGCCGCGTAAATTCAGTGTTGACCGAACACCAGTTAATTGTCAAGGAAGATAATATTAGTTAAGGAAATAGTTCTTGAGGTGACCGAGCTTTCTAATGAAGACCGAGGAGTAAAACACTGTGTTCACCGAGTGTCAGTATTTTACATTTGAGGGAGAATTCAGATTTCTAGTCGACATCATTGAATTCTTGGACTATGTAAAACACGTTGACTTTATTTATTGATTGTACGAAAGCATTTAATGCACTATAAAACATTTTATTGTAAATCTATTAAGAGATTTGAGATATTTCTAGAAGGATAGCCGAAGAACATAAAGTTGGAAGGATTCAATGAATTTGACCTAACCCTAAGATCTATGAAGGAGATTAAGTGGCAAAAGATGTATTGACCTAATTAGGGAAGTATTAAGGATACCTAAGCATGAGGTTAACAAAAGAGAGGATGTTGGAAGTGTTGTTGATGTTATTGACTGTACAAATAGAGAAGGCTGAAGGAGAGGAGTTGTGATTTCTTGAAGAGAGTTCCAAGAAGATCAATGATGGTGATGGTAAAGGTTAATAGTCAGTAAGCCAACATATGTGTATGAAATTGGATCTGATATTTGCAAAGTGAGTTGTATGTTTTTCAAATCAATACTACTGCTACTTTCTAACCATTGTATCAGTCAAAATATTTTTAATAGAGGTTGACCTAACAGGTATAAATCCTTTGAACAAGGTTGTATTCTAATGAAGTGTATGTAAGTCCTATAACAAGGTGCACTTTTAACAAAGTGGTTTAAATCCTTTAACTGGGTCACACCTGACAGTGTGTTTGTAACCTTTGACAGGGTTAGCTTTTTACCGAGCTCACTTCAGAAGAGTGAACATAATAGTAACATGTTACAAAGTGGTTTTTCCCAAATTGGGTTTCCACTATAAATCCCGGTGTTGACACTTGTGTGAATGTTTTGGTTTGAACATTTCTATGTTTTACAAGTTAGAAACTATTGGATAAGTGGACTACACTGTTATATGTTTTTGTTATGAAATTAGTAATGACCGAGTAGTTGTTGGTTATTAGATTTGATTTGTTGAAGAGTTTTAAAGTTTTTTTTATACATCTAGACCTGAGAACAAATGATTCACCCCCCCTCTCTGTTGTTCTAAATCATATTAACAGTTAATATATAAAAGTTTCTGCATTCTCTCTCTCACTTTTGTGTGTTTTTGCTTCTGTGTGTGATCTCTGCAAGGTGGATCTGGTTAGGGTGTGCCTTTGGCCCCTCTCCTCATCCTCCCTTGTCTCAAAATGGCAAAGGTGAACTTTCTAAAAGGTGTATGAGTTAAGGCTTGAATGCCTACATATTGGACACTTGTGAAAAAGTTAGTTTGAGTTTGATGGAAAAGAGATTCAGACTAGTCAAACCTTTAAAAAATTGGGATATGTGACAAGAGAACCTTGGTCATTTTTAATTTTTTTGCTCATAAAATATTGGTACATTTTGATTTTTGTCTTAAAAAAGGTTTGCAAATTTCAAGTGATTAACAATAACATCAAACACATTAGTGTAGAATAAAACATACTTTATCCCTAAGTGATTTGGTAGATATTGAAAATACTCACTCACAGATTTAAGAACACACTTAAAGACTCCTCAGAATATGACAAGCCAATAACACGCAATGGATATTGACAACCATATTATCTGAGTGGTAACACCAATGAGGGGTCAATTTGGTGAGTGTTTTGGTACAAATAATATTTATCTTGCACTTAGATTTCCAACATTTCAAGGGTGATCCAAGAGGCCTCTACACTAAATCTCATAGGTAAGGAATCCATTCATAACTATTCCCTATATTATCACAAGAGAGACTGAGGCCTATATCCCTATAAGTACTCCATATGTCCCGTAAGTAGGATTTAGGATGCTCATCCCTATGAATATCTAAAGAATATTCCATCATAGTCCTATAAACAAGGATTGGTGTAAAAAATTCCCTACATGTACCAAGATAACAAAGTCTCATAAAACAAGATTTAGGTTGTCAATCCCTCTTCATATCAAAGTAATCAAAATGTATCTAGTTAAGTCCTTTGAGGCTTTAATGTCAAAGATGCATTTGTTTATAGTGGGTGGAAGAGCTTCCATCTGCTTATTCTCGCGTGGGTCATTCCTAAGAGATTTTCCAGTAAATGACAGGCCCTCTAAACATTAAAGCAATAAAAATGGATTGGATTTAGATGTCCGAGGTTCTGCTTCTTCCAATGGAAGAAAAACATACTTCTCTACCTTTTTGTGTTTCCCAAACACACCAAATAAGGTTCATTTACAAAAAATTAAACTCAAACTTAATCTTACTTTTGAGTTTCTGATTTTCCCAATGGGAAAAGAGCGTAATCCTCTTATCAGATTAAAAATCAAATTTAAATTCCAATTAAGTGCCTAGAAATATTATGAAAACATAATGTTACATAATGTTGAGTTGATATTCAAGACAACTTGCATTACAAGCATTTGTAGTATTCATTGTTTCAATTCATAGCCTTTGACATACGTAATCTCTGTCAAGCGTCCTACAAACAATAGTTAGGTGGATGCACAAATTCTTCCCAAAAACAACTCTATCTTAGCACAACAAAATGTTAAAACATGCAAATAACTCAAAATTGATAGAACAAATCCGATATCCTACAAACAGATTTCTTGGCTTTTTTGTGTTTTGTTACTTTCAAAAATAGTGGGTCATCATTAATAATTAATCAGATTTTAATAATTGCATAAAATTCAAACACACTATAGAAATTGTTATACACACTACTATTTTCTTTAAAGGCACTACAGAAAGTGGTTGTAAGTGCTATTTAATATCTACTACGCGCTAAAAGAATTATGCAAAGCATGAAAAAATAGCTTAAAGGCATCGTAAAGGAATCAGATATGCATTGAAAGAATGTTAGAAAGAAGATAGAAGTTTATTTGTACATGTCGAAACTCTATGTAAAGGTGTCCAAAGGCTGGTTATATGTGGTAGTTAACTTTGTGTATGTTTCATAACAGAACTAGTACATGTCATTTCATTCTTCAAATGCGCTATTTCACTTGTAAAAGATCAAAATTTACAAAACAAAAGCATGGACATATGAGTATTTAATAAATTTATAAAGCTTGAGGCCTGAGCCCCATGGTGGGTGGCAAAAATGTATGTTTTAGTGCCCACCCATAGTTTACTTTTCAATTTTATATTGCCAAACTCTTTTAGGCCACTTTTATGTGTGCATTGATTATTTTAGTTTATTATGTGGTTATAGATGTGTAACATTACGTTAATTATGTGATGTTATATATTTGCAGTTAGATGATGTTAGTTACTTTGATGATGATTATTTATATGTTTAAAACAATGTTTATATTTATGATTTTACTTACCCCATACTTGCATGTGTATGGCTATCATGTATTCTTTTACTTTTTGTTTGATGTGTTTGATATGGTTGAGGGACAAAGTCATAGTTACTTGCTTGCGGGATCCAAATGATATCTCAGTACCTGCCATTGCTTGTTATATGTGTGTGTGTGTGTACATGCTTTTTTTTTAATGTAGGTTTGCAGGTACCGAGCATCAACTTCCCTGAATTGTCAAGATGAGCGTGCCCTATTGCAAGTCTCAATGGTAAGAGAGGGGAGATAATGTTCATATCCAAATCACAAACTAAGCCATTTTATTGTCTTGAAATAGTGGACAAGTTTCCAATATTTTACCCTTCCCAAATTCGTGCAAGTGACGTGAGTTCATAGCCTTTCCCTTGAGCATGGTTATGGTTTTATTAGTTTTAGTTGGTCTCTAGTTGGTTGGTATGTTTGTTATGATTAAATAATTTATTTAGATTAATCATGTGGTTTAAATAAATTAGATCTTACTAAATATAGATAATTAAATGTGAAAGTATTTAATTAATAAAAATTAATTAAATACATTTATTAAATTTAAAAATCTAATTAAAAGCCTACTTGTGTAAATAAAAGTATTTAAGTAATGGAAATTAATTAGATTTACTTCTTTAAAGATTTAATTAATTATCAAATTCAACTTCAAATAGAAGATATTTATTATTTAAAAATAATTATCATTGGGTAAATAAAATTAGACTAAAATAATATTATTTAAATTAAATTAAAATATAATTTAGTTGCACAAATCAATTAGAATAAATAAATAAAAGAATAAAGTAATTGAGAGTTAAGTGAATTAACAAAAACAAGGAACCCAAAATACTTGAGTTAAAAATTAGAATTGAGTAAATTATGTGAAAAAAGGGGAATTAATGAAAACAAAGCTGTTGAGTTGAGTTGAGTTCCAAAATTGAGTGGTTGAATTCGAATTCCTATATTAGAAGGTTTGGAAATTGTTTTCAACACACAGGTTTGCAGATTTGGGTGAAGGAATTGAATTGAAGAATTCTTTTGTGAAAGCTTGGATTTTTTTTTATGTTTTTGGTCTTCGTCATATTTCTTCTATTGATGGTTTGAGGTAGGGTTTGGAAACCCTCATAGTTTTAATTCTAGTATTTCAGAAAGATTAATTTCTTCATTCCTGTTAGATCTTGGTGTTATGGTTATTTTATGATTTCCTTTTATGTTTGGAATTTTGGAATTAGTTTTATGAAATTTGGTGCTTGAATGAATTCCCATAATTAAATTTTAGTTTTAGTTCAACTAGGATTTGAAAGATTTATGGCAAAAAAAGCTTAGGGTTTGAACTGATAGAATTGTTAAATTATTATTCAGATAATTTTCCATATGTGAATTTTTCGTGGTTAAATTTTGTTGGAAAAAGTGAAATTGGGTGTGTGTGTGTGTGTCTATATATACCTAAGAGGTATATGTATATAAATTTAAATAATTACCTCGTTGTTTTAAAAAATAGATATATTAAATATATATTATGCATATATATCTCTGATTAAAAATATATATGTATATATTATATGTATTTCAGATTTTTTTTAAATGAAAATGAAAATGAATGATGCGGAGTGGGGGGGACCCAGTCCCCACCCCATGGCTCCCATACTACCTCGACAACAACAACAACCACACAATAGTGACATCTACCAGATGATAATGCCTTGTCGTGTACGGGAGCATTGGGAGAGGGTAAATCCCTCCCCCACTTACCTTTTTGCATTATGTTATTTTTTATTTATTATTAATTATAAAAAGTTTTAAATGTATATTTTATTTAAATTATTAATTAATATTTATTGATTAAAACTAAATATAGGTGTTATTTAACGATGTTAAGTTGCATTGTAAATTTAATTAAATATTAATAATTAATAATGGTAGTATTATTAACATATGTTGTTTAATAATAATATCAATTATTATTCTGTTAGAAAGTAAAGTCCACCAAGATAACTGAGAGGGGGGGGGGTGAATCAATTATCTAATAAATATAACTTTTACCAACTTCAATAGATTTTAACCATGTAAGCAATATAACCACCAACCATAGAAAGATATTCATACACAATAACACAATGACACAAGATCTATTGACTAGGGAACCTCTTGATCAAAGAGTAAACCCCAGTGGGAATGATGCCCACAAAAGATGCACTAATATGAATATTCCTTGTGAAAGGATGGAATTTGTTAGGAGTCTTATGAAATACATTTAGTACATATGAATCCCTGTTAGAAGATTTTGAATCTCTGTTAAATGATTCTAACTCTGTTAGGAGTTATGGAAGACAGAAGGACCCACTGCCCAAACAACTTCAGGGCAAGATCAATAAACTCACTGTCCAACTGATCTTTGTATTATTCAATAGAATAATACTAAATATTACTAACCTCAATAATCCAATACTCCTTCTTTGACTGTGCCTAACCACACCAACTCCTTCTTCAGATCTCAGTACTTCACATATCCTCTTTCACAATTTCGCTTACACAATATCTTCATACACTTTATCATTACTCATTTTTCATATTACAACAAGGAAAACATTCCTTCCTTTATACCACACTCAAGTAATTAAAAATGAGTCAACATAAAATTTACAAAATAAAAGTTTCCACACGTTACATCAAAATTACATAAAATTGTCAGCTTCCAATCTCTATAATTATTCACTCGTGTGACCTTAGATCTTATGCTATCATCCACGTCACTATCAACATGCCTTCAAATTCTCTCTAAATGTGCATAACCAGATTCCATCCCGATTAGGAGATATCATCTAATTTTCACAAACCACTACTCAGGAACACTGCCTGAATACTGCTTCCACTAAAATGCTCATAACTTCCATGAATAAAATAATTACTATCTATGCTCTTAACCAAGGAATTATAACACATCAAAGAGTAATTCCCCAACTCTTCATAGCTTCATCTTCAATATCCCAAGTGCGCTAACTCAAACACTGTCTGCTCCTCTACTAATCTTCAGTAGATCACTGTGTTGACATCAATGACAATCACAGTCATGAATGCAACAACAACTGCTACAAAATGGCTGCTAATACTCCCATAGGATATATTTATAATTCATTCCTAACAATCTCCCCCATTGGAATTGATGGCAACATAGATGAAAAACATCCAAAGTTCCATAAATCCAACACTGTAACATTGTTGCTCTGAAAAATACTTTCAAGTCCTCTTCATCAATCAAATCTTGCTTCATTTTCCTATTCAGTTCTCTCCAATAGATGGTACAAATGGTTTTTCATGTACACTTCTCCCCCATTGACATCAATGACAAAAATTTTATCATTATGTCAACAACAACTTCAATGTCAAAAGACACTGTTCAGAAAATACATTCACTAGAGTCCTCATGACTCAACTTAGATACACATACTCCCCCATAGAGGAAGTACCAACATCCAGTCCAGAAGAAAGATAGGGCTCATATACCATTGGATGGATGCAACAATCTATGTCACTTCTCAAAATTAGGTTGGGTCATAACCCCAAGCATACCTCTCAGATACTCAAATGTATCCTTTGACAAAGGTTTTGTAAATATGTTTGCAATCTACTCCTTTGTGCTTATGTATTCAAGTATGACTTCTTTCTCAACAACTTTCTCTCTTACTACATGATACTTTATCTCTATATGCTTTGTCTTAGAATGTAACATAGGGTTCTTAGACATACTAATTGTGCTGGTGTTATTACAATGTATAACAACAGGTTCAATTAATTTTACTCCAATATCTTTCAGCATTTGCTTCATCCAAATTATCTGGTTACAATTGTTTGCTGCTGCTACATACTCTGCTTCTACTATGCTCTGTGAAATACAATTCTACTTCTTTCTTAGCCAAGAAACCAATCTTCCTCCAAGGAAAAATGCTCCTCCATTGGTGCTCTTTTTATCATCAACACTACCTCCTTAATCAACATTTGTATATGCACATAGGGTAAAATCATTAGATTTTTCATACCACAATCCATACTCAATTGTGCCTCTTAAGTACCTTAGTATCCTCTTTACTGATGCATAATGTGATTCTCTAGGTTTAGCTTGAAATCTTGCTACAATTCCAACTGAATGTGTTATATCAGGTCTTGTATGAGTCAAGTACTGCAATCCTCCAATCATAGATCTGTACTTCTTCTATTTTACTATAGGAGTCTCATCTGTGCTAGATAACTTATGTCTAATTACCATAGGTGTTCCAACTAGTTTACAATTCTCCATTCCAAATCTCTTCAACAAATCATTCAAGTACTTTCTCTAACTTACAAAGATACCATCATTGTTCTCTGTTATCTGCAATCCCCAAAAATATTTCATTTCACCAATCATACTCATTTCAAATTTAGTCTTCATTTCATTTGCAAATTTATCACTAGCTTCATCTTATCCTCCAAAAATAATATCATCAACAAAAATAACTACAACCAACAAACCATTTTCAATTTCTTTTGTGTACAAGTTGCTATCAGCTATGCCTTTTGTAAATCCTAATTTCAACAAATACTTATCCAATCTCGCATACCAAGTTTTGGGTGCTTGCTTTAGTCCATATAAAGCTTTCTTCAGTTTACATACCATGTCTCCTTCTTGAGTTAAAGGAAAACCTTCAGGCTACTCAATGTAGACTTCTTCTTCCAACTCTCCATTTAGAAATGCTGACTTTACATCCATCTGATATACTTTGAACTTCTTGTAAGCTGCATAAGCCAAAAACATTCTTACTACTTCAATTCTCGCTACCGGTGCAAAATTTATTTCATAGTCAATTCCTTCTTGCTGCGAGTATCCTTTACATACCAATCTTGCTTTGTTCCTTACTACTTCTCCTTGTTCATTCATCTTGTTTTTGAATACCCATTTTGTTCCAATGAAATTCTTATCTTTAGGTCTAGGGACCAATTCCCATGTTTTGTTTTTTTCAATCTGATCTAGTTCTTCTTTCATAGCTTTAATCCAATGTTCATCTTCACAAGCTTCACTAGTAGATTTAGGTTTAATTTGAGAAATCAAACATAACTGTTTGTGTACCTTATTTGGAGTCAAAACTCCTTTGTCTATGCTTCCAATAATCTTCTCAATAGGATGATTCCTTGATAAATTCCTGTTAGGTGTCACTTGTAATACCCCAAAATTGGCACCTTATAATTTCAATCAATTTTGGTGCATTTTCTTCAATTTTACATCTTTAAAGTCCTATTTTACTAGGCAATTTTGTCTCTCCTACCTGACTTTATTCAACTAGATGTCAATTGCAAAAGACCTAAATTTGCATTAATGTCACACTATAATTAATTTCTAAGTATTCTTCTTTATTAGCTAAATAATCCCTATGATAAATTGATTTAATTCTAAAGTCCTAAGTGCTTTAAATTAAATTAAAACTCACCCCTTTAGCTAATACACATAAAGGAATTAATATTACTTAGTTATTTGAATGGATTATCTTATTTGGATTTAATAATTCAAATTATTCGAAGGGTCACCTGTATGTGGCAATAATTCATTCTTTTAATTAAGTAATTCCTCAATATTTGTCTCAATTGGGAATGAAGAGTCAACCATTTCATTTCAAGAAACTCTTCCTCTCTCCCAGATTTTCTATATTATGAACCTTCTTCCTCATTCGAAAAAAAAGGTAATTTGAGAACACATAAACTATAGCGAAATTTTATCTCAATTATCTTCATATTTTCAAGCTTTTATTGCACAATTAGCTTAATTCTCATTTAGTGTAATTGCACTTTCATATTAGAGTAATTTGCTTATTGTTATTAGCTTAATTTGCATATTCCTTTCAAGTTCTTAGATTAAAATTGTATATTCATCTTAGATTAATTGCACTTTGCTCATCTTTCAAGCTTTCAAATCCTCCGTATTAGCTTGGTCTTTTGGTTGTTGGCTCTCATTCTGAGAGTAATTCAAACACCCCAGTTAATTAGGAGGCAATAGGTCGAATCGATAGCATCTTATGAATTGAGTAATTCATACTCCTTTTCATGATTTGATGATTGAGAAATGACTATGTTGTGTGTATGGTTGGATTAGAGGTCCACGTTCAACTATAAAATTTTGGCACCCACCATGGGGTAGAAAAATCATTCCTGACCTCACTTTTGAAATCTTTCTGATAGGGAATTTGAACTCTGTCGTGCATCTGTACTTCTCTATGTACAAAATTTCATGTGAGATTCTAGAGTGTACCATGCGAAGATTTTCTCCTAGTAGCATTATGTCGTGTGAAGAAACACTTTCTTGTGTAGGCCCTTGTACTTTCTCACGCGCAGTGCAGTACTTCCTCACATGAAGTTTTACTGTTAGTCATTTAAATTTTCCAGATTCTACAATTTATTGTTACCTTTTCCTAACATTTACTTTCTGCTGTAGATTTCCTATTTCTATTTTCTGCTATAGTGTAATAGTGGTCTGTAGGCCACTTGTCAAAGATCATAAAACTTTCTAATAGTTTTCTTGTAGGACAATTGTCGAAGATCATTTAAAAACATTGTGCTTGCTTACTATTTTTCATTCACATAGTATAACTAGGGCCCCGTTAAAATTTCTTAATGGTCTTGATAGTGAGCTAGGGTAATAGGCTCTTCATTACATGGAAGTGATTCCCATGGATGAATCTAAGACCTAGATCTTACTAATATGATAGATACTTGGGGAAGCGAGGAAAGGTAGTGAATCTTTAGCACTTCTGCTTGTTAGGGGATTATGCTCTTCTCTCTTTGAGAGAACCAGAAACCCAAAAGCTTGTAGATTTGGTGGACTGAAACTAACTTGGTGATGAATATGTTTGATGTGTTTGGGTAAGGTGAAGAGGAAGAGAAGTATACTCTTCTCTCTTTGAGAGAATCATAAAATCCAACCCTCGAATCCAAGCCAAGTCCCGAGTCACCTTTAGAGGGCTTGCCGGAAGTTGAACCTCTGAGAATGACCCAAGTGAGTACAAACCTATTGTCAGTGATTCATCCTCACTATAATAAAGAATTATTTGTTGAGTCTAAAGACTCCAAAGCCATGTTATCTTCCTTCTCATGATTTTGACTATTATCTTGAGAAGGCCTTGTCTATTGTACTGAGCAGCGCTGCTCCTAGCCCTGCTTGCGGGGGTGTATGCCTTTCAAGTGTTGGTGTGGCTACGAGGCCCTAGCCCTGTATTGTGGGAATTGAAGGTTAGTGTGAATGGAATCCCACTAAAAAATTTCCCTAATTAGTTTCCTACCAAGATCATCTCCGAAAGGAGACATAACCTTTGCGTAGGGAGGGGGAAGAATCTCTCCCATAGATTCTCACCATAGGCATGCACCTGGACATTTGAAAGTGGTATATGACATTGGACCCTAATTCAAGGGTAACCTTTTAACATATAATATTGAGTCCTTGGAAACACCAAAAACACGGGCGCCCTCTAGGGGGTGACATGGCTGTGTGAGATGAACACATGCGCATAAGTAGTGGGGCAAATGTTTTGTGTTCTCAGGATTTTTTTTGTAGGGATAACTATGTGTTTGTTATCAAGTCTTAAACTTTTCCATCATGATTAAACAAAGACTCCCATGATACTACCAAGTTGCTTTGTCCTTGGTAGGTTTGTTTGCGACTACTTCTTGTGTCACCATTGCTTGGTCAAATCTTCATGCTTGTAAATGAATGCTTGAAACCTTCAAACTGAGATTGTTGATTAAAATGTCCTTCAAACCTATCTAGAAAGTGGATTTTCTATCTGAGAACCATTTATGTTGTGTCCCAAAACCTATCTTTTATCTCAAAATCTGCATTGAACTATCGAACACTGGTCTTTTCCTGCGTGAAGTTTCAGAAACTAAGCATTTCCTCGCATGAGATTTCATTCTCTCATATGAAGCTTGGAATTTTCTCACATGACCTTGCACTTTCTCGCACGAACCTATACCCTATTTTAAAAAATAATGAGCTATTTCTTGTTGACTGGTCAAACTTCTACCCAATCTAATTTTTGTCTGGGGTCTATCTATTTTTTCCCCTATCGTTCACTGTCAGAAACTAAGTGTCTCAAGCTAAGAACCAATCAATTATTGATTTGAATCATTTTGTCTCTCCTTTGTTTATCTTATCTCTTTATTCTTTTTGTACCTTGCGTCATGATAGTCTTATTCTCTTGATGATTCATGCTAGGTCCATCTCGCATCTTGGCTGTTCTAGCTATTTATCTCCTTTTCGCTATCTTAGAGACAAAGGTTTAGCATTATCCTGAGTCTTCTCTCATCACATATTCATCTATGACTATCATGACTAGAAATGGAAACACTTATCCCATTTAGAATACTGGTCAAGGTAGAAGTAAACCTCATAATCAAGAAATAGATCATCCTGAATTTGTCATGAATCTGAGCTTTGTGAGGGATCCTCAAGTTCTTCATTGAGTACTTTGAAAGATAGCCCATCTCAATCATCACCTCCGGTGTTCCAAGAATGTTTTAATCTATTGTTTCAAGCACAACTTGGTTTCTCATTTCAAGAACAGGACAACTCATTCTTCCAAGACAACTCATTGTTTCATAACTTTGGAAGACCACTTCCTCAGACTGCTCCTATTATTGAATCTATCGACCCTACTGAAGATAGTGTTTCATTTGAACTTGTTGACCCTCTTGATCTTGTTCATGCACCAAAAGTTACCTTAGTTGTGCCCTTTTGGCATCATTCATATCATTTTACTGAGGCTTCACTTGCTGCACAGTCCTACATTGACAAGATGGGAGATCCATTTGACTTCCAACCAGGCAAATACAACCAAACTCATAATCAATCTCAGAACAACTAGTATCATGGTCAATCTTCCAATGACCAACATCATGCTCAACCTCAAAGTGAGCAACATCATGGTCAATCTCAACATGACCAAAATTAGTCTCACAATGATGATCAATCTTGAAACAAACCTCAAGGTGCTCAACCAACATACCTCTATCACCCTCCTCCATACGATCAAAACCAAGATGATCAGCAACAAGACCAAATCCCAAGCATTTATGAGATTCTTGGTAATGAAGATGATGTAATAACTCAGAATGATATAGCTACTGCTAAAGCTAATAAGAGTCTCATTAAAATGATGGAAATTTTCCTTTTAGAGGAAAAGGAAAAGTACTTTCTTGAGTTGGCCCAATAAGGGGCCAAGTTGCCTCCAAACTATCAAGTTGAAACACTTGTGGCTAAAGAGGAAGAGACTGAGACTGCTAAGTTACAAAAGATGATTCAGAATATGCAAGATCAGATTAGTCAACTTTCAAAGGAAAAGGATAAGCCCACACAATAATTCACAATGGACAATATATGCCCTTTTCCATTTGACAAAAGTATCTGCATGCCTCCTTTTCCAAAAGGAGTGGAGTTGCCTAAATATGATAATTACATTGGTACTACTGATCCCCAAGATCATCTGAGGGAGTTTGGTGCTTTGTCCATAGAATTTATACATGATCAAACTTATCTTATGAGACTCTTTCCCCGTACCTTGGATGGGTCAGCTATGGAGTGATTTTGCCAGTTACCCCCTGGGATTAAGACTTTTGAAGAGATCACTAATCTATTCCTCTAACATTATTCACATAACATTCAACACCCAGTCAACATCCATGATTTGTGTAATCTAAAACAACGACAAGGAGAGCCTTTCTTGTCTTTTCTCCAAAGATGGAGACAACTTTGCACGAAGTATCCTCGCAAATTACCTGAGTCTGAGAAACTTGACATCCTTTTGGACAATCTTGTCCCAGACTTTGGATATCAGGTGCAACTACAAGGTGCTTTGACTTTTGACAACATGATCAAGCAAGTTGTGAGGATAGAGGCCTTTATGGTTAAGAAAGGAGAATTAACTTTGAATAAGGATAAAGGGAAGGCTGTCAACAAAAATAGAGATGTTTTAAATGATAGAGTGGTTGACAATGTCACCGTGAAGCCTTCAAAGTCTATTTTTAATCTTACTTCCAATATACAAGCAGCGAAGGCTATTGAAAAGACCACAATGGATAATCAACAAACTTCAAGATTTTCTAAGAACAAACCTTGGGCCTCTCGACCCAAGCATGAATTCACTTCTTTGGGAGAGCCTCTTGACATGGTCTATAAAACTCTCATGCAAAATTAGATCCTCAATCCTTTGGAAAAGCATCTTTATGTCCCACAACCATGACCTCATTGGTGGAATGACAATGCATACTATGACTATCACCAAAACATTGGTCATAAGACTTCTACTTGTCTCCAGCTAAAACATAAGGTTCAAGATCTAATTAACAATGGTGACATTGTTGTGGACAACCACAACAAAAATTTGGAGCATCAGGCATTTAAGGATCCTTTCCCTCCTCACGAGAAAGGTGAGTCTTCCACAGCTAAGAATACCAACGCTTTGGTTAACTATACATATACTACCAATGATAATGTCATCAACATGATTGAACCTGTTGAAGTTGAGTATTGCGATGTGATCACTTTCAAAGGGAGTGGCGATGCTCCCAAACCTAAGAATCCTTTCATCTTGTGTAGCTCCACATCTCATTCTTCTAAATCTAAACAACCTCAGGATTGTGCTAATGTTTTTACTCGATCACATGGAAGAATTATTTTGAAAGGTCTTGATCCTCCTGTATCTTCTCCAAAACAAATTGTGGATAAGACTGCTACTGGTCCTACCAACTATTGGAGCTTTTCCTTGTAGGACCAAACTTGAATAAATATGTGGGCTTGATTCTCAGATTGTGCACTCAAGTTTGACAAGAAAATAGTCCAATTGATGAGGATTGAAAGGAATCCTCCTTCTTCTTTGAGCTCCACATCACTCAAGTGGATATTGCCTTATCTGCACACTCAAGATAGCTCATGAAAAATAATAGGCCTACAGATATATTATTATGGAATAGCTTTTAGACCCCTATGGGTATCCAATACCCCAATGAAACAAAATCTTATGCAACAACCCTATTTGCATAGAATGAGTTTGAAGACTAGAAATGACCTCCTACTACTACTACCAACATGAAAGAGATAGGTATTTGATTTGAATGATTGACGTTGGGTTGAATGGACACCTGAAATACCCTAAGTCTCTCATAGACTAGTGCCTTATCCAATGGGCATCAGAGTCAAATACATCATTGTAGCAGAGCTATGAAACAAGGAGACAAAACATTCTAATATGTTGATGCCTTACATCAACATACACCATTGATCAGATCATACATTACCAAACCACTTGTGTATCCAAATGTGTTATCACTCATTCAAAGGATTTTAACCCTCCCCTTAGAAGAGACCTATAAACAAGTAATACATTAATCAACATCCACTAAAAGACAAGCATGAAATACCCTTGATACACCAGCTCATACACATCTGAAAACTAGTCCTAGACCTAGTTGCTTCTACGAAAACAACTCTATTGCAAACACATAAGAAATGCAAATAGAAAGGCTGAAACACCCTTGATGCTTCAATCAATAAGTCTAAAACTTAAATGGGAACAATCTGATAGTAGTACAAATATATTGCAAACTCATACATAAGACATCTGTTACAACATGTATTCTATTCCCATAGCTAGAAAGGAAAGAGGGAACCCTATATGCAGAGAAGAAGGAAATATTTACAAGGCAGAACATTCATGGAACCAGCTTTGGAACCAAAAACTTAGGACCAAAAATTGTGAACTAGAACCCTTCTAAATGATCTTGAAAATCCTTTTATAGGAACAAGGATTGCAACAAGCTACAGATCATTTAGGGAAAAAATAGGTCTGCAACAACAGTACAATAAGAAATAAAGAATGCAGATAGACCTTGAAACCTTGGAAAATTAGATCAAATCTAATGTACAACTGCATTGGTTTCATATTCAAGGAAAACTACATATACAAATTCAACTGATTTCTTGTTGTAGGAAACAAAAATTAATGCCAGAGCCAACACTAGAAAATCTTGCATGTACAGGTCATGGAAATCTCTGATAAACACTAAACCCTAGCCACCTGCAGTCAAATAATAGTCCTTAGCATTTACTTGGCATGGCACCCCAGGAAGGCAAAATCAAATCAAGATGGCCATCTATGTCCCCTGCATCATTCTCCAACTAGAAATGTCCTGGTGCAATTAAATCTAAACCACCGCTTTGTATTATATGGCTTACTGCTTCAAATCCTAGCAAAAACTCTGCAGAAGATTTGAATTTGAAAGAAAATGGCTAATAGGCTCGGGTTTAAAACACGACCGTTGATCTCAATTATTTCCTGGCAAATTAGGCGGTCATTATTAATCTCATAATAGTCACAAGACCTTTGAAAAGTCCTCAGCCATGCTAGCAGTCAACAAGCAATGAAAAGTGAGCACATCAGCATCGCGTAGCACACCTGTTAGTTTGGACCCACACATTATAAGCCTTTTAATCGGACGGTGTTCTTAAGATCGCATGGCCCAGAAAGATTCCATGTGAACTTAAGATAACCATAGATCTTGAATCTACAACCCTCCTAAAAGATTCAGGCCCACTGACACATCCAAGTCACCTTCCCGCTCAGCCAATCAAAATAATGCATGTCAGCACTTGAGGACCCACTTCATACTATCTCATCCACCTCTGCATTAGACGGTTGTCTCTATACCGTGATGCTAAACTTTGTGCATCTCATCTTAATGGTATAATGACAACCACAAGATCTTGTTGTACTTTAACCATTCAGGAAATAGGCCCTACTAATACCATCCCAGTCATCAACTGGCCGACCAATCAAAATAAGACAAAATAGCACACCTAGCAACATGGTCCCACTGCATCTTTATCACTTTCACCAATGAAAATCATGCATGTCAGCTCCAACTGTCAGAGGACCCACCTTCCCTTTGCCACTTGAGAAAAAGGTAAGATCGACGATTGGCATAAGATCTCATAACACTGATAGAACCCATGAGATCATACACCAACAGTAGATCCTCTACAAATGTCAGAGCCCTCAAAGACATGCTAGAAACCCTGGTCCCATTGACAACTACCAAATCATTGCTCAGCAACCAATGAGAAACTACCATTTCTGCAACACCTAGCACCGGACCCACTGACACCATCCCCGGTCAGATTTGAAATCAACGGATGGCACATGATCTCATGGGGTAGGAATATTCCTTGAGATCATGCACCCACCATAGATTAAAAAACCTTCATTGCAGGCCCCACTGACAGGATCCACATCACCATCCTCGACCAACAACCATTTAACACCTCAACATCCTCTCTGACACCTAGTCCACATGTATCACCTCTATGAAGAGGGCTTACCATTTCATGAATCAGTGACTGACGAAATGATACAAGCCACTCGTAGAGTCACCAAATGTTAAGAGGAAATTGCCAAAAAATGAGAGACCACGCGACCAAATAGTCATGTAATCGTCGAATAGAAATGCTAACCACTGGAGGACTTGGAGAACTGGTGACAGACCAGAAAAGATAAAGTGCATGTGCATTTTCTAGTCACTTAAGTGGCCCGAAAAGGTAAGAAGAAATATAACAGGGCCAGAATAAAAGGGTTTTTTCTACCCAAACAGCTAGATTATGAAATTTTGAACTCAGGGTTTGAGCCAGAAACAAGGAAAATAATTGCAGAGGCCAAAGGAAAAAAGATGCAGCCATGAAAAATATTTCAGGTGCTAACACCAACAAAGCCTCGAAATTGGTTCCTGTGCCTAGCACTACTAGTTATAGCATCTTAGATCAGCTCTAGTGAACCAATGCTCAGATCACCATTTTTGAGCTGTTGAAGATCTCGCCTGCTCACAGGCAGATTCTAGATAAAGCCCTCATCGAGGAAAACATCCCCAAAGATCTTGATCTCAACCAGTTCCAATCTATGGTGGGTCATTTGACCTCACCTCATTATTTGTCCTTCTCTGAAGAAGATGATCACTCACTGAGCCATTCGCATAATGCTCCCTTGCATATAGAAGTCATGATAGGCCCTAAGCGTGTCCACCGCATGCTTATTGACAATGGTGCTGGTCTCAATATCTATTCTGCTAAGTTGCTTACCCAACTATTTTATGATGAGGATTGTATAGATTCCCGCAAGAAAATTGCTATCAAAGCTTTGATGAAGAGGAATGCAAATCCAAAGGCTTAGTTGTGCTACCTATCTATGTAGGACCTATTGAGAGAGATTTTACTATGCAAGTCCTTAATATTCATCTTGCATACAACATCTTGTTTGGAAGACCATGGATTCATGAGATGCATGCTATTCCATCTACATATCACCAATGTATCAAATTTCCATTCCATGGAGTAGAATTCACTGTGCCTGCTAATACCAACTACTCTTGCAATACCCTTGCACAATCTACAGATAGTTTGGTTCCAACTAATAGAGAGTCCACTGAGTTCTATGATGCTAAGCTTAAAGAAATGGAACAAAATTTGAAACTCGAAGATACAAGCATGGGAGGCTATCAAATTAAACATGTGCTATCATTAGCGGCTCTACCTCTATTTCCACATTCTTATGGGAGACCTTCTGAAAATAACAAATCTACTGATAGCTCTCCCTAGATAGTCTATGATGGTGCCTTTTTCAAGGCTACAACACCTCTAGAGGATGAGGAAGAAGAAAGAGCCATTACAACTTGGATCTATAAAGGGAAAGAGACATCTGAAATGACTACTCCACCTCCAGATTTAGAATAAGAGCCCTATAGTGAAGCCTTCAAGATCATGAAGCGCTTCAGATACAAAGGGAGTGGTCCTATAGGAATGAACGACAATGGTTTGCTGAAACCCATTGAAGCTACAGGTCACCACACAAAGGATACTACTGGCTTAGGCTTCAAAAAGATTCCCTTTCATTTAGGGACAAAGAAATTTGTGTCACAACCTAAACTTGAACTTGAATTTGAAGATACTATTCTAGAGATAAATCTAGAGACTAGCTCTGATGAGGATAATTTCCCATATCCTTTTCCTCCAGAACTTGCTACACTCTTTGCAGAACCAGATGAGCCTATCATACCTATCCATCTAGTAGAGACTAATACTAAATCTGATGACACTACTTCAATGCATCAATTCACATATGATCAATGGAAGGAAACACTAATTGACAGTCCCAGTTTTCAAGGTGAACAATATAGGCCACCACATTTCCAAAAGAGGTTTGAACAAGAACAACTTCAATAAACCATTAACGCCACAAGGAATGAAGATGAGTCAGGTGATACAGCCAGTGCTGATGGAATTCCCATGTCAAGTGTCACTGACTCACATGAGTATGAGTTTGACTCTCTGTCTGATGCTACTTTTGATGTAGACATAGATGATGTTCATGTATATGAAAACCTTCTCAAAATAGGTGAAGGATCTAGTGTTAGGACATACGAATTAGATGCCATCAGTGTTAACTTGTCCTCTACTTTTGATATGGGGTCTCATAGGGATTTGAATGCTCCTTTGGATGAAATCACTCTAGGTCTTGACTTGCTCATCTGTGATTTTGATGATTATACTATGAATGCAATTGAACTAGCCACTACTTCTCTCTCACTCAAAAATCTCAAGCTGATAAATTGGAACTCCCCCTCCTCATCCAATGAAGTCCTAACATTCTAGAATGATTATGCTCTATCCTATTACCTCCATCCTATTGAATTTGTAATGTCCTCCACCAACAAAGGTAGTGTCAGCATGACAGAGGCAGATAACAAGTATCTTAGTCAAAAAATTAAAAGAAGAAAAAATAGATGCTCTCATGGTGAAAACCACATTGTGGCAGTATCAGAGCCAAAAATAGTAAAAATAAAAGATGTATCCAAGGTTGAAAACCTCTTTGAGGCACCCAAGGATGAGATATTTGATACACTCCTGAGCCACTTTCAAGAGAGATCATTAGTATTGATTGAGCTGACACAACCTATGAATTTGGGTACAAAGGCTGCACCACAAATTATTCATCTAGCACAGTCATTATCTACAAAAGAAAAGGAAGAGTTCACTAACTTCTTTCAAAGAAAAAAAATAAACTTTGCATGGACTTACTTTGATATGCCTGGATTGGACCCCAATCTAATCATGCATCATTTATCCATTGCACTAGGTATTAAATCTATCAAATAGAAGCTTTGAAAGATGCATCCACACGTGGCACATTTAGTCAAAGTAGAGCTAGAAAAACTTCTTAAGGCTGGTTTCATAAGGACTATTGATTATACAGAGTGGATTTCAAATATTGTTCCAATCACCAAAGATGATAAGTCCATTCGTGTGTGCACAGACTTTCGGGATCTAAATAAGGCATGTCCAAAAGATAACTTCCCATTGCCTAATATTGACATGATAGTGGATATGACAGCAGGCTATGAAATGTATTCCTTGAAGGATGGCTTTTCTGGCTATAATCAAATAAAAATTGCACCAGAAGATCAATAAAAGACTGCTTTCACATGTGCCTGGGGCACCTTTTGTTGGAATGTCATACCCTTTGGGCTTAAGAATGCTGGAGCAACATATCAGAGAGCATTCACTACCATTTTCCATGATATGATGCATAAAACAATGGAAGACTATGTGGATGACACTTTGGCCAAAAGCATGCAGCGAAAAACTCATCTTATAGATTTGGGTCCCATACTTGACCGCATGGAACAATTTAGTCTCAAACTTAATCCCAAAAAATGTGCATTTGGTGTCACTTCTGGGAAACTCCTAGGTTACATCATTTTAGCTAAAGGCATAGAGGTTGATCCTGAGAAAGTTCAAGCTACTATGGACATGCCTCCACCTAAAAACATCAGTCAGATGAGAGGAATTCAGGGAAGGCTACAATCTATTCGGTGCTTCATTTCATAGTTAGCTAACAAGTCATAATGATTCACTAAAACTTTGCATAAGGGTGTGACTTATGAATGGAATGAAGAATGTGATAGGGGACTCACTCAAATTAAATAGTATCTTGCTAATCCACCTATATTGATGCCCCCTATTCATGGGAAGCCACTCATATTATACATCTCGGCCACAAACACATCTTTCGATGCTCTCCTAGCTCAACAAAGAGAGAGCCATTTATTATATCAACAAAACAATGGTTTCTTATGAAATGAACTATTCTGTCATTGAAAAAGCTTGTCTAGCAGTAGTGTTTGCTTCACAAAAATTGTAGCATTATATGCTCGCTCACACTATAAGACTCATTGCAAAAATTGATCCACTAAAGTACTTACTGAGAAAGGCTGCCCTCATGGGTAGACTAGCAAAATGGGTTATGATACTCAGTGAATTTGACATTGAGTATGTGGAAAGAAAGCTATTAAAGGACAAGAAATTATTGATCAATTGGTGGAGGATCCTCTGAAAGATCACTAGCCTTTGAACATTGAATTCCCAGATGAATCCATCATGCTTCTCACACATCAGGCTTGGAGCATGTTCTTTCATGGATCATTCACTCAGCAATGATCAGGTGCAGGCATTCTGTTTATAACACCTCAAAGATACTCATTACCCAAAGCTTATAAAATGTTGTTTCCCTACACAAACAACATCGCTGAATATGAAGCTTTCATCAATGGTATGTAGATAGCCATTGAATGGCATCTTGATAAGCTTAAGGTCTTTGGAGACTCTCAATTAATCATCAACCAATTTAATGATATATATCAAACAAAGGATGACAAGCTAGTACCTTACAAATGAATGGTGGATGATCTCAAACTGTATTTTGCACACATTTCTTCCCAACAAGTTCCAAAGGTAGATAATAAAGTAGCTGATGCTATGGCCACTCTTGTCTCAATGTTACAGATGCCAGAAAATGACTTCAAGCATGAATTCTTAGTGGAGACATTACGCTACCCAGCCTATGACACTCTCAAATCTAGGATGATTTGTTCAATCATTGGACATGATTCATCCCACTACCACCATATCTATTCCTACCTCTGTGACCAAATCATTCTAGACACCTATACCTAGAATTAAAAGGGTCACCTAATTTGTAATGCTTCACGGTATGTCATCATATCAAATGTCTTGTATAGACAGGGTCTAGATGATACCCTCCTTAGGTGTCTAGAACCTGATGAGTTCAAATGTGCATTAGCTAAGGTACACGAAGGTATCTTTGGGTCTCATTCGAGTGGTCTGATGTTAGCTCATAAAATTATTAGAGCTGGTTACTACTGGCTAGATATGGATAAAGAAGTTGTTCAATATGCCAAGGCTTGTAAACAATGCCAATTTCATAGAAATTTGATCCATGCTCTTGCTAAAGAGCTTATTCCATTCATCAGTTTCTGGCCATTTCAGCAATGGGCCTTTGATTTTGTGGGTCAGATACATCCTTCTTCTTCAAGAGGACATAAGTTTATCATCAAAGCTACAAACTATTTTACTAAATGGGTTGAGGCAGTCCCTCTGACTATAGCTGATGGCAAGTCTATGGCTATGTTTATACTAAACTATATCATCTGTAGATATGGTGTACCCTCATCCATTATCATTGACAATGAGGGAAAATTCAAGAACAAGGACCTATAAGAGCTATGCACCAAATTTAGGATCATTCAACATTGTTTGTCTATCTATTATCCCTAGGGTAATGGACAAGCAAAAGCTTCTAATAAAACAATTCTCAAAATCTTGAACAGAATAGTTCATAAATCTGGTAGAGATTGGAACCTTCAGATTAATCCAGCTTTATGGGCCTATAGAACAAGCATTCGAACACCAACATGGGCCATGCCCTTTGCCTTTGTTTATGGAGCAGATGTAGTATTACCTATTGAGGTCAAGATTCCTACATTGTGAGTCTCTCTGAGAGGCCTCATTATTGATGAAGACATTAGAATATCCTGGCTACAAGAGCTTGAGTTACTAGATGAACATCGGAAGGCGGCGTTTGATCATCTTCAAGAATACCAAAAGAGAATGTCAAAAGCCTACAATAAGAAGGTCAGACAAAGGGAATTCCAAGTAGGTGATCTTGTCCTGAGAGAAAACCCCAAGAATCAACAACAGCGGGTCCAAAAAGGGAAATTTGAACCAAACTAGCTTGGTCTGTATGTTATTACTGCAGCATTTGGGTCTGGTGCTTACCAACTCTCCACCATTGAAGGAGAGAAACTCAAAGAGCCGATCAATGCTCTTCATCTGAAGAAGTTCTATAGCTGAGACATTTCTCTATATTCTCATGTACATACTTATTGACATTGAAAAAATCCTAAAAATGGTATGTGTTCAAAAATCCTAAAAATTGTAAAATGTCCTGAAGAAATGATCATCTTAGTGAAAACCTGGTAAACATGCGCTTTGATGTATCTATTATCCTAGTAAAAACCTAGTAAACATGTGCCTTGATAATACTAAAAAAAAATACAAAATTTGAAAAAATACAAAAAAAATGAAATATTCAAAAAACTACAAAAAAAATCAAAAGATAAAAAAAGTACAAAATAAAAAAAAAGAGAGAAAAGTACAAAATAATTGAAAAAGAAGAAAAATGTGTCATTGATGAAAACCTAGTAAACAGGCATCATGGTAGCAAAAATAGAATCTCTGCCAAGATGGTGAAAACCTGGTAAATAGGCACCTCTTGTTTCCTGAAGCTATATCTCATCTCAGTGCCACTTGGCTCTTAGTTTCTTGCTTTAGTTTGCTTTCCTGCTTTCGTTTGTTTCCTGCTTTAGTCCATTTCCTACTTTAGTTTGCTAGCTCATGCATTCGCTTTCAGTTATCTTCAATATTTTCCTTGACTCTTCATGGATTGGAACTGGTCACACTTGGGGGCATCTTCCTGGTCTAGGGGATATTGTCCTATCACTTTCAAAAGTTTTGTTCATGTATCAATCACCAGTAGTTCTCACTGCATCTGCTTGTTGACGCCTGGCTACTTTTGAGATTTCTCTCCTTGAGGATCTCTTGTGTATTGGTTGCCAGTGGTTCCCATTGTGCCTACCTACTGATACCTAGTTCTCATTTGAACCTCACTCTTTTGGGATCTCTTCCTTACATCAGTCACCAATGATTCTCACTGCGTCTACCTGCTGATGTTTCATTTGTGCTTGGTTCTCTCTTTTGAGAATCTTCCTTGTATTGGTCATCAATGGTTCTCACTGTGTTTTCCTGCTAATACTTGGTTAGCACTCTGATATCTTCTTGAGACTTCATCTCTCACGAAGGTCACCAGTGGTTCTCACTATGTCTACCTGCTATCGTTGTCCCGTTGAGACTTTGAACATTTTTTATTCGACTTCAATCCACTTGAACACAAACCTAAACTGAAACTACAACTAAATTTGTGACTCTCTATGGTGTGTTGAGCCTTTTCCTTTGAGTTCTTGTTTTTTTGCTTTATCATTTCCCCTTGAGCGAATCTAAGACATCTTTCTTGACTGAGAAACATGAATACTGGGGGGCATGATCTTTTTCTTTTCTTTCTATTTGCTGGTTTAGTTCCAATGATCCAACAAATCTATCTAAGAGGGGTGTCCACTATGAGAGCCTTCATCTCATGTTGGATGGCCATGTGTACCTCGACTCCTTTTATATGGACACTTTGGTGAGGTTGGTTCTTCTCCTTGTTTGTTTGGGTGACTTCTTTCTACTACAGATGAAATTGTAAACGCTCGTCCTGCTAAGTGAACGTAAGGGTCACTGCAAGCATTCTTTAGCAAAAGAAGGAACTCTTGTGTGTCTGGTGTGTTTATTTGCAAGCAACATTTAGGTCATTCTAGCAATTACGCTTTGATGCTTATGTTAACTTGCTAAATCAAAAAGAATAGGTGTTCAGGTCATTTTGGCTTCTTGTGCCTTAATGATTACACCTCATTTGGACAACTCTAAGACTTATTTTATATTCATATTCTCATGATTGCAGTGTTAGTGAGGATTGAATGGCATCTTGCGATTGTCCCGTACCTAAAAACTCTATGATGATAATACGATGAGTCCAACAACCAAGTCCTAGGGTTGCGTGTAATTTAGGCTTGCTTTTTTTTTCATTCTAGGCTTGCATTGAGATAGTGTTTTGGTGCTCTATTGATTGTCTTCTATTCATCAAAGGTTCTCATCTTGTCTCGGGTTCATCTTGGTTGCACAAGTGCTCGGTCCTCGCTCTCGATCTTTGAAACATTCTTTTGGTTAGTACCTATCATATATTGCTACATCCTACATGAGATGATTAGTACCATTTACATTGCATATTCATTGCATTATCATAAATCCATATGCATACATTATTCATCTACATATTCATATACATGTGCATCCATAATAAGCATAAATCAAATCATATATTACATTTTGCATTCCACATTTCATTCATTATATGCATACATTCTACATCTACATATCCATCTACAATCTATCATAGCATTTAAACATGTGCATATTCATATCATAAAAGCAAGCATGTGCATCTCATACATATCTAATCCATACATCTAAATCATCTAGGAAACATCTCATAAAACATGAACATCAAAGCAATATATAAACAAGTACAATGATATCAAAATAGCGATCTCGTATATATATCTCGGTCGATCAATGTCATGTACAAAATAATGATGCTACTCGAGCATAGTATCAAAAATGGGCTACAATATGAATGTCAACATAATCTAACTTTGCCTGCTACCACCTGTCAGAGGTGGAGGTGGAGGAGCCTGCAGTGGTGGTCCCTGAGGAGGAGGCATCGATCTCTGCGGAGGAGGCATCAGTCTCTGTGGTGGTGCCTATGGAGGTTCCTGCAGTGGAGGTCACTGTGGCACTCCGACATACTTAGAAAATGGAGGCACCTTCTCTGATAGATTTGGAACAATGCCAACATATGTTGCATAGTAGTAGGTTTCCTGAGCGGACTCATATCTAGCCTCTAGCCATGTCCTCTCCAACTCCTCTCGAAGCTCTCTGACCTCTCTCTCCCTCTTAGCTACCCACATCTCCTAGATGATGACCTACATGTGATAATCATCCCTCTCACGTTGCACCTATCTCACTCTCTCTCAGCTCTTCCTGAGAGCCTCCTATACTTGTGCCAACTATGGTGGCCCCTGAGTGGCCTGATCTGACATATCAACATCCTCAACTTGTGCTTCCTTATCAGGAGGTGTCTATTGTGATGGGTCCCCTATCCTCTACCCAGTGGACCTCTACTGGGTCCCACTACTCCCAGCACCTGCATCTAGCCCCAAAGTCCTTGGGGGGATGTCTAACTACCCTATCCTAGGTCTCAATGCTCTCTGCCCAGGCCACTATAGTGGTATCTGCTATTGGGTAGGTATCTACTACTGTTGTTGCTGTCCCCATGGCTACTATGTAGGCTGCTACTATGCGGGCTGCTACTGTGCCCCCTGACCCATGCCGATAGGATTTATGAACCTCGGGAAGGGATGCGCTAAGAAGTAATCTCTATATGCAGGCATCATCCCTGCATTGGTGACATCCACCATATAATCCCAATGCACTGCAGGTACTCGGGCCTTAATAGTGCATCTACCCTGATCCAACCTGGGCTGCCAACCCTTCTTCATCTCATCGACAAAGTGAGCATATGTGGCATACTCCTAGGAGATGTCCTACTATTTCCCAAACTATCTCATAACACGTGTCAACAAGAATCACTCAATAATGGAAATAGTGTGCTCGATCAGTGGATGCGAGATGAACATATGTGATAGCTCCCATTGAGCATCATCCCACAGCTCTGTAGCAACCCAAGGCCTCTAGATGACTAATGCCATGTCATCTAACTATCCTCACCACTACTCTTTCTTACCTAGCACGGGCTGGGTCATAGGACCTACGTACCTATATATATAGGGCTCAAGGGCCTGCCATGTATCATGAAATATCGACCTGCAAACATGGAGATGCTCCAAGGCCCAGATCTGTAAAATGAAAACTTGAACGGCCATAGTCTTGGCCCCCCAATACACTACCTCATGCATCTCATGGTACATTTGGGAAAGCATACACTCACCCCATCCAAAACTGATGGTTGATCTATCAAGCATCCTCTACAACATTCATCCCCAGCCGCACTCAAATCTATGATGTCCTCGATCGAGAACCAA
The DNA here is from genome assembly GCA_027943335.1 of Chamaecyparis obtusa. Lineage (NCBI taxonomy): Eukaryota > Viridiplantae > Streptophyta > Pinopsida > Cupressales > Cupressaceae > Chamaecyparis > Chamaecyparis obtusa. The sequence continues at coordinate 415,078 of BSBK01010515.1, read as the reverse complement.
GTAATAACTCAAGAATATGGCCAAAACAACTGCTAATCAGTGCCTCCCACCGTATCTACTAACGAGATCCTCCCAGGAGATGGCTCAGCCCATCACTAGCTCATCCTAAAAAATGGCCCTCAGTGCTAGTGTACCTGCCCTCGGTTGTATATCATACTCAACCCAAGCACTGTGGAAGGGGATCCTCAATATCCTTTAGACATCCTTGGGAGTGACCATCATCTCCCCCATTGGCAAATGGAATGTGTTCGTCTTTGAATGGAAACACTCAACAAGTGCACCTAAGAGACCGTGATTTACTTGAATGTCGGGTATATCATGTAAGTATGTCAAACCTAGCCCGTCAATGTGGGCACCCTCAATATCGGTCAACCTCTGCACTAGTGTGGTGATAACATGATGATGTGACCGGAAGGTGATGTCTGGGAAGTCAACCTGCAAAGCAAGTGATGACATTGGATCAATATCTCAACATGATGGTTTCTCAAAGTAATAACAGTAAGTAAGGCTACACATCTATCCTAAACAAGACTTTGGAACATTCTAATTGGCTAATTCTACAAAAAATTGGATGAAGATTTTGCAAACAGCAGCAACATTTCATGCGAGACAGGATCCTCTCACGCGCAAAGTTTCATCCCTAGGGGTGAAGTTTCATGCGACATCCCCAACATGCTCACGCAAGATCATATAGGACCCCCAGGTGAAGAAGCCCTAAGCTATGCAAGGAAACTATTTCCTTGCATGAGAGACGACCTGGGCTAGTGCGAGGAAACTATTTCCTCACGTGACATTGGAAGAACTAGACCTAAAACATGGTTAAATCTAGCATAACTGACCTAGAAAGTAGTAAAAATTGAAATGCAAGGAGGTTTATCAACTACTCACATGTGGGTCATACTCTGGCAGTCGGCTATGGTGTCGAGAGTGCTCGAATCGATGTGTATGCACTGGAATGCCCTCCATTCTCTCTCAGAGCTCTCAAATTCGCAAGAAGACAAAGTGAATAATGATTTGAAAATGACCCCTCCGGGCCTTATATAGCTTTTGACCTAATTTTCAAAAGTGCTTCATTTTTGCATGAAAATTGCACCCTTGGCTAAATTGACCATTCTGAATCCATTTTCGAGATCAAAATCGAAATCTGACATCTCTAGATGGCTCAAAATCGCATTTTAAATTTTGGGACCTTCGAGATCAAATGCTTGTACAGTCAACCTTCTAGCATCATTTTCCTCCCAGATTCTCATCTCCTCATCATTTTCTTGAGATCTTCAATCTTTTCATCAAAGTCAACTCTAGTCAAATCTAGTCAACCATGGTCAAACTTGGTCAACATGACCTCTAAATTGCTCCAAATTTCTTTTGTAGCTTCTTGAATCTAGTCAATCATTCTTTTGATATGTCATCTTTCAATTTCACTCTCGAGGGGGCAGGATGATTGCATCATTTGAATCTTGTCAAACCAGTCTCATATCAATCTAATCTAAATCAAAGTCCTCATCGCTTGGGGCATCTCATCTCTAGGGGCATCATTGTGCCTCACATTTTGTCATCTATCTTTTAGGTATCTGAGCAATCTAACTCACATCCTCGAGGATCAAGCTTCGTTCTGGAGATGGTTATCGAAATCTCATTAGGTATTGGGGAAATCTAACCCTAATTCTTGGGAGTCAAGCTTCTTTCTGGAGATGGCTCTCAAAATCTCTTTTGGACCATTATCTGGGCAATCTAACTTAGGTCTCAGAGGGCTAAGCTTCGTATTGGGGCAATCTAACCTTGATTCTGGAGATTAGTCCTAATTCTGCATCTGTCATCATTTGATCAATGGGCATTAGGGAAATCTAACCCTGATTCCAGTTTCTTCTCAAGTTGTCATTAGACCATTGTCTTCGCAAATCTAACTTAGACTTCAGAGAATCATGCCTCATTCTGGAGGTGGTTCTGTAATTTGATCTATTTTGGTGTCTTTGCATCCTAACCTTGACTTTTGAGGGTTAAGCTCCATTCTGGGGATAATCCTAAAACCTTACCTATCGCATCAGACTATTCTTTGAATCAATGCGCTGCTCGCACATCAATTCAAAGAGGGGCAAATGTAATACCCCAAAATTGGCACCTTATAATTTCAATCAATTTTGGTGCATTTTCTTCAATTTTACATCTTTAAAGTCCTATTTTACTAGGCAATTTTGTCTCTCCTACCTAAATTTATTTGACTATATGTCAATTGCAAAAGACCTAAATTTTCATTAATCTCACACTATAATTAATTTCTAAGTATTCAAATTTATTAGCTAAATAATCCCTATGATAAATTGATTTAATTCTAAAGTCTTAAGTGCTTTAAATTAAATTAAAACTCACCCACTTTAGCTAATACACATAAATGAATTAATATTACTTGTTTATTTGAATGGATTATCTTATTTGGATTTAATAATTCAAACTATTTGATGGGTCACCCGTATGTGGCAATAATTCATTCTTTTAATTAAGTAATTCCTCAATATTTGTCTAAATTGGGAATGAAGAGTCAACCGTTTCATTTCAAGAAACTCTTCATCCTCTCTCCCAGATTTTCTATATTATGAACCTTCTTCCTCATTCAAAAAAAAAGGTAATTTGAGAGCACATAAACTATAGTGAAATTTTGTCTCAATTATCTTCATATTTTCAAGCTTTTATTGTACAATTAGCTTAATTCTCATTTAGTGTAATTGCATTTTCATAGTTGAGTAATTTTCTTATTGTTATTAGCTTAATTTGCACATTCCTTTCAAGTTCTTAGATTAAAATTTCATATTCATCTTAGATTAATTGCACTTTGCTCATCCTTCAAGCTTTCAAATCTTCCGTATTAGCTTGGTGTTTTGGTTTTGGGTCTTGTTCTGAGAGTAATTCAAACACCCCAGTTAATTAGGAGGCAACAGGTCCAAATGATAGAATCTTACAAATTGATTAATTCATACTCCTTTTCATGATTCTATGATCGAGCAATGACTATGTTGTGTGTATGGCTAGATTAGAGGTCCACGTTCAGCTATAAACATCATTGTCTCAGATCTCACTTCAGGTTTTGGTTCTTCAATGATCTCATTATGGCTTTCATTCAACAAATCATTGCCTATTTCATAGAATAATTCAGTAGTCTCAATGTTAGATCTAGGATGAGTTCCTTCATCTGATTCATAATCAAGCATTCTTTCCTAAATTTTGAACTTTTCATCAAATTTTACATTTGTGCTCTCAATAATAGTCTTAGTTCTCTTATTGTAACATCTATAAGCTTTTCTTTTCAAAGAACATCCAAGAAATATACCTTCATCACTTCTAGGATCAAACTTTCCAATGTCATCATCTCTCTTTATATAACATTTGCTTCCAAAATTCTAAAATACTTAACTAAGGGTGCATGTCCAAACCATAGTTCATAGGGTGTCTTGTTTGTGTCTTCTCTGATTGGTACTTTGTTCATTGTATACACTATTGTGTTCACTGCTTCTCTCTAGAATATCTTCACTAAGTCATTCTCAAATAACATAGCTCTTGCTCATGCTTCAGTCACTGATCTATTTCTTCTTTCTGCAATACCATTTTTTTCAGGTGTCCTAGGGGTTGAAAAATGTCTCTTAATACCATTCACTTCACAAAAGGTGTTAAATTCTCTAGAAGTAAATTATCCACCTCTATCTGATCTCAAACATTTAATCTTCATTCCATATTCATTCTCAAATTTATTCTTAATGATCTTAAACTTATCAAATGCTTCAGATTTTTCTTTAAGAAATGCAATCCACATCATTCTTGTAAAATCATCAACAAGAATCATAAATACCTTTCTCCACAAAATCCTCTAGTCCTTGTAGGACTGCTCAAGTCTGTATGAACAATCTCCAACTTCTCTGCTGATGTAAACTTCTTATTGGGAAATGAGCTTCTCTTTTGTTTAGCCATCACACATTCCTTGTAAATTATGTTAGTAGGATTCATAATTATAGGCAAATCTCTTACTGCAAGTGTAGTACTCACTTTCACAATGTTATCAAAATTTATATGACAAAATCTTCTGTGCCATAACCAACTATCATCAATGTTAGTAATCAAACATGTCATCTCAATAGGATTCAACTGAAATACATTACCTCTAGTTCTAGATCCAGTACCAATCAAATTTCCATCTTTGTATTTTATCACACAAGTTTTCTTAGTAAACCAAACTTTATATCCCTTATCAACTAATTATCCAACACTCAAAAGATTATGTTTCAAACCATCCAAAAAGTAGACATCATCAATATTAGTCTTTCCATCAAGAGTAATAGATCATATACCTTTAATCAAACAAGGTGCATTATTTCCAACTCTAACAACTTCTCCATCATAATTGTTAAACTTTATGAAAATTTTCATGTCTCCAGTCATATGATGTGAACAACCACTTTCTATAATCCAATCAGCTTTCTTTTCTACTTGAGAAACTAAAGCCTTTTCTTCCTTAATTTCAGTTTCAAGATTTTCTTCTTTAATTGCTACAAATCCTATATCATCATTATTCTCAGTATCACTTTCACTCAAATATTTCTCTAAACTAGCTTCAAGTTCTTCATCATTTGCATAGTAACATTCTTTAGATCTTCTAGGATTAAAGTTCTTCCTATACTTCTTAACTCTCGTAGGACATTTAGATGCAAAATGACTGTATTCTTAATGAGTCCAACATTTAAAAATTTTCTTTCCGTCTGGTTCTCTTTTCACAAGCAAGGCAATACCTTCTTCAATCTTCCTATCTTCTTCATTTCTAGATCTGTTGCTGCTAGCATAATCTCTTCTCACACTAATGCTTCTTGACAAAGTAGGGTGAACACTAAGAGCACTGAATGTTGTCTCCATTCTAGGTAAGTCTCTTGATAACCTCAGGTTCCTTTTTGCTGCTTCCAATCTTTCAAGAAGAGTCTCTCTTGTAAAGTTTGTAGTACAAGGTATGACTTGTTCAATCATCTGTGTTGTCTGCTTAAATGACACAAGATATGTTGACTAGTGAACCTCTTGATCAAAGAGTAAACCCCGGTGGGAATGATGCCCACAAAAGATGCACTAATATGAATATTCCTTGTAAAAGGATGGAATCTTTTAGGAGTGTTATGAAATACATTCAGTACATATGAATCCCTGTTAGGAGATTTTGAATCTCTGTTAAAAGATTCTAACTCTGTTAGGAGTTATGGAAGACAAAAGGACCCACTGCCCAAACAGCTTCAGAATAAGATCACTGAACTCACTCTCCAACTGATCTTTGTATTACTCAATAGAATAATACCAAAAGATTACTGACCTCAACAATCCAATACTCCTCTGACTGTGCCAAACCATACCAAATCCTTCTTCAGATCTCAATACCAGATCTCAGTACTTCGCATATCCTCTTTCACAATTTCGCTTACACAATATCTTCATACACTTTTTCATTACTCCATTTTCATATTACAACAAGGAAAACATTCCTTCCTTTATACCACACTCAAGTAATTACAAATAAGTTGGCATACAATTTACAAAATAAAAGTTTCTACATGTTACATCAAAATTACACAAAACTGTCAGCTTCCAATCTCTAAAATTCTTCACTTGTGTGACCTCGGATCTTGCGCTATCATCCAAGTCACTATCAACATGTATTCAACTACTCTCTAACTATGCATAACCAGATTCCATCCCAATTAGGAGATTTGTCCGATTTTCACAAACTGCTACTCAGGAACAGTGCCTGAATACTGCTTCCACTAAAATGCTCATAACTTCCATGAATAAAAGAATTATTATCTGCACTCTTAATGATGAACTTATAGCACATCAAAGAGTAATTCCAAAACTCCACATAGCTTCATCTTCAATATCCCAAGTGTGCTAACTCAAACACTGTCTGCTCCTCTGCTAATCTTCAGTAGATCACTGTGTTGACATCAATGACAATCACAGTCATGAAAGCAACAACAACTGCTATAGAATGGCTACTAATACTCCCATAGGATATATTCAGCATTCATTCCTAACAAATTCCTATTTTAATTTTTTGTAAATAGAATTGGATTATTAAAGTTGATTATTTTGAATAGATTCATGATGTAAATTATACTGTGTTAGTAATTTTTTTAAACCTGGAATCAATTTATTTTTGAATAAATATTATAAATTGATTTATTGGGTGTTAGAATTTAATTCAATAATTATAATTATAGTTTTTTAAGTGATTATTTGATGAATTAATTTATGTAAGGAAACTTTACAAATTATTTTATCATTAAATTCTTTTGTATGTTTTATTTTTTTCCTTCTACAGAATCACTCGGTTCTTACTTCAACCTATCTGACTAGCTTCACATATATGTAGTCTTATCCTCACATGATTCCTTCCCTTGAATTTATTATCTCATTATATAGACATGATAAACCATTTTCTTTTCAGTCATAGATTTTGCCTCTTAATCTCCACCGTTAATTTTGCCTCTTTAACCTTCCTCAAAACTTGTTCCTTAAAATGTTTTCAATCTTCATCATCTGATCAACCTTGAATTTTTTCATTCGTAGATCTTCATAACAAACTTTATCTTTATCCTTGGAATCTTCTAGATTCATCCATCTCATCTTCTCATGCCGACAATCACATGTTCCTCCTTATTTCTCCCACTCGGTCAATATCATGATATGTCAGTTTCTTCATGCTTAGTTAATACCAAACTTGGTGTACACTACACCTACTCAGTGTATACTACATATTCTCGGTGTACACTAATTTATTCATATACCAACTAAATTAGCTTGTACATTTTTTGATCTTCAATATTTAACAAAATCATGTAAGCCAACTAAATCAATATCATATTGTCATATACTCATCAATAAGTTACCCAATGAATACCATATTCATAACTTATACATCTCATTTTCATGCTAATATCTCTTTTCTTCACCAATATTACCTTCTTCAGATGTTTGTAACTATCATGATAAGTGTTAGTGCTTAAACTTGTAGATGATTAAACCGGATTCAAAAACATCTAAAATCAAAACTCTAGCATTCCCAACAGATGCATCTAACAAAATCCGAACACTAAGGTACTAAGGTTGAAAAACCTTCTTCCCTTTGAGTATAAAACTCAGGTGAGTTTACCTTTCAGAATTGCTTCTATAAAGCATTACAACAATGATCTATGTGCTTGACATAGATTATACAATTTCAAGATATATAATAAAATTAAATGAACAAATTATTTGATTTATTGATGGTGAACACATGCAAATTAAGCCACAACTAGTACCATATCCTAGGGCTTCAGAGTCAAAATTATACATAGACATAAAACTTATCAAAATAGATATCCCTAAACTCAAATGAGGTGCCTTACACTCCATTTTCCCAATTGCACACTTTTCTATCAAATTCATACATGGATTATAAATTCCCAGAGATCTCCCTTAAGGTTTATTATTTTCTTGAAAGAAAATCAAGCTTAACCCCTATATCTACCTTGTAAACAATGTACTAAAATGCCTTACAATTTAATACATAAAAGATTTCAAACATCCACATGTGAAGACAACCAAAATAAGCAAAGGAGTTCCAATATATTGTATTGATATTTTAACTGTATCAGTACATTTTTGATAGAGAATTGTAAGAAAAAAATACTATTATCAAAAATCTCTTTACAAAGTAATATCCACCACCCTTACAAAAGAAGAAAATATGCTATATATATCACTGACTATCTTGGAATCCTCAAAGAAAGGATGCAACAATCTTTGAATGGCCAGGATAGTGACTTGTACTATAGACAAAAGTACAAAATGATGACTAAAAACTAGCAAAATAGAAAGTAGTTTCCCAACAAATGGAAACTTCACAGCTGGCACCTTCGTCCAAGGATATTTCTGAGCAGTTGCTTGAAGTTGTTGCATGAATGATGACCACCACTATAGGCTAACTTACATCATTCTCTGTATGATAATTTCTCTCCCTATATTTCAGGATCAGGTGCCAAGTGTGGTTCACTCTGTTAGAAAGTAAAGATCCCCAAGATAACTGAGAGGGGGGGGGGGGTGAATCAGTTATCTGATAATTTAATCATTCAACTACTTTAAAAAATATAATTAATGTACTAATCAACCATAGAAAGATAACCATACACAATTGCACAATAACACAAGATATGTTGACTAGGGAACCTCTTGAAAAGATTAAACCCCAGTGGGAATGATGCCCACAAAATGATGCACTAATATGAAAGTTCCTTGTTAGAGGATGGACCCTGTTAGGAGTCTTATGAAATACATTCAGTACATATAAATCCCTGTTAGGAGATTTTGAATCCCTGTTAAAAGATTCTAACCCAATTAAGAGTTTATGGAAGACAGAAGGACCCACTGCCCAAACAGCTTCAAGGCAAGATCTCTGAACCCACTGTCCAAAAGAACTTAGAATTATTCAATAGAATAATATGAAATATATTACCTCCTTCACACTATGCCAAAACTGCACTCTCTACTGCACAAGATCACAATTTCAGATCTCTGTACTCACAAGTCTTCCTTTATCACTGAATTAGCTCTTTTCTTCACTTCATGCATATATTCATATCTCAACCTTCAAAATACATATTGCAACAAGGAAAACATTCCTTCTTATATACCAAACTCAAATAATTACAAATGAGTCGGTCCTCAATTACAAAATGATAATTTCTACATGCTACACACAAAATTTCACATAAAACTGTTGGCTTCCAGATACTGTAACTTTCTCCAAACATATCTTCAAAGTTTTTGCTATGAACCACGTCATCATTAATGAGTCTCCAACATCCCTTTAACTACACAAAATCAGATTCCATCCCAACTAAGAGATATCCTTCGATTTCCAAAAATTGCTTCACAGAAACACTATCTAAACATTGTTTTCACCAAAATGCTCATAACTCTTATGAATGAATGAATTTATTTTTGTGCTATTAACCATAGGTTAATAACATACCATCAACTACGCAAAAGCCAATCTGCAATAAAACATGTGTGCAAAACAAAATTGTACCTACTTTCCTGCTAATATCTAGAATATCACTGTGTTGACATCAATGACAATCCAAGTCATGAATGCAACAACAACTGCTACAGAATGATTGCCAAAATACTTTTCATTCATTCCTAACACACTCTCCTTCCTCTTCTTCTAGCTCTATGACAGTTGGCTTCTTCTTCTTTTGCTTTGTATTCCAATCCCATGCTACCACATCATCTTCTGAGGGCCAATTATACCCCTACAAATCCTATAACAACTTAATCTACCTATTCCACATGGATTCAATGATGGCCTTGATATCTAAAACAAACTTAATGCAATCATTCTCAACCTTGTTCAGGTAATCAACTATATTGTTGAAACCATTTATGTCTAATGAACCATCATTGTTGAGGAAGACCTCATGTTTAATCTTTACCTGACCCATGCCTAATTTCCACTCCTCCACACTTAGTATATTTCCATCATCTTTATAGATTGAGGACAAATACTTGCTATTGTGTACATGAAAATGTGACACTTTTGTGAATCCTTATATGCAAGGAGACTCAAGAATGAGCCCTCACAAGCTAACTCATAGCTCTCTATCTGAGAAGTGCAGGGGTTGATATTGAGGCCCTCAGATTGACCAAGTTACCCATGCAAATACAAACTCAGAATGAGAGATTCAAAGAGGAGAAGCAAGAATGCTAATCTCCATGAATCTTGTTCTGGCATGCAACTGAAAATGTAAATGCAAGCTAAACTAAATGATAACAATGTAATACTTGAAAGTAAATCTAACTATGAAAACAAATAACAATGCAAGATCTAAACAATGTAAGATTTAATCTATGGAAGTAAATATGAAATTAATCTAAATGAAACTACAAGAGATAAAAATCTATATGCAATAATGGATCTCAAAGCTCTATGAAAACTTGCAGTGTAATAAAGATATGAAAATTCAGGATATGTAACTGAGAAGGAGAGGGCTCCTTTTATAGTAAAATGTGGATTTGAATGCAAATCTAGAAGCAATGTGGGATAAATGGAAAAGAGGAAACAAATGTCATTTTTATAAGGTTTGTAGGAAAATGGAATTGCATTTATTTCATTTTTTTATTAATTGATTTGTTTCCTTTTCCATCACAAGATATTTTGAGAAGATATTTTATTTAATTTAAAAGAATAATATCTCTTTTAATAAAATAAAATAAGATTATATAATTTAAATATGAATATTAATTAAATAAAATAAAGTCATTTAATTAAAAATGGATTTTAATTAAATAATATTATTTTATTTAAGGAATATTAATTTAAATAATATTATTTTATTTGTTTAAAAGGGATTTATTTAATTAAATAAAATTAATGAAATATCCAACCTTAGGGAGTCTTGGGATAGTTGAAAATAATTATGATTTGATCAAAAAGATTGATTCAAAGGTATTGTAAAGCATTGATTCAGAAATTGATTTTGACAAATTGAATAAATGGGGCCCAAAGTCTAGGCGACCATTTTAGGGTGCATACATTTTCCCCTCTTTGACTAATGTGTGATCGATCTGGGAACACATGTAGTCAAAGAATGAAGTTGCAATGTGAGATCGATTTGGGATCACAAAACAACCTAGATGTGTATTCGACGGATGGGAACACATCAGGACATAGATAAGTAGACTGAAAAAGACAAGGCCAACACCTGTGAATAGGTAATTGTCAAGTCTCAAATAAGAGATAAAAATCTCAAGCAAGGTTGTCCCAAGAGAAGCAATTGATAAATTTGATAAAGCTGAATCAAGCATTGAAGTTTGGTAGGTACTGCCCCCTCGTGATCAAAATCGAAATGAGATAAAGGAGGAATAGTAAATTGATAAATTTGATCAAATCGAACTAAAGATAAGGTTCTTGATGTAAGATGAAAAATATAAGAATCACAGAACCAAGGTAGATCAGCAAGAAAGATTATGTCCCAAGGTTGAATTAGAAGAAAAGAAGTGGGGTGAAAGTGAATGGAAGATAGAAGTTTTGAAGAAATGGAAAGAAATGGAGAGAAGAAAGAGAATTTGCCTCAAGAAAGAGGATGCATCAAAATCAATCAATTGTTTAAGATAGGAAATTTTGATTGAGATCACGAAAGAAGATAAGGAAATGAAGAATGTGATCACAGTTGATGAAAAGTCCACAAGAAAGATGAAGGAAACCCTCTCAAACTCATAATGCAGCCTAAAAGTGCAAATTTAACATGAAGTCTAAATAATGCAAGCTACATGAAAATGCAAAGGTGTACTTGCATGGGTAACATAGGTTTTTTGTGTTCATCATTCATTAGAGAATGTAAGAGAACTTATTTTCATCATTGGGCCATTATTACTGAACATCGGATGATCACACAATCATCACTAGTAAAAAATGTAACTATGAAGATATGAATGTGATTTATATTGGATTGGAATGTGGAAAGGTTCTAACATGAGCATCAAAGACATAAAGGTCAAGATGACTACAATGTTAGCTTAACCAATTTAATGTAGCAAAACCACACTCGCGTCAAGGCATAAATGCCAAGATGACCATGAGAACGGTTATGCAAAAACAGTCAAGGATGATGCCTTAAATCTCCTGAGTGTGTCAAGGAGACAACAAGAGACACTGAAGAGGTTGAAGACAACACCCACAAGCAGAAAGCAAATAAAAACATGCCCCATGCCCCAAGTCTTCTAGCTATGCATCACGGAGAGACTTATTAGACAGGGACACTCAACGAAAATCAATAACAGTCAACACACAAAGAAAAGATCATGACATATCTCAAGCATTAAGTGTTGCATTTAAAAATTTAAGTGTGTAAACTAATACTGAGTTCTGAGGATAAGGATCGAATGCTTGCTAGTAGGTAAGATCACATGACCAAACTGGATAAGACCAAACTGATAAGTGTTGAAAAACACTCGATGTCGGGGGTTGTGTTGAAAAACACAGTTGGGTTGGTGTTGAAAAACACCGTTTGCGAGGTGTCCTAAAGACAAGCATATCCAAGAGACCAAAGCTAACACAATGATGCCCCCTAGACAGAGACAAAGACCAATTCCAAACCAAGGTGACAAGGACAAGGCATGATGGAGAAAGGCTAAGTGTCGAGGATGCATGCTAAGAAATAGGGGGGCAAAGGCCTCAAGTAGTGCCCGTTTCCAGGTTTTCACCACTTGGAAGATTTTTTTCAGGACTTTTTATAATTTTTTTGTATTTTTTGCTACCAAGGTGCCTGTTTCCAGGTTTTCACCAAGGCACTTTTTCTAATTTTTTTGAATTTTTGAATTTTTGAATTTTTTGGTATTTTTGGAATATATAATTTTTTTGAGATACATCAAAGTGCCTATTGCCAGGTTTTCACTAAGATGATCATTTTTTCAGGACATTTTCTAATTTTTAGAATTTTTTCAGCATCATATATGAATCTTTTTGGAATTTTTTCAGGATCAATAAGGTATATACAAAGGATGCCCCCAGCCAGAACGGGCATCAAGGATAGAACTTCTTCAGGTGCAAAACATTGATAGGCTCAGGGAGCTGCTCCCCTCTTTAGTAGATAGTAAATAAGCACTTATACCAAAAGCTGCTATGATAATGTAGGGTCCAAGCCAATTAGGTTCGAATTTGCCCTTAAGTTCTCTATTTTGTTGGTTCTTAGGATTCTCTCGCAGGACAAGATCTCCTACTTGGAATTCTCTAGGGCGAACCTTTTTGTTGAATGCTTTGGACATCCACTTTTGGTAAACCCTCATATGGTCAAATGATGCTTTACGCTTTTCATCTAGAAGTTCCAATTCTTGTAATCTCATGGCACGATAGTCTTCATCTGTAACTAGACCTTTGAGGGAGACCCTAAGTGATGGAATCTTGACCTCTAAAGGTAACACTGCTTCAGCACCGTATGTGAGGGCAAAAGGAGTAGCCCCAGTTGGAGTATGAATACTCATTCTATAGGCCCACAAGGCCGGGTTTATCTGTAGATGCCAGTCTCTACCATTCTTATGAACTATTTTGTGTAAAATCTTGAGAATTTTTTTATTTGAAGCCTCTGCCTGACCATTTCCTTGTGTGAAGTAAATGGAGGACCAATGTTGCTTTATCTTAAATCTTTGGCAGAGTTGTGTAAGGTCCTTGTTTTTGAACTGACCTCCATTGTCAGTGATGATCTCAGATGGTACTCCATATCGACAGATGATATGGTTTAAAATGAATAAAGATATTGTCTTGCCTGAGGCAACAGAAAGTGGAACAGCCTCTACCCATTTTTTGAAGTAGTCAGTAGCAGTGATAATGAACTTATGTCCACCTGATGATTTGGGATGAATCTTCCCAACAAGGTCAAAGGCCCATCACTAAAATGGCTAATGAGATATAGAAGGAATTAGCTCCCTACCTAGAGCATGTATCAAGTGTCCATGTTTCTGACATTTTTCACAAGACTTGGCAAAAGCTACTGCATCTATCTGCATCATAGGCCAATAGTACCCCACCCTAAGAAACCTTCTAGCCATGGAAAGGCCATTAGAATGTCCCCCACATATGCCCTCGTGGATGTCAACTAGTGCTTGATCAGATTCCTCCTTTTCTAAGCACCTAAGAAGTGTCCCATCTAGACCCCTTCCATACAAATCACCAGAGATGAGGGAATGGTGAGAGGTGTTATGGACAAGGTTTCTTCTTTTAGATCAGTTAAATGTGTTGGGGATGATGCCATCATAGAGATATGAGTAAATAGCACCATAGCGAGAGGATTCATGATTGACAAGGGTGCAAATGACATGGTTTTCGGGTGAGTCAAATATGGGATGATGTAGCTCTTCCACTAGGAATTCATATCTAGACTCATGTTCCTCCAACTAAAGAAGTGAAGCAAGGGTGGCCATAGGATCAGCTACTTTATTCTCAACCCTAGGGATTTGCTGAAAGGTGACAAAAGTAAAGTACTATCTTAATGAATCAACCATTTTTTTGTAAGGTATCAACTTGTCATCTTTTGTTTGGTATTGCTCATTGACTTGATTGATGATCAGCTGAGAATCCCCATAGATATGTAGTTCTGTGACATTCCACTCTATAGCCATTTTTAGTCCATTTGTTAAAGCCTCATATTCAGCTATGTTGTTTGTGCATGGGAAGAGTAACTTGTAAGATTTGGGAATAGTGTACCCATGTGGAGAGACAAACAACACACCAGCTCCAGAACCATTTTGCATGTAGGAACCATCAAAGAACAGTTTCCAGGATCGCTCAGTCATGTACATAAGATGTTCATCTGGGAAATTGACTTGAATAGGCATATTATCTTGAATTGGGAAATTAGCCAGTTGATCTACAATAGCCTGGCACTTTGGTGGGCACCAAAATGTGTACACAAAAATGTGACACTTATGTGAATCCTTATATGCAAGGAGACTCAAGAATGAGCCCTCACAAGCTAACTCATAGCTCTCTATCTGAGAAGTGCAGGGGTTGATATTGAGGCCCTCAGATTGACCAAGTTACCCATGCAAATACAAACTCAGAATGAGAGATTCAAAGAGAAGCAAGAATGCTAATCTCCATGAATCTTGTTCTGGCATGCAACTGAAAATGTAAATGCAAGCTAAACTAAATGATAACAATGCAATACTTGAAAGTAAATCTAACTATGAAAACAAATAACAATGCAAGATCTAAACAATGTAAGATTTAATCTATGGAAGTAAATATGAAATTAATCTAAATGAAACTACAAGAGATAAAAATCTATATGCAATAATGGATCTCAAAGCTCTATGAAAACTTGCAGTGTAATAAAGATATGAAAATTCAGGATATGTAACTGAGAAGGAGAGGGCTCCTTTTATAGTAAAATGTGGATTTGAATGCAAATCTAGAAGCAATGTGGGATAAATGGAAAAGAGGAAACAAATGTCATTTTTAGAAGGTTTGTAGGAAAATGGAATTGCATTTATTTCATTTTTTTATTAATTGATTTGTTTCCTTTTCCATCACAAGATATTTTGAGAAGATATTTTATTTAATTTAAAAGAATAATATCTCTTTTAATAAAATAAAATAAGATTATATAATTTAAATATGAATATTAATTAAATAAAATAAAGTCATTTAATTAAAAATGGATTTTAATTAAATAATATTATTTTATTTAAGGAATATTAATTTAAATAATATTATTTTATTTGTTTAAAAGGGATTTATTTAATTAAATAAAATTAATGAAATATCCAACCTTAGGGAGTATTGGGATAGTTGAAAATAATTATGATTTGATCAAAAAGATTGATTCGAAGGTATTGTAAAGCATTGATTCAGAAATTGATTTTGACAAATTGAATAAATGGGGCCCAAAGTCTAGGCGACCATTTTAGGGTGCATACAGCTATAACCTTGATCAAACATGGCCAACTTGGACTTTACCTGATTTGACTTTCCTTTGAAAAAGATTGAGGTGGCACTGACTAATACTATCTTCTCATAAACCTCAGTAACTACCTTAGGTACATCTAGCCTGTGAGGCTGCAATGCATCAAGTTTTTCAAATAATGAACTCCTTCCCAACCAAACACTGAAAAGTGGCCTCAAAGAAGCTATTGCCTCATTCACCTTTTCATTAACCTTATGCAACATGCCCACTGATTAATGGATTGAATCCATTTTATCCTTTATTTTCTCACATCTATGTTGCACAATATCTGATATGGATTTTAAGGCTACATCAAGCCTTACCTTCTCTAAATCTTTAGATGGTTTGTCAGAAGTCTCTGCCACTAGCTGGGTTGCAACTTCAATTTGCAAAGTTGGAGGAGGAGCTATATACTTGCCAGTTTTTTGGATGTGCCTAACCATTTGAATATTTACTGAACCTATGTTACTAGCATACTTTTTCTTTTCTTGCTTCAAATCTATTTCACTAGAAGAGGAGGAATAGAAATCAAAGGACTTTATGAATGACCCTCTATCCAAGGTTACTAGAGCAAACTGGTCACTATTTCTAACGGTTTTGGAAATTGGGTCATTTAACCTAGCTAACTCAATAATTAAATCCACATTAAAGAAAACATCAGGCACAATCAATTTCACCATCCCCAAAGCCCAAGCATTGCAAATTGGAATAGTCTTACTTCTATTCTTGTAAAAATAGGTAAAAATAGTGTAACCTGAACCATAAGGAGTAGTAGGGTCTCTGCAATTCTCCATTATGTCCTCGAAAGCTTCATTAGTAGCCTTCTTATTCTGGTTTGAACCCAGGAGTAGCTTTAGAAATTCATCTGAATAATTCAGTTTTCCCTTCTCCTCACCCCCTTTTTCTTTGGCTTCCCCACTGGAAGATGACATGCTCAGCTCTAGTTGAATCATCTTTTCCAACTTAGATATCTTTTAATTCTACAAATTCTTGAACACCTTGAAACTCTCTGCAATTGCTCTAATAATCTTCACAACTTCAGAAAACTTTGAACATTGTAAGCAGTAAAGTCCTGTCTATATATCATTGGCAATTGAATGCGTGCAGTTACAAAAATCATTACAAATCTATCTTCAATCACTTCTACATTCAATTCTACACATTCACCAATTTTAAATCAAGGCTAGCCAATGCTTGGATGTTGACAGGTTGATTAAAAAACTCAGAAATAAAGCAGAAAAGCAATGGTCACATTTTTAGCTTTAAAACCTTCATTTACTGATAAAAACCATTGATTAAATATGATTGGGTGGCTTTTTACTTTTTTCTAGCTTGGCAATGTACTTTTCCATGTTGAAATGACACTTAACTCTTTTATTTAATGAGCGATTAACTGTACTTGATTCAGAGATCCAACAAACAAAGATTCTCACGATCTCTGAATGAAATGTTAACCTTGGGTCTTATTTGGAGATCAAATGACAAAGTGATTCACATGATCTCAGAATGATTTTCTAACCCATGGTCCCTTTTGGAGATTTGACATCTACCGTTGATCCCAAAGATGATCAACGATCTGTAGATTATCTTTGAAACTCGTCATAACTCTATCACTATTCAGAGAATAAGTGACTGAAGGCATTCTCCAGTTCTTGTGACACTTGGATCAACCATGGTTCAATTCAGAGAATGAGCAACCAAAGACTTCACCCATTCTCACAATCCTTGACTTAACTCAACATTCTTCTATCGATTCGGCAAACAAAGGTTCTTTTAGACCCAAGCATTCTAAATCTTGACCACAGTTTGCATTTGGAGAATCAATGACTACCTTAATCTCTTAATCTCTGAATACTTTTCTTAACTCTTGATTTATCATGAGACTCACCGAACAAAGGTATCTCATAATCTTTGAATGAAATATTTAACCCTGGTTTTATTACGAGATTGGGCAACCAAAGGTATTTTCCAATTCACTGAATACTTTCCTTGACTTGGGTTTCATTTTGAGTTAAAGCGCTAGCCGTAGATCTTGGAAACAATCAAAGGTTGTCGCTAAGTCACTGAATCTATTAAACCTACCAATTAATCATGAGATTCATCAAATGCCTTATTCACTAAATCTCCAAATGACTTAGACATTAGCTACTTTATTCTAAGAACCCGCGACTGAGGAAAATACATGTCTTTATCACACTTAGTCGCTGGATCACCAAATCTTTTTAGTGGAACCGCCAAAATAAAGCGACCATGAGACCACTACTTAGTCGCTAAATCATTGAATACCTTGTCATCATCTCAACTCAGATTAAAACATTACCATTGATCTTGTAGATAATCAACGAACCTTGCTGAATTGCTAGAAAACTTAAGATCTGATCGCTCAATTCAGCGATTAAGAGATAACAGCTACGCCAAGTCACTGAATGTTATGAGAAAACCACTAGAGATTAAGAGATTGGGAGACCACACAAGTGCTAAATCATTGAAGGGAAGACTAACCGTAATTCAAACTTGGAGATTCAGTGACCAAAGGAATTCATAACAAATACTTAGACATAGTCACCAGTTCACTAAATATTTTAGTGACTTGAAATATTATTCCGAGATTCAGTGAACACCAAAGGGAAAGAAAGACCACATGCAAATTGGAATATCTTAAGTGGCCAAAAAGGTAATGTGAAAACATAAGAAACTAGGGAAAACTTAAGACATTTCAAAGGATTAACCTTACCAAGGGCAAAAAGACCTAGGGCAAGGATTTTCAAAGTATAAAAAGCCATATTTTTTGAGAATTTAAAACCCTAAACTAGGTAAAGACATTTGTAGAGACATAAAACAATGACCTAAAGCAACATTCTCAGAAAACCAGAAAGATACCCAATAGTGGCTCTATTTGAGGATGCTTGAATGCAAGTTCATAGAAAGAAAGCATGAATCTCTAGGTGGAAAACCACAAAACCCTAAACTAAAGTAGGAAACAAACACACAACAACAAAAAAACACACCTATGCATATTTAAAAAAGCTACTGTGCATGGAAAAGATTGAGAATCAATTAAAGAAATATTTCAGAAATTGTCCATGCACTGGCAATTCCTGTTCTTCACCATCCAAATTTCTTAAGAAATATGAATCCTTTCCATGAGTCTGACGGATGATAAAAGGGCCTAGCCACAAGGATTCAAATTTCTTGTGCTTACCTTTTTCTTTAGCCCTGACATTCCACTGGAGAACCAAATCACCATGCTGAAACTTTCTAATATTGGCTCTCTTGTCAAAAAGATACTTCGTCTTCTGTTGCAACTTCACATTTTCTTTTTGACCTTTCCTTCTAATCTCATCCAATTCAACTAATTGGATCATCACATCTTGTAATGGATCACTGATTTCCATTTCTTCTTCTTGTATGAATTGGTAAATAGGTAAAAATTTGTTTATAGGAAGTCTAGATTTCACACCATAAACCATCTCAAAAGGGGACTTCCCTGTTGCTTTTTTCTCAATAATTCGATCTACCCACAATGCCAATTTTAACTTTACATGCCAACTCCTTTTGTTCTTTTCCAGAGTCTTCTTTAAAATCTATAAAATACTTTTGTTACTGGATTCTGCTTGCCCATTAGCTTGTGGATGGTATGGGGATGAGTGTGATAGAATTATTCCTATTTCTAAGAAAAAATTAGTAAATTCTTATGACCTAAAGCTCATGGCATTTTCCATCACCAGTTTGATGGGGACACCAAACCTAGTGATTATGTTATTCATTAAAAATTCAATCACTACTACACTAGTTGCCTTTTTAGTTGGAATGGCCTCAATCCATTTGGTGAAATAATTAGTGGCAACCAAAATCCAACTATGCCCTCCACTGGACTTCTTAGAAAATCCCCCAATAAAATCAATGCCCCACATAGCAAAAGGAGCTTCTGCAACCACAGGATTCAATAACAAGGCACCTAAGAACTTTAAATTTTTTGAGAATCTTTGGCATGGCTCACATTTCTAGACAAATGACTGAGTGTCTTTGAACAATACAGGTTGATAATATCCAACCCTTAGGATCTTATAAGCTGTGGACCGAGCTGAATGATTCCCTCCATATAATCCAGAGTGCATATCTCTCAAAATGTTTTCAGATTGCCCCTTGTCTAAACATAAAAGCAATACTCCATCATTGTCTTTCCAATTCAAATCACCTTGTATCAACACATACCTCTGATCTTACAATATCAAGCTTCTCCTTTGATTAGCATTTGACTCCTGTGGGCAACTAGCATTTTTAAGAAAATGAACAATATTTGTATACCGTGGTTGCATCTCAATACTAGTCATTGTTCCTCCACCAATGGAAACATTATTTACTTGTACAAGGTCCATATTATCTTATGTCATAAGCTTTGCAAGTCCCAAACCTCTTACAAGTTTGGTAATATAGAGATCTAGATAAAATTCTTGGATCCTATTAATCTAGTTGCATCTTTTTCTTGTGACTTCACTTTGAACTAAAATGTCCTTTACTGTTGCATGAGGGACATATGCATTAACCTTTGCACAAACAAGATAAGGTCTAAAAGCTTTGACTACCTTGACTAGTGCATATGCCTACTTTTCCATTAGTTCATAATTCAACTCATAAGATTACAATGACTTACTGAAGAATACAATGGGATGTTCAAATCCTTCTTCATCCTTTTGTAATATAATGACTGCAATAGTGTGAAAAGATGCAAAGGAGAACAAAGAAAAAGGCTTAGAATAATCAAGAGATATCAGGACTGGGGCTTCTTGGATTGCTTGTTTGATCTTTTCAAAAGCTTGCTGAGCTTCACAGTTCCAATCAAACTTCACATGTTTCTTTAGGAGCTTGACTATGGGTTTGACTAATTCTACAAAATTAGCAATGAACCTCCAGAAAAAATTGGTATGTCCTAAAAAGGATTGCACACCTTTAATATTCTTTGGGGAAGGGACCCTTTTGATTGCCTCAACTCTCTTAGGGTCAATTCTAACTCCTTCTTTTGACACTATATGTCCAAGCAGTTTTCCTTCAGTTATAGAAAATTGACACTTCATGGGATTCAATGAGATACCAAATTCTAAAGCCTTGACAATGACCTTTTCTAAATGGTTACAATGATCTTCGACCTTCTTAGAGTATGCAGTCAAATCATCTTGATATAAAACCATAAGGACATTAATCAAATCCTTGAAAGCAACATTCATTGCCCTTTGAAAAGTTTCTGCAGCATTTTTCAAACCAAAAGTCATACGGACATAAACATAAGTTCCCCATGGAGTGGTGAATGATGTCTTGAACTATTCAAATTATTTGACCAAAACCTAGTTGTAACCTGAAAAACCATCCATCATAGACAATAAATCACAACTAGTCACTCTATGTAGCATAGCCTCCATATCTAGCAATCCATAATTGTCCTTTAGTGAAGCAACATTTAAGTTTCTGAAGTCCACACAAAGTCTGATATCACCATTATTTTTCCTAACTGGTACAAGATTTGAAACCTAGGAGGAATGACTAATAGACTCAATGATACCAACATCTCTCAACTTTGTTAACTCTACCTGCATCTTTGTAGCTAATAGGGGATTGATGGGCCTTTATTTCTATCTAAAAGGTTTGGTATCCTCCTTTAGAGGGATCTCATGTTGAAATAAATCTTCCCTTTAGGCTTTGACATCATCATAAGACTAAGAAAATGCACTTTTCAACAATATTATCAAATTTCCCCTAACCTTCCTACTCATCTTTTTTCCAATATATACCATTTGAGGGGATGTTTCTAAACCTAAGTTTATTTCCTCTAGGTCCTCCATTTTGGTATTAAACTTTTCTGACATATACCCATCATTTATCTTAAACATGCCTTCTAATTCCACTAATCCCTTAGGTATATGATTTGAGGCTAATTGGACAATCTCATTCCCATAATAAATTCCTTTCCATCAACAATCTACTATGAGACATTGAAATCTATTTGTTTCCCATCATACTAATCTAAACTTTGAAGAAATTTAAGGATGTCAAAGTCATCCTCAAAGACTTGCCAATTATACACATTGTCAGGCACTGCAGGCCTACTTTTGATTTCTAACATTGATACTCCAGCCAGAGTGATATCATTATTTCTTAAGGCTACACTAGCAAGGAAATCAACCATGATGTTGTTTGACCTTTCTACCCAAAGGATATTGAAGGCTTCAAATAATTCTAATCTATCCCAAACAACATGCTTATATAATTTTAGTCTGTCATCTTTAGCAGCATATTTAGATCCAATTTGGGCTATAATCAATTGGGAATCACCATGGACTTTTAAGCATTTTATACCATGTTTTATAGAAACATCTAAACCCAATATCAAAGCCTCATACTCATCAGTGTTATTAGGATATGGAAAGTTAACAAAAATGAGTATTTGAAGGTAGTACCCGATGGGGAAATAAGAAAAACACCAGCTCTTGATCCTCCCTTAGAGCATCCTCCATCAAAATACATTTGCCAAAGTCCACCTTGCTAAAGTATCAATTCTTCCACTATTGGATCAGTGTTTTTCATTTGGGGTACTATCTCTTCAACCATGAAGTTATCCATGTCAATATCAACACAATGGTTCAAATCCTTTGGTGCAACTTTCTCAACCATTACTGAGGAAAGGGGTTCCCTATAAAGCTTCACTTCTATTCCATTGATTGGAATAGTGGCATATGACAAATCTAGTTGCAATTTCCCTCCTACTATTGTAGCCCACTGTCTTGACAGAAGCATGCCATAGTGGGGTTTAGTATCAACAACAACCACATCCATCTTGTATGTGGCCTCCAAGAATGCAAAAATATTCACTTCTATCCCTACTAGGGTTCCCACAACAGGCACTACCTTGTTATCCATGGCATAACATCTACCATTGGATGTATCAACTTGTAACCCCAACTCTTTCATTACATGATATGGCATTACAGTAGCAACAACACCAGAGTCAATCATATATTTTTTAAGAAAAAAACTGTTCACAATATGTGTAACATAGAAAGGATCAATGGAAGATGGTTCTTGTGTCACAATGTTTCCAACACACACATTAGAAATATCTTTAGTTGCCTCAGGTCTATCCATTGCATTTCCATTCTCTGACATAACAAGGTCTACTCCTTGTTCACTTATAAGTGCTAGAGTTGTTGTCTTATGCTCTTTGATTTTCAACATTTCTAATAAAGGAATAGAGACCTTTATTTGAGACAAGGCATGTCTCATGTCAAAAGTAGGGGGATCAGTAGAAATATCTGAAGTATCTTTTATTCTACCAACCCTCTTCTTGACCTTGTCTGTAACAACTTCCTCATTCTTTTTACTTTCAATAATAGGCTCCTCTCTCCTATTATTTCCACCTTTAACCTTGACAACATTTGGTTTACATGGCTCTTTATTCTGAGGATCTTCTTTAACAAATATTGACCTTAGCACCCCTTGATCAACATCCACTCTTCTATTCCTCAAATTGTATGTGGACCTAGCTTGTGAGAGAACAACCATAGTCAAATTTCTAATTTCTTCTTCATTGGGCTTTCTCTATTGAGTCTTATCTGATTATGATCTAACCATATTAGTTTTACACATATCATAATCAGGTTCATCATCATCAGATTGGGTAAATACATGTTGCTCATAACCAGGAAGGATCCTTCTCTTATAATCTACATCATCACAAATCTCTTCATCATCTGAAGACAATATCTCTTCCACCTTTTCAGTGGTAAACATGTTAACAATAGGATTTTTAGATTCTTCATAATCTCCTGCATGTGGATTATCAAATCCTTCCTCTAAAGCCTGAGCTATAGCACACTGGAAAGGTGAATGAGGAATATTACAAGTTACACACCATGGAATGCTTTCCACATTATGTGCTACATTTTTCTTTAAAGGATCAGGGATATCCCTCCCTTTTTGAGTTTCATGATTGTCAAAGACAAGTTTCCCATCTTTCCAATTTGTCTTGTAAGGCATATCTTGTAGTCTAGGGAACCTTTCTTTCCTTTGATAAGGTGGTCTATTATCTTGATAATTTCTCCCACCCTTTTCAATTTTGGTTGAGAGATCCTTGACCACAATTGCTAATTTATCAACTTTATCATCATCTTTTATTGGCTTTGCAACATGTGGCTTTATTTCCTTCCACAATCTTCCCTCATCCCTTTTATACATATGACCAGATGCCTTCTGATTGATTTCAATATTTATAGCCAGTTTAAAGGAATCTCTCAGAGTATGAGGACTCTTGTCTCTTAAAAGATATCACATCTTTCCATCCAAGGCATTGAAACATGTGGTCAAGCAGACTGCATCATCTAACCTCAAGACTTGGAACAATTTGTACATTTCCTTTTGGAATCTACCATTAAACTCTGACATGCTCTCATTTTGATGCTTTTTGATTTTATTAAACTCATTGAGCATGTAGCTTGAATTAACATGTTTTGCATATTTTTCCTTAAAGCTTCTAACAAAGTCATCCCATGATGCAGTGCTATTCTTTGGTAAACCTCTATACCAATCCCTGACATCCTTTGTTAGTGATTGAACAAAAAGCTTCATTACAACATCCTCATGTTCAATCTCATAGTCATTAATTTTGTCTGTAAATAATTTCAGATGCTCTTCACATGTAACAACATTGTTTCCAGTGAACTTAGGGATCTTTTCTCTCACCTCATTTAGGATAACATTAGGTTGACTAGGGATACCATCAAAATACAAAGGCCTATATCTATCTAAGTGAACTGGTCTTCTTTGGAAATTTGGTGGGATATGGGGTATTGCTCCAACATTTTGACAAGGCACATTCCCAATTAGACCACTAGTCATCGGAGCTACTAGATATGTATTTAAAACTGGTCCAGGTGCACTTTGTTTGGGATTTGAGACTTGGGGATTGGGAATTGTACCAAAAGGCTGATTTAGTGGTACTATTCCTGAAGTAACAAGGACTGAGCTACTAGCAAACATATTCATATTAGCATGCAAGAAAGCTATATTTCTTTTAATTTCATCTGCAGCAGCCTCCAATTCCAACTTCTCAAGTTGGAGAGCTAAATCCTCCTTAGCCTTTCTAGCCTTTTCTAATTCTAGGCTTGCTTGGGACATAGTTTTAGGAACAACAACATTCTTCTTAGGCTCATTGATACTTACACCAACTAACTTTTGTTTTCCTTTATCAGAAACATCCCTTGTAGCATTTTTGATATCCTCATTTTTTTAATTTTTGATGGATGAAATTTTCTAAGAACATGACCCTCTCCTTCAAATTCATCTTTCTATGGATTAGGTTTACTACCATCAGCTTGCCTTCTTATGGCTCCCATATAACTGAATAGTTCACTATCTAAACCTTGGACATTTTGATTTAGATCTTTAGCCTGGATCTCATTATTCTTTATTTTCCTTATGAGATCTTGCCTCTCCATAGGTAATTCATATATTTGTTATTCTCAAACCTTTCTCCTATTGGAAATATCTAACAATTTCTCACGTTCTTTCTTCCTCAAAGCTATTACTTCCTCTCTCAACTTTTTTGAATCATAAGAGGCAGTTTCTGGAGCAGAGGTTTCCCCCAGTTGATCTAGAGTTTCTCTTGTAGGAAAAAAATATCTTTGTGACTTCTTCTTCCTAAGAAGGATTAACGGTATTAGGCTTCACTTTTCTAATAACTTTAGGGTCATTAGAAGAAGAGGAGGCTTCTTGAGGAATGGGTGTAGGGATTCTTTCTCTAGAGGGTCCAGGAGAATTAGGATTGAAAAAACCTCTCCTAGACCATTGTTTCCTACTAGGTGTGTGGAGTTCATCACCCACATTACTCTCTGGATGATCTTTGAAATATGATCTAGTAAATATTTGTCGACTCATGATGTGTTCAATAAAATACAACTAAATTTTGCATGAATACCAACAACTGGTAAACACAAAGCTTAGAGTCACCACCCACAAAAAAATGGGAATAGAATACTTATAAAACTGGTCTTTCAACAAACACAATAGATGGTTTAACATGAACATAAAAAATCCATTGCGTATTATCTATTTTCCCCCAGTAGAGTCACCAATTTATTTAGTGCTTAAACTTGTAGATGATTAAACCAGATTAAAAAACATTTGAAATACAAACTCTAGCATTCCCAATAGATGCATCTAAAAAAATCGAAACACTAAGGTACTAAGGTTGAAAAACCTTCTTCTCTTTGGGTATAAAACTCAGGTGGGTTTACCTTTCAGAACTACTTCTATAAAGCATTACAACAGTGATCTATGTGCTTGACATAGATTATACAATTTCAAGATATACAATAAAATGAAATGAATAGATTATTTGATTTATTGATGGTGAACACATGCAAATTAAGCAATAACCAGTGCCATGTCCTAGGGATTCAAAGTCAAAATTCTACATCAACATAAAACTTATCAAAATAGATATCCCTAAACTCAAATGAGGTGCCTTACACTCCATTTTCCTAATTGCACCCTAATCTATCAAATTCATACATGGATTATAAATTCCCAGAGATCTACCTTAAGGTTTATTCTTTCCTTGAAAGAAACTCAAGCTTAACCCCTATATCTACCTTGTAAACAATGTACTAAAATGCCTTACAATTTAATACATAAAAGAATTTAAACATCCACATGTGAAGACAACCAAAATAAGAAAAGGAGTTCCAATATATTAATTTGTATTGCTATTTTAACTGTATCAGTACATTTTTGATAAATAATTGTAAGGCAAAGATACTATTATCAAAAATCTCTTTACAAAGTAATATCCACCACCCTTACAAAATAAGAAAACATGTTATATATATATATCACTGGCTATCTTGGAATCCTCAAAGAAAGGATGCAACAAGCTTCAGATAGCTAGGATAGTGACTTGCACTACAAACAAAAGTACAAAATAATGATTGAGAATTAGAAAAACAAAAAGTAGTTTCCCAACAAATGGAAACTTCACAGATGTCACCTTCATCTGAGCATATTTCTGAGTAGTTTCTTGAAGTTGTTGTATGCATGATGACCACCAATATAGGCTAACTTACATCATTCTCTGTATGATAATTTCTCTCCCTATATTTCAGGATCAGGTGCCAAGTGTGGATCACTTTTCTTCCTCTACTTCTAGCTCTATGACAGTTGGCTTCTTCTTCTTTTTCTTTGTATTCCTATCCCATGTTGCCATATCATCTTCTGAGGGCCAATTATACCCATGCAGATCCTGTAACAACTTAATCTTCCTATCCCACCTGGAGTCAATGATGGCCTTGATATCTGCAACAAACTTAATGCAATCATTATCAACCTTGACTAGGTTATCAATTATATTGTTGTAACCATTCATGTCTAATGAACCATCATTGCCAAGGAAGGCCTCTTGTTTGATAATTACCTGGCCCATGCTTGATTTCCACTTGTCCACACTTAGTATACTTCCATCATCTTTGTAGATTGAGGAAAAATTCTTGCTATAACCTTGATCAAACATGGCCAACTTGGCCTTTACCTGATTTGACTTTCCTTTTAAAAAGCTTGAGGTGACACTAACTAATACTATCTTCTCATAAACCTTAGTAACTACCTCAGGGATATCTGGCTTGTGAGGTTGCAACGCATCAAGTTTTTCAAATAATGAACTCCTTCCTGACAAAACACTGAAAAGTGGCTCCAAAGAAGCCATTGCCTCATTCACCTTTTTATTAACCTTCTGCAACATGCCCATTGATTGATGGACTGAATCCATTTTATCCTTTATTTTCTCACATCTATGCTACACAATATCTGATATGGCTTTTAAGGCTACATCAAGCCTTACCTTCTCTAAATCTTCATATGGTCTGTCATAAGTCTCTTTCATTGGCTGGGTTGTAGCTTTAATTTGCAAAGTTGGAGGAGGAGCTATATACTTGCCAGCTTTTGGGATGTGCCTAACCATTTGACTCTTTACTGAACCTATGTTACTGGCATACTTTTTCTTTTCTTGATTCAAATCTATTTAAGTAGAGGAGGAGGAATAGAAATCAAAGGCCTTCATGAATGACCCTCTATCCAAGGTTACTAGAGAATACTGGTCACTCTTTCTAATGGTTTTGGAAATTGGGTCATATAACCTAGATAACTCAATAATTAAATCTATATCCAAGAAAACATAAGGCGTAATCAATTTCACCATTTCCAAATCCCAGGCATTGCAAATTGGAATATACTTACTTCTATTGTTGTAAAAATAGGTAAAAATAGTGTAACCTAAACCAGAAGGAGTAGTAGGGTCTCTGCGATTCTTCATTATGTCCTCAAAAGCTTTATCAGCAACCTTCTTATTTTGGTTTGAACCTAGGAGAAGCTTGAGAAATTCATCTGAATAATTTAGTTTTCCTTTCTCCTCACCACCTTTTTCATTGGCTTCCCCATTGGAAGATGCCATGCTTAGCTCTGGTTGACTCATCTTTTCCAACTTGGATATCTTTTAATTCTACAAATTATTGAACACCTTGAAACTCTCTGCAACTTCTCTGATAATATTCACAACTTCAGAAAACTTTGAACGTTGCAAGCAGTGAAGTCATGTCTATATATCATTAGCAATTGAATGCGTGTAGTTGCCAAAATCGTTACAAATTATCTTCAATCACTTCTGCATTCAATTTTTCACATTCACCAATTTCAAATCAAGGTTGGTTGATGCTTGGATGTTGACAGGTTGATTAAAAAACTCAAAAATAAAGCAAAAAAGAAATGATCATAGTTTTAGCTTTAAAACCCTCATTTACTAATAAAAACCCTTGATTAAATATGATTGGATGGTATTTTTATTTTTTCTAGCTTGGCAGTGTACTTTTCCACGTAGCAACGACACTTAACTATTTTCTTTAATGAGAGATTAACTAGGCCTGATTCAGAGATCCAACGAACAAAGGTTCTTGCAATCTCTAAATGAAATGTTAACCTTGGGTCTTATTTGGAGATCTAGCGACAAAGAAATTCATGTGACCTCAGAATGATTTGCTAACCCATGGTCCCTTTTGGAGATTCAGTGACTACCATTGATCCCAAAGATGATCAATGGTCCTTAGATTATCTTTGAAACTTGTCCTAAATCTATTACTATTCATAGAATAAGCAACTGAAGGCATTCTCTAGATCTTGTGACACTTGGATCAACCATGGTTCAATTCAAAGAATGAGCGACCAAAGACTTTGCCCATTCTTGCAATCCTTCACTTAACTCAGCATTCTTTAGGTGATTCAGCGAACAAAGGTTCTTTTAGACTTGACCATTCTAAATCTTGACCACAGTCTGCATTTGGAGAATCAGCGACTACCTTAATCTCTTAATCTTTGAATATTTTTCTTAATTCTTGATTTATCATGAGACTCAAGGAATAAAGGTATGTCGTAATCTCTAAATGAAATATTTAACCCTAGTTTTATTATGAGATTGGGCGACCAAAGGTATTCGCCAATTCGCTAAATACTTTCCTTGACTTGGGTTTCATTTTGAGATTAAGCATTGGCCGTAGATCTTCGAAACAATCAAAGGTTGTCACTAAGTTGTTGAATCTATTAAACCTTTACCAATTAATCATGAGATTGAATGAATGCCTTATTCACTGAATCACCAAATGACTTAGACATTAGCTACTTTATTCTGAGAACCCACGACTGAGGAAAATACATGTCTTTATCACACTTAGTCGTTGGATCACCAAATATTTTTAGTGGAACCGCCAAAATCAAGAGACCATGAGACTACTGCTTAGTCACTGAATCACTAAATACCTTGTCATCAGCTCAACTCATGATGAGATTAAAAAATTTCCATTGATCTTGCAGATAATTAACGAACCTTGTTGAATCACTAGAAAACTTAAGATTTGACTGCCCAATTCAATGATTAAGAGATAACAGCTGTGCCAAGTCACTAAGTGGTATGAGAAAATTGCTAGAGATTAAGAGATTGGGAGACCAAACAATCACTGAAGGGAAGAGTAACTACAATTCAAACTTGGAGATTCAGCGACCAAAGGAATTCATAACAAAGACTTAGACACAGTCACCTATTCGCTGAATATTTTAGTGACTTGAAATATTATTCTGAGATTCAGTGAACACCAAAGGGAAAGAAAGATCACATGCATATTGGAATATCTTAAGTGGCCAAAAAGGTAACATGAAAACATAAGAAACTAGGGAAAACTTAAGACATTTCAAAGGATTAACCTTACCAAGGGCAAAAAGACCTAGGGCAAGGATTTTCAAAGTATAAAAAGCTAGATTTTTTGAGAATTTCAAACCCTAAACCAGATAAAGACATTTGAAGAGACATAAAACAATGACCTGAAGCAACATTCTCAGAAAACTAGAAATATACCCAACAAGATCATATACTGACTAAATTCTTCATATACCGATTTCTTCATATACCGACTAAATTAGCTTGTACATTTTTTATCTTCAATACTTAAGAGAATCATGTAAGCCAATCAAATCAATATCATACTTTCATAGACTCATCAATAAGTTACCCAATGAATACCATATTCATAACTTACTCATACATCTCATTTTCATGCTAATATCTCTTTTCTTCACCAATATTACCTTCTTCAGATGTTTGTAACAATCATGATAAGTAAAGTCAAAACTAGTTGACATCAATGACAATATAACAATTGATCTAATGTCTCACATATACCTTAGTAGCTTGGTGATCATATTCACATTCTCCCATTCTATTCTCCAAGTAGTCAATCAGTTGTATATCTATCAATCTCTCCATTTGGAATTGATGGAAACACAATATGAAATATGCCATAGAATACCAAACATATTAATTTTCTACAACTTAGTCTTTATGTTGTGACTCAGTAAGCTCTCCCTTATCTTATGCTCTTAATATGTTTAATCACTACACAACATTTGTCTCTCATGTAGTATGTTTTATGTTCAATGCATATCCTCCCCCTTTTGGTTAGCTTCATTCCTAGCTGATATTCATCATCTCCTATATTTCATGATCATCTCTCCCTTTGATAGAAATGCCAAAAGTAATCATCTCTTCAGTAGCCAAATAAGTATCTCTTTTTTTGCTCGATAGATTCTTGTAGCTTGCATGTACAAATGTTCTTTGTTTCGGCTTGTTTTCCATCTTCTTCACAACCTTAGGAATCCCAAAGTGTGAATATCATGCATCAACATAATTATATCTTCTGATAAAAGAATATTTTGATGCAACCCCATAACACCTTAGTGACTATGAGATAGGGGATGGACCCCTAGTATACTTATCAAGTATTCAAATGTATCTTTCAGTAAGGGTTTTATGAATATATCAACAAGTTGCTCTTGTGACTTCACATTTTCTAATGTGACTTGTTTCTCCTAAACTTGCTCCCTCAAGTAGTGGTATTTAATAGATATGTGCTTTGTCTTTGCATGCATTGTTGGATTCTTTGAAATATTAATAGCACTTGTGTTGTCACAATATATTATCACTGGATCTATGAATTCTTCATTCATACCTTCCAATAATTATTTTATCCATGCAATATTAGAAAAATTATCAACAACAATAACACATTCAACTTCAACAATGGACTAAGTAATACATCCTTATTTCTTTCTTATCGATGTTACTAGTCTTTCACATAAAAAGAATGCTCCACTAGTAGTGCTTTTTCTATCATCAATATTTCCAGCCCAATCAACATCTGTATAAACTTTAAGTTCAAAATTTCCTTCTTTATTATACCATAAATCATAGTTCTCAGTGTTCTTCAGATATCTCAAGATTCTTTTCATAGTAATAATGTGCACATCTTTAGGATTAAAAAAAAATCTAACTACAATGCCAACAGTGTGTGCAGTATCTAGTCTACTATGAACAACATACAATAAATTTCCAATCATAGATTTGTATAAGATTTGATTTACCTTTGTTGACTTGTCATCCTTGGTCAACTTGCATTTGGTTACCATAAGTGTACCAACTGGCTTTGATTATTCCATACCAAATGTCTTCAAGATTTCTTTAATGTATTTAGATTGTGTGATGTATATACCTTTCTTTTGTTGTTGTATTTACAAACCAAGAAAGAATTTGATCTCTCCAAACATTGGCATTTCGAACTCTTTTCTCATTTTAGCAACAAAAGATTTACATAAAGTATCATGACCTCCAAATATGATATCATCAAAAAAAATTATAGCAATAAAAATCTTGTCATCATTTTCACATTTCAAATATAGATTATTATTATCACTTGTTCTAACAAATCCAATTCTTATGAGATAAGAATGCAGTCTTTCATACCATGCTCTCAGTGCTTGCTTCAGTCCATAAAGTGCCTTGTGCAGCTTACAAACCATGTTCTTCTGATTAGGGTCTACAAAACCTTCAAGTTGTTCAATGTATACCTCTTCTTTAAGTATCCTATTCAGAAATGCATATTCCACATCCATCTGATATACCTTAAATCCTTTGTAAGAAACATATGCAAGTAGTATTGTCACACCTTCTAGTCTAGAAATAGGTGCAAAAGTTTCTCCATAGTCAATTTCTTCTTCTTGTGCATAACCTTTGCAGACTAATCTTGCCTTGTTTCTTGTAACATCTCCATTCTCATTCAAAAAAAATAAAATTCTAAAAATCTATTTTGTGCAAATCACATTTTTATCTTTAGGCCTCGGTACTAACTATCCATGTCTTATTTTTCTATATTTTCTCAATATCTTCATTCATTGGTTTAATCCAATCATCATTTGCCAATGCATCCTTAACAGTTTTAGGTTCAAATTCACAAACCATACATGTATTGTTTCTTAACTTACTTCTTGTCATCATTCATGCTCCTTTGTCTCCTATTATTTGATCCTATGGATGGTGTATTATCATAGATTTTTCTAGTACAGGTTCAGATCTTTGTTCTTCAGTGTTTTCTCCACTCGGTGCATGATCATCATTTTCTTTGATAACTGTTTGTTATTTCTCAATCTGTAAGGTATTTTTATCGGTAGCTATATTCTATAACTCGGTGACTTTAGGATATTTCTTGGGTAAAGTGTCAGGATCTTCTATGTAAACAAATCTACCATAATCTTTTGGTTCATTCTTGCTTTCTTCATCATTCTTCTTAGTAAACTCATTAACTCTCACATTTGCACTTTCAATCATCTTGTTAGTATTTTTTATCAAACATTTATAAGCCTTAGTTCTAGTAGAGTAACCTAGAAATATGCCTCCTTCACCTTTAGAATCAAAATTTCCATTTCTATCATCTTTCAGAATGTAACATCTACTTCTAAATATTCTGAAATAACTCACATTAGGTGTATAACCATACCATAGCTTATAAGGTGTCTTATTTGTCTCTTTCTTCAATTTTACTCAGTTCAGTATAAAAACAACAGTATTGATAGCTTCTCTCCAGTAGATTTGTGGAACATATTTTTCAATTAGCAATGTTCTATCACAATCAACAATTGATATGTACCTCCTTTCAACAATCCCATTCTACTGAGGTGTCCTCAGTGCATATACCTTTCTCTTTATTCCACGCTCATTACAAAAGTTAGTAAATTCATCAGAAATGAATTCACCTCCTTGGTCAAATCTCAAGCATTTCGGTTGCTTACCATTTTCTTTCTCTACTTTCACTTTGTACCACTTAAACATTTGAAAAGCTTTTGATTTTTCTTTTAAGAACATGAGAAACATCATTCTAGAGAAGTCATCAATAAAAAATATAAAATATCTATCTCCATAATAGCTCTAAGTTCTCATTGGACCACATAAGTCAGTATGAACTAAATCCATAATTGCATTAGATAAGTATTGTTTTCTTTTAAAACTAGACTTTGTCATTTTACCCATTTGACATTGTTTGCACATCACTTGGTCAAGCTTAGACAAACTCGGTAAACCTCTAACTTTCCTTTTCTTATTGATCTTTACCATGTTGTAAAAATTCACATGACATAAACTCTTGTTCTATAAGAAAACATCATCATTCTTAGCCAATAAACATGAAGTTTCAGCATTATCCAAATAAAATAGGTTACCTCTTGATTGTTCACCAGTACCAATCAGTCTTCCAACATCATCATAGATATTTACTCTTCATTTCTCAAATGCAACTTGGTGACCTATATTATTCAACTATGCTACACTCAATAGATTGTAGTTAAGTCCTTTCACCCAATAAGCATTTTCACATCTGATCTTGTTATTCAACAATATTGATCCTTTACCTTTCACTTGACAAGGTGTATTATTTCCCATTTTTACAAATCCTCCATTATAATGCTCAAGATATTCAAACTTATCTTCATCACCAGTCATATGATGTGTGAAAACACTATCAATAATTGAAGTGTCATTCTTTCTTACTTTAGAAATAAGTTCATTTTCTACATACCTTTCTTCTTCTTCAGAATCTTCCTGTAATGCAACAAACACCACTTCTATATCTTCATCAGTTTCAATCTTTGTATCAACATCCTCTTCCACTAGGTAGCATGCATTTTTACCTTTATCTATGTAGTCTCAGTTCTCTCTGTTTCCATGTTGTTGGTTACCTTTGTGATCTTGGTAAGCTCTTCTATCATTCTTTCTTTCATTTGATCTTTCACTTATCCTCTCATTATCATTCCCGTCAGGACATCTTGCAACAATATGACCAACCTCTTTATATTTAAAACATATCAAGGGTAGTTTACCTTGTTATTTTCATTTTCCCTTAAGTAGCCTTCTATCCCTTAATGCTTCAAGTTCTTCAAGCTCATCTTCTTCATCTTTAGTATTAGTTCCATTTCTTATCCGACATCTACTGCTTGATTTTCTAGTTGCTAAAGATGACACAAATATAAATTATTCCTTAGGTAAAACATTGTTATCAAAGTTGATAAGCTCAAATGTAGTAAATCTACCAATCAAACTATCAGGAAATGTCATTTCCAGGAACTACTCTCATTTCATGTATTGCAGAGACTCTAATAGCATATGTAGGAAATAGTGTTCTTAGAATTTTTATTACCATAGTTTCTTCTTCAATAATTACACCTGCTCCTCAGATAGAATTCATCACTTCCTTGACTTGGTTGTTGTACTGAATGATGTTTTCACCTTCTTTCATCTTCATATAATCAAATTTACCTCTTAAGCTTTCTACCTTTTCCTTGAGCATATTTTGATCTCCACCATGGACTAGTGTCAATTTATCCCACATTTATTTTGTAGTTGTACAATTCTTAATGTCTTCAAATTCAACATCTGATAGAGAAGAAGCAATCTAAATCATCATTTCTCTTGTCTTTCAATCATCTGGTTGATAGTTAGAGGACCCGTAGGAGCTATGAAATCAATTTCCAAATACATCTTTAGATCTTTAACTTAAGTCCTTCATGTAATACCCCCAAAATGGGCTATAGGTTTATTAACCTTCTACATCAATAATTCGATTGAAATCGACATAAAAGTCCTAACCTAAGGCACATCTGCACATTAGTTTATCAAAACCCTAATTGATTTTATCTTAATTTTGCATCGGGGAATATTTCTTAAATATTCCTAATTTATCTAATTATCCTAATTAAATATTATTTGGTAATAAATCATATTTATCCTAAAATTTGATTAATTAAATATTTTGAATATTTGATTAATTAGATTTAATTCTGCCACTTAATTGTTTAATTAGATTTAATTAGATTTATTCCTAATTAATATTATTTTATTTTGACAATAAATCAAAAATCCTATGAATAATTGATTAAATTCTTATTTAATTAATTAAATCCAGTTGTCAATATTTAATGATATAGTTTTAGGAATAAAGTTTGATTTAATAATTGATTAACCCATAAATCAATTATTTTAATTCAAAATCAGTTAAGTTGAGGATAAATCACTTTTATTATTCAATTAATTCATATTAAATCATGCACAATCATAAAAATAGTCAACTTTAAATCAATAATCAATTTCAATTTGTTAACTTTCTAAACTCAACATGTGATTGTGAGTTGAAAAAGTGATCTAAACTCTATTTTGAGTTAAAAAGTGCTTTTGCATGATTTTATGAGTTGATCTATTCCTGATTTCTTGTTAACTCAAAAATCAACCTGAGTTTATCAAGAGTGATTTCCTCAAAGCCTTGGATTTCTATATAATTGAGGCCCAGTCCTTCATCTTAACCCCCCAAGAATTTGCATACTTGAACTCTGGAGAATTTGCATCTGAAGAATCAAGCTTTTGCAAAAAGGCGATTGTGAGATTGTTATTGTTTTTCATCTTGCATTTTCATAGCATTCATAGCATATCATTGTTCAATTTACATTGCATATCATTTCAATTCATCTAGACTAGTTTTATATCAGTTTTTCATCATAATTGTATAGAAAATACAAAAAGATAGATTAAATTGCATCCATATTTTATTGCTTTCAATCATTCAAATCCTTCATTTAGGTGTTGCATCATCACTAATCTCGGTCTTAATCGGAGAATACCATACTCGCACCTACTAGAAGGTAGTAAATTGCCTGGTTAGCTATATTATTCTTATTTGGAGATTTCTGATTTGCTAACCTCTAATGTTTTACTGAAGTGTTGTGTCTCCAGTTAGGTACAAAATTCACACACACATTTTTGGCACCCACTGTGGGGCCCTGAAATGAGTTTCCATTCTTTTATATCATTTTCTATCATTTTCTATCAAAACTATGATTTTTATTTTCTATCCATATAATTTTCATACGACACTTGACAAATTGTTGTACCAGGACCCTCTTACTATTGTATGACAGTCAGTAATTTTGAGAATTGTATTGGTTGTTTGGTATTGTCATTTGGATATTACTTTGTCGTGTGCGCATTGACCCACTGTTGTTTTGTGCCTAAATTGTTGTACATGAGGTGATACATTGTCGTATGAGTTTTCATACCAGAATTTAAATTGTCGTATCATAATTTTAGGTTGTCTTTCAGATTTGATTTTTGGATTTGGACTGATAGCTAACCCTAACAATCGATACTTTCTAGTTCTGATTGGTACTTGTTGTTTTTTCTCATGGGAAAGCACAACAAAATTGAAAATCAGGTAAAATATACTAAGCGCATTGCATAGGAATTGAGGTATTCTGCTACATTTGATAACATTTTGATTTGGGACATAAAACAAACCTCTCATGTGTTTAGCTTGAGTGTCTTTCCTGCTTTCATAAAAACACTTCAATTTTGGGCTCTAAAAAGAACATAGATTTGCATTCTGCATATCTATTACACATAGTAATTAGGCCCTATGAACACTATTTGTGAAGTTCTTGAGGGAATGGGCTTCATTCACTTTTTTTACATGTGAAGCTCTTCTCGAAGATAGATCCCCTTGTAGGTAGGGAGGATACTGTTATTATCTCCATGGTCTTACTTGGTTTGGTCCTCAACTTTGATCAGTACATTCTTTCTTGGTCCCACTTAGAGAGCTCGGTAGACATTGTTGTTGACATCATAAATCTTGGTGAGGTAGTTTCTGTTAGAAATGGAATGGAAATATGGAAAAAAATAAACAATACTAGGAAAGAATCTAAGCGAGTGAATGCATGAAAAAATATTACAATAAGTAAGGAGAGAGAAAGCTCCAAGATCCAACACAAGAAGGCAAGATATTTGCAAGGGGAAAGCAAAGAAAACCCCTTGTGACATTATGAATGAGGCATGAAAAGCCTAAGAAGAAGAGAGAGAGAGAGAGGGAGAGCGAATTGCTCGTACAATAATTGAGAAAAGGAAGGAACCTCATTGAAATGAGAGAGGAGGGCCATCTCTTAAATAGAGATGAGAGAGAGGAGTTAGAATGTAACTCCCAAGTCTATGAATGCCACCATTCATAAGTGTGTGAGGCCAAGTGTGAGATTCCTCTTAAGGAGGAATAATCTAAATTACAAATTACAATAAATATTTGTCCTCACATATTCCACTACAGGACAAAATAAGATGAAGTGGAAAAAGCACAAAAAAGAAATATATTAGGATACCTTGGTTTATATCCTAATATATTATAACAATAAAGAAAGGAGGTCTAACCTTGGTTTATAAACACACCAAGGAAAGATTACATTTACAACTTCTAACACCCCCCTTTAATCTTTACTTGGGGTCATTACATCAAGGGGTATTAAACCCAAATTTACAATAATCTGCAACTTAATCTTCAATATGAAGTAATTTGATTGTCTTCAAGCCATATGGTACATTTGCAGATCCAAGAGAAGTACATGAGTCCTTTGAATGTGATCAAGTGGAAGCATAGCCACATCTTCATTTGTGAAAAATTGAGAAGGTTCCTTGATGGATCACTTGAAAAAAAAAAGCATAGAACAAAAAACAAGGCACCGATCCACAAGTAGAATTACATTGAGTAGTCAAGTTAGTAAAAAAAATGAAGTTAAAATAATTATAATCAAAGAGGAACCAAGAGAGAGAGGATAAATGAACGTGTTCATCAACATGCAATGGAGTTAACATGAAATCTAAAATAAATCATAAGCTCAAAATGAACATGATAGGAATAATAAATCTCTCATAAAAGGAACATACTAATGCACAGATGACCACAGACAAGGCCAACTAATGAAACCTGCATCAACATTGCATCAATCACATGGATATAGACAGTCCACTAATGAGTCATCCCACTGCAAGTGAATGGGTAGCTAATCCACAACCTGCATGACTCACGATCTAAGCAATGAAGTATACAGTTCATTATCACATTGTATATTTATCAAGGAAATATAAGAGAGACAATAATAAATAAGTAGAACATGTGCCTCAAGCACCAAATAACTCAAGTTACAATTTTCCAAGTAGGATTGCCGATGAGGACCAAAGAAAGGATTTATGAGGAGTAACAACATATTGCCTTCAAATAAGAAATCCATCATGGACAAGCAACATCATTGCCACGAGGAAGAAGATCAAGATGGGTCAAAACAACTTTCTCAAATAGAGTCTCCTATATTGGAGTGCTCCAAGATATGGTAGCCTCGTCACCTATACACTTCAAAAAATGAGCAGGTGTAGGAAGTCATACCATGAATTAATTGCAACTAGGAGCATACACTAGGAAGACAAAGAATTTGAAGGGGAAAACCCCATAAAATATCATCCTCGCACTGAGGAACAAAGTGAAACAAATGGAGGGAAACTCCATTGAGTAAGTGCACACCAATTATAGGATGGAGGGATACTCCACGGGCCAGATAAGGCAACTATGATTCAGTTAAAAAACTGTCAGGTCCACCATAGTTAACCTTGAAAAATTGGCTCCCGATGCAACTTACAGGATAAAAGAATGGTATCAAACCATAAAATGCTACTATGAGCATAAAGAGATGCTATAAAAGCATAAAACTACAACTATGTGCAGAGAGATCAGTAAAAACTCAATAGTGAAGGCAATAGTGTAAGATAACTCATAAACCCAAATAATTGGGATAAAATGAAATATTTGAAGAGCACTAAGCATAAATTATTTGATATCAGTTAAAATCTCCATGCAAGGTGAACACAAGTGTGGAAAAGAAAGGATGGGCCCACCAAGGAAATATACGAAAGAAAAAAATCAAGGATCCAGAAATGTTTTTAAAAAAGAAGAAGAAAGAGGTTAGAGAGATTTGAACAAAGCAAGAATCAAGCAATCAAATAGCCATACTGAAGATAGTTTAAAGTGTGAATCAATTTGAAGTGTAAAATCACTTAACGATCAAGTCAGTTTAACAAAATGTTAAACGAGGATTAAGCGAGAAGCTTATAACTATTTTGATAGCAATTAATGCTCATATAAAATCTTATAATGATAAAAAATAGGTCATATAAAATCTAATAGCAATTAATGCTCAATAATAGTCCACTGGAAAACAATAATAATAGTTAACTCATAATACTTGAGAAAATTAAAATTTTGCAATGCAATGACATATTATTAAAAGACGTTATTAAAGGAAATTATTAAAAAAAATTATTAAAGGAAATTATATCAAAATTTCAAGATTCATAAAGGATTTTAAAAATAAGACTACATGACTATAAAAGAAATAAGGAGGAATTTTAAAAACTTAGATAACTTTAATGGACAAGTCATGAAAGGTTTTGTTTGAAAATAAACTAGAACTATGTTTAAAATAATATAGTTGAATCTTGTTTTAAACAACAAATGATATGAACTGGTTTAACAAAAAAATCTTCAAATCGAAGGTTTCAAACTTTCCTTAGATAATTTATAGTCAAAGTTATTAAAAAAAGTTCAAACTAGAGATGATGATGTGCAACAGAGAGGACAGATTTTGGTCAGAGATTGAAGTGAATTTTTTTTAATATCTAAAAATAACAGAGAATCAATATTTATTTTTAAAACATACTGGGTAGATTTGTCACTTGCTCTGCTAGCTACAGGCTATGAAGGACAAAATGAACAGAGATGCTAAAAAATTTCCAGCAATGCTATAATGCTAAAATATTATGCAACCGTTCAGATATAATTAAAACTAATACAAATTGAAATAACCAATCAAAACACACTAACCAAAAAAGGAAACGTTAGTATAATGAGCAGAATATAATGATCATGAAGAATGCGTTCAGAATAGTGTAATATTAAATGCAATGATATAAAAAACTTTATGTTATTAACATTATTATATTATAGATAACTATCTGCAAATATCAGAATGTTAACGTCTGTAATGATATTGGTATAAGATTGGAGACGGAGACGTTACAAACAAAGGAAATGATTGAGCATGGGCGTACAATCTTTGAATGGTGGAGGGACTGGTATACCAGGGTAGGTTATACGTATGCCAACTTGTATAAGAAGAGCACGATATGAGACTGCAGAGACATGCAGATTTGAAGCCAAGCGAAGATACAAAGCTAGAGGTATACTGTGGTTTGAATGATATATTTAACAGTTTTTATGTGCCAAATCTTTTATGAATAGAACATCATTTGAAGTCACTGACTGACTGAGGATAGATGAAGCTAAATGAGATTTATTTTGTAGGTCGACTGGATTAGAAGGATTGATAGATAGATAGATAGATAGATAGACTAATACCATGATAGATAGACTAATGCCATGATAGATAGACTAATATTATCAATAACAGGCATAACGTTATTATAATTGTTAACGTTCTCAATGTTATTATATATTTGATGATTAAGGATGTTGATGTTTAAGAATGTTAATATCTTTTTATTTGAGCGCTCCATTATTTGTTAGTTCCCAGTCAATGAAGCATTAGTCTTCATTCATCTGATCATTTGTAGTTTTAATGCCCCAGTCCTTTGTATTCGCAACATCCAAAGATGGCTTACCCTTCACAATGAGCTTATAATTTGTAATGATTTCATTTCTTAGCCTTCTCTGCTGGATTTACAACTGTTACCTGTATCTTGAACTTAGGACCTTTATCAGGCCCATCAAAAGTTTTTCTATCAAGTTCTTGATTGAATTATCAAGTTCAGAGTGTGACAAGAAGTGAACAAAGCCAACAGGAACATTACTCTTTCTGGATAAGCAACTCTCTCTAATTTCCCAAAGGGTTCAAACAACTTTCTTAAAAAAAACTTCATTAGCATTGTTTAAAAGATTGCTAACAAATGCAATTTTAACCAAAATACGGTATTAGTTATTCTTTTGGCTCATCGAACCAAAATATGGTAATAGTGGAAGCCAAAATAAGATATTGTCACCCAGTGCTGATATATTGTCTGCCGCATTTTCAGGCAGTCAATTCTATCAAGCAATTTTTTGGGTTTCATAACGTAAATCATTGCAGATGTTTATTTATTACCATTGCAGAAATTTATTAACGTTATCATTGTTATTGTTATCATTGCAGACGTTACTTTTTATCATATTTATTTTAACATGCATATTTATTTTAGCATTAACAAAGAGGAGCATGCAGAATAGAATGTTTGCATAATTAATACAAAGAGACTGAAATACTAGATAGAAAAGGTTAGATAAGCCTACAGATTGATAAAAAAGAGTAGGCGAAAAAAAGTTTTTATTTCACTTAATTAGATTAGTAAAAAAATACTAGCAACAACAAAATGTTATTGGAATCCTGATTTAATCAAATGGATAGTTCATTATGGAATAGCGTTTAAAGGCTCACATAAATTTGGCTAGAATTCTCTGGAGTTGCGTCACAGTAATTACGAGCATAATTATTGAAGAATTTCCTTCTTGCATTCTTATTATGTTTTTGTTGTTTAATACTAACATTATTATGCTACATATTGGTTTAACTAGAATACCAGAATTAATTGATATAAATTTTATTTAAATAAGGATTTATCAGAAAACTGAAATACTAAACTAAAAAACTTGTTTGAAGCAAGTGCAAGAGGAAGAGTTGGAATGGACTATCGACCATTAAACCAGCAAATCAAGATACCAATAACAATGTGGGAGGTGCCTCTGTCAGGAGCATACTTGCAACACTATTTTTGAGTTCCTTTTGAGAATATGCCAGTGGACATAGAGGCAGCAATCCGAAAGGTAATCGGAGATGGTGTGCTCATCCCTCTAGCGCCTAGAAGCATTTACCACCATCAGGTGGTGGGAGATCTTTTGTCAAATTTGTAT
Source organism: Chamaecyparis obtusa (assembly GCA_027943335.1). Classification (NCBI taxonomy): domain Eukaryota; kingdom Viridiplantae; phylum Streptophyta; class Pinopsida; order Cupressales; family Cupressaceae; genus Chamaecyparis; species Chamaecyparis obtusa. The sequence goes on along the minus strand of BSBK01010515.1, from coordinate 372,855 downwards.
GATCTCCTCCCTGAGTACGAGACACTAATGGCAATAGCACAGAGGTGTGTGAAGCCTGAGTTTGTAACACCGCCACTATTGGATAGGGCAATCAGCAAGTATAACTTGCATAGTTCAAGAGCATGGGTGGGAGGTATAATCCCAGTCCATGATTTGGAAAGCAACATGGTGATGGTCTGACTTCTAGATGTACTGAAGATTGGGTTATCTCAAAGAATTCGAGGCTATGTGCTATATGAAATGATAAATATAGTATGTATGATAACGTCGGAGAAAATCACAGAAGTGATGGCCATATTTGATGCAATAGTCCTCCTAATAGACTATTGCACTGGGGCATGACAAAATGCAAGTGGGAATTCATCCCAAGGGGATAATTTTGAAGTTGTAGTAATACATGAATGAAAAAAAATTTAATTTGTTTACTAAATTAAATTAGACAAAAAAGGAAATAAACTAGACTAAACTCTCTCAACTATAAACAATATATCGAAACCTGCACAAAGATAACAAGGTTAAAATATAGATTGTATTTGATATGATAGAAATGGAAATATATGGAATAAATTAGTTAACTAAAAAAAAATGGGTTTGGCGGTAAACCATCCAAACCAAAAAAAAACTCAATTTTTTTCTTTAAATAGATTAGACAAAATATATATATTAGCAAAAAAAATTTCTCAAGAGACTCCTTCGAATCGTTCCTTCATGCAAACACTCAAAAACAAAGATTAAACCGCTCCGATACCATGTTAGAAATGGAATGGAAATATGGAAAAAAAATAAAAAATACTAGGAAAGAATCTAAGCAAGTGAATGCATGAAAAAATATTACAATAAGTAAGGAGAGAGAAAGCTCCAAGATCCAACACAAGAAGGCAAGATATTTGCAAGGGGAAAGCAAAGAAAACCCCTTTTGACATTATGAATGAGGCATGAAAAGCCTAAGAAGAAGAGAGAGAGAGGGAGAGCGAATTGCTCATATAATAATTGAGAAAAGGAAGGAACCTCATTGAAATGAGAGAGGAGGGCCATCTCTTAAATAGAGATGAGAGAGAGGAGTTAGAATGTAACTCCCAAGTCTATAAATGCCACCATTCATAAGTGTGTGAGGCCAAGTGTGAGATTCCTCTTAAGGAGGAATAATCTAAATTACAAATTACAATAAATATTTGTCCTCACATATTCCACTAGAGGACAAAATAAGATGAAGTGGAAAAAGGACAAAAAAGAAATATATTAGGATACCTTGGTTTATATCCTAATATATTATAACAATAAAGAAAGGAGGTCTAACCTTGGTTTATAAACACACCAAGGAAAGATTACATTTACAACTTCTAACAGTTTCAGTCTTAGCGTGTCAAAGAATATGTTTGCTATGTTTTGGTGAAGCGAAGAGGCTAGAGGATTATGATCTACCTTGAATCTAAACTAAGTCCCCATGTGGTCCATTTTGTGAGTCACCTTATTAGAGAGGGTTAATCATAGTGGACATTCCCTTTAATGGGTCAACCACGTGGATGAAACCTCAAGTGGTAACATCCATTTTTGTCGTGGTAGCAGTAGCCGCTATATAAATGTCCTTGTGGAAGAAATCTCCATAGGTGTAGTCTCTTATTGGGCTGTTAGATCTCCTTAGAAAATCCTCATTGATTAAATTCTTGGACTGTGTCAAAACCCCAGTATGCCTGGATTAGATTTCACCCTCTTGAGATTACAAAAGTTGTAGAGTCAAACCATTACTAAGAACCCTAGTGCAACCAATTTTTTATTTTCTAGGACTATGTGCATGATTGCAAAAACATTTTTGAGAACATACACAAGTAGCGCTCTTAGGGATTAGAACAATAAGTCACTATTCTTGTTCATGTGCAAGGTTTCTTTGTCCCTTGCTCATTATTTGAAGATGATTGCTTGCTACCCTGATTATTGTCTTGCGTGCCTGATATCTACTTGGTTATTTAAAATGAACAAGCCTAAGACAAATTTCTATACAAATCTTCAAACCTAGATAGAAAAATTTGCAAACAACCTTATACTGAAAAATTGAAAAATTACAAATTTGAAGAAAAAATCCTTTCTGGTGTCAAAACTCATCCTAAAATTTCAAAACTCGTATGAGTTTTCCCAACTATCATGCCAGAACCTCCATATTGTCATACGGGAAGCCATATACCATCATACAAGTATTGTCAGAAAAGTCAAGCAAATTTCAATTCTGGTGTCAACTATCATACGAGCTTTGCCAATTGTCATGCCAGACCTAACCTAGACTCGTACAAGCCTAGAGAAACTCATGTCAGAATTTTATCAAAGTTGTTAGAAACCTTCAAAATTTGTCAGAAATCCAATTTTTACAGCCAAATCCCAAATTTTGTCAAAATATTCACTGTGTCAAGAACATAGCAGAAAATCGGAAGAATCCAATCAATTTTCCTAAAGTGGTCTCTTGAGTCTGATCTAGCCTTCTGATTCATCGATTTGATTATAGTTTCATCTTGTGTCAAAACCTTGTCAAAATCATCTTCAATTCAATTCACTTCAATCCTTAAAATGGCTAAGTGTTGTGAGCTCGTGTCTACCATCTTTTGGGTGTCTACCCATACATCTAGGGCACAGTATCTTGCATTTACATCCAATCAATCAATCAATTCAATCTTGACAAGGGTGAGTCATTTGATTTTTCTTAAACCAAATCATTCATTAGATTTCATAATCTTTCTCTTTTGCTTCACCCAAGGTTAATGGTGGAAACTAGAGCTTCCTCACAATGAGAACAAAGAGAACAACCCAAACCCTCTTTAGCAGCTTATTCTATGATTGCTCAAACATTTAATCAGCCTTACGACACCAATCTCTTTGGAGAAGACATTCTTGGCAATATCTACTTGAAAGGTGGTTATGTCACCCCTCCTGCATCGGTTCACATAGAAAATCAATCAACTCCACATCAAATAATATATGGTAGTCCTCATAAAAACACAATGTCTCAAGGAGGAGGAAACCAAGGATCCCAAGGACATCAGTTTAATCATGGTAGAGATCTAGAACCAACCCCATCTGAAATTGAGTGATATAGAAATGATGATGACCTTTGAAAAATGATGAAATACTTCTTATGAGAAGAGAAAGAAGCCTATTTCTTACAATTAGCTCAACAAGGAGCCAAAATTTTTCAAGACTTTAATTTCGATAATATCATCATGCAAGAGGAAGAAACTCCCATCACAGCAATGATGAAATAGATGCATGCTATACAAGTCAAGCTAAACAAGTTGGAAAAAGAGAAAGAACCTAAAGAGTTTTCTATGGAGGCTCTATGTCCTTTTCCATTTGATAAAGACTTGTATATGCCACCATTCCCAAAAAGAGTGGAGATGCCTAAATATGACAAATACGATGGAAACTTTGATCCTCAAGATCATTTCAGAGAATTCTGTACTCAATCCATGGGTTTTATGCATGAACCAACTTACTTAATGCATCTTTTCCCATGATCTCTGGGAGGAGAAGCCATTCATTGGTTCTCTAAGATGCCTCCTACTATCAAAACCTTTCAGGAGCTAATCAAATTGTTTTATCAACAATACTCCTACAATATCCAGCATCCGTTCACCATGATCGATATAAGTAATCTAAAACAAAACTCAGGAGAGCCCTTCCTGACCTTTCTCAAATGGTGGAGGAATAAGTTTTCACTCTATGCTTGACCTATTCCAAAAACTAAAAAACTAGAAATCTTCATCAATAACCTTGTTCCAAAAATCAAGTATCATTTGCAAATGCAAAATCATACATCCTTTGATAAAATGGTAGAGAATGCCATTAAAATAAAAAAAGTGCTTATTCTAAAAGGAGACATATTGCTTCATAAAGAAAACAAGTATGAATCAGGATCCAGTTCCAAAGACAAAGACAAAGATAAAGGCAAAATCTAGAACAAAAACAAGAACATTGTCACAAATGGTGTTGTTGATCATATTAGTGCTCCACCTAAAGCACCAACATTCAATCTCACCATTGACACCCAAGCTATAAAAGCTTCTGAAAAAAAGGCATTTGAACCTTCTAAAAAGTCTAATGACTATAACCCCAGGTTTCAAAACCAAAGCGTGAGTTCACTCCTTTGGGTGAGTCCTTAGAATCTTCCATGAAAACTCTATTGGAAAATCAAATCATCATGTTGCCCGAGATAAAACTATATGATCCAGAAGTTAAACCTAAATGGTGGAAAGAGACTGATTTTTGTGACTTCCATCGAAACAAAGGTCATATAACCAATAAATACATGCACTTGAAGCATCTCATACAAGACAAAATTAATGATGGAGAAATTTTAATTAACAATCATAAAAGCAATAATGATCATAGGGCATTCACGGAACCATTCCCAAAGCATAATCAAGGAGATTCATCTTCTAAACCTAACTTGGGTGCTAACGTCAATTATGCTTACCCTAGAAATAATGTTATCATAAACATGGTTGAACCATGCCTATCTGAACATTGCAATGTAATCACAATTATGAAGAAAGATAGAGATAATCAATCAGCAACTGCAGTTACTCGATCACAAACACAAGCTAATCTAAAAGGATAAAAATTGGGTTCATCAAACACCCCTAAGGTGTCTTTCAATCTTTCATCTACTTCTAAATAGAGGGCTGCCTCAAAATAAAATCCTAAAAAGACCAGACCTACATCATATAGTATTGTTCAACAACTTCAACATACCAATGCAAAATATCCATGTTTAAGTTGCTTCAGATATCTCCTGCTCATAGAGCTATTCTGGATAAAGCTCTGCTCGGTTCCAATGTTCCTAACAATCTTGATCTAGAAAAAATTCCAGACTATGGTTGGTCATTTGACGTAACCCCAGTATATCTCCTTTTCAGAGGAAGATGACAATTCATTGAGTCATTTGCATAATCATTCCTTACACATTGAAGTCTTGATCCAAAATTGTCATGTCAAACATGTGTTGATAGATGGAGGAGCTAGTCTAAATATTTGTTCCTACAAATTGGTTACACACTTGGGATTGTCAGAAGATGCTATTGATCCTAAAAAGAAGATAATCATAAAAGCATATGACGAACAAGAGAGAAATTCCAAAGGAGTCATTGTGCTACCTATCAGAACTGGACCTGTTATCAAAGATATCACCTGTCAAGTACTTGATCTTCCCTTGGTTTATAATATTCTTCTAGGAAGGCCATGTATACATGAGATGTGAGCTATCCCTTCAACATATCATCAATGTCTAAATTTTCCTTATGAAGGAGTAGATGTTACTATTCTAGTTGACGTATCAGCATCTTGCAATGCCTTAAAAGAAAGTGTTGACAAGCTTGTTCCTCACAATAGAGAATCTTCCACAAATAAAAAAGATACATCTACATCCAAGATGGAAGACATTGCAAAAGAGGTCAAAATCAAAGACACATGTATGGGAGAATATACTATGGAACCAGTCCTATCTCTCACATCTCTCCTAGTCTCACCTAAATCTTATGGGAAATCTTTGAAACAAATTGATCAAAACTCTAAAGAGCCTCAAGCTATCTATAATGGAATTTTTTTCATAGAACAAGTATCCAAACAATATTTTAAAGAGGAAGAAGTTGTGCTTGCATGCCTATACAAAGATGAATCCCAATCAATCCAAAAATGTGACTCCACCTCAAACAAGATTCCTCTGAAGTCATATGGACCAAGAAACAAACTGATAACTAAAATGGGATATCCTAGAAAAGGAGGAATACAAGGTAAAGGTCTCATATCACCCATTGGACATGTTGGCCGGACAAAAAAAAATACTATAGGTCTAGGCTATCAGAAGAAACCCTTCTATCTCAAAGGAAGCTCTTCTCATGTGATAAAATAGATAGAACCAGAAGTAAACAAAAATGAAGAAGAGGATATCAACCAAAGTGACAGTGATGATTTAGATACCATAGATGTTTTCCCCTTTGAACCTGTTCCTCAAAACATCTTAGACATGATCAAAGAGGAAAATGAGCCTAAAAGAATCAATGTAGTAGAAACAATAGAACCTACTACTAAACAAGTGACAATTGCCCTACAAGAACTGGTCAGTCATGAAATCAAACAAGAGGAACAAATTGAAGCTATCATGATAGCTAAAAAATTGGAACGACACAGTGATTCTGAGATAGACTTCCATGAATATGAGTTCCACTCGAAATCTGAAGGCAATCTTGCTTGGGGAATTCATCTTGACTTTACACATGTTCTTAGATTTCCTAGAGGCATAGATGAAGAATCAAATGACTATGAATGGGGAGTTATTCCAGAAGATGATGAGCTTATCATAGAAAAACACATTGATGTCATTCACCAATATTCACCTAAAACTGACGTAAGTCTAGAGTGAAATGATGAACTTAACGAGTTTGATCCACCTATCACTAAAGTGGAATCCAATAATGACATTGAAATGATTCATGAACTAAACATTCTGAGTTGTAATATCACCTTTGAATTCAAGAGTTGGGTTAGGACCAATGATGAGAATACCATATACATGAACACCATCTCCCAATCCTTCCCTACATTGACTATCCAACATCCTGAGCTTATTGACCAAACATCTACCGATCCAAGCCAAGATATCCATACCTTTCAAAATGACCATGCTCTTGCTTCCTACCTCAATACAGTGGAACCTATGAGGACTTCCATCAGTGAACCTAGCATTAGCATGACAAAGTCAGATATCAAATATCTCAGTCAAAAGAATAAAAATAAAAAGAAAAGGAGTTCTCAGGGTGAAAACCACTTTGTGGCAGTGTCAGAACCTAAAATAGTAAAAATAAAGGATGTATCCAAATGTGAAAACCTCTTTGAGGTGCCTAAGGATGAGATATTTGATGTCCTTCCAAGTGATTTACAAGACAAATCTCCAGTATTGATAGAGCCAACTCAATCTATCAACTTGGTCACAACAGAGGAACCATAACTGATTCATGTAGCACAATCCCTATCAGAGGAAGAGAAAAAAGCATTCACTACTTTCCTAATAGAAAAGAAAATCAACTTCGCATGGAAGTCTTTAGAAATGCTAGGGTTAGATCCTGATCTCATAATGCATCATCTTTCTATAGCTCTAGGAGTAAAACCTGTCAAATAGAAGTTGTGAAAGATGCATACACATGTTGCGCTCCTAGTCAAAGTTGAGCTAGAAAAGTTACTAAAAGCTGGATTTATCTGAGTCATAGATTATGCAGAGTGGATATCCAACATTGTTCCCATTTCAAAACTAGACAAATCTATTAGAGTATGCACAGACCTCAGAGATGTAAACAAAGCATGCCCTAAGGATGACTTTCCACTACCAAAAATCAATATGATAGTAGACATGATTGCGGGCTTTGAAATGTACTCTTTAATGGGTGGTTTCTCTGGATACAACCAAATCAAAATTTCTCTATAAGATCAAGAGAAAACATCTTTCACATGTGCATGGGGTACCTTCTGTTGGAATGTTATGCCATTTGGTCTTAAGAATACAGGTGCTACATATTAACGAGTTATGACTTCTATTTTTCATGATATGATGCATCAAACTATGGAAGACTATGTTGATGACACCTTGGATAAGTCTATGATAAGATTAGAACATTTAATTGATTTAAGAAAAATACTGGATAGAATGGAGAAGTTTAGTCTCAGACTGAACCCTAAAAAGTGTGCTTTTGGTATCACTTTTGGAAAACTTCTAGGCTATGTTGTTTCAAAGAAAGGCATTGAAGTAGATCCTGCTAAAGTCAAGGCTATCATGGAGATGTGAGCTCCTAAGAATATAATTCAAATGAGAACCTTACAAGGAAGGGCATAATCCATTAGATGTTTCATATCTCAGCTAGCAGACATATCACAACCTTTCACAAAGACATTACATAAAAGTGTGACTTTTGCATGGAATGAGTGTAAAAAGAAATTTAATCACATCAAGTGATATCTATCAAATCCTCCTATTTTTATGCCTCCTATTCAAGGGAATCCATTGATCCTATATGTCTCTACCATAGATACATCACTGGGGGCATTACTAGCACAACATGATGAAAACAAGAAAGAGAGAGCTATCTACTACATCAGCAGAACATTGGTAGCTTATGAGAAGAACTATGCCATGATTGAGAAAGCTTGTCTAGCTGTTATTTTTGCATCAAAAAAGTTGAGACACTACATATTAGCTCATACTATACATCTAATAGCTAAGAATGATCCATTGAAATACTTATTGAGAAAATCTGCCCTCACAGGTAGACTAGCTAAATGGGTGATGCTATTGAGTGAATTTGACATAGAATATGTTGAGAGAAAAGATATCAAAGGACAAGTTATAGTAGATTAGTTAGTTGAAGCACCATTGTTCGATGATCAACCTATGAAAATGGAATTTTTGGATTCCTCTATTATGAATTTATCTTCTAGAACATGGCAGTTATTCTTTGATTGATCCTACACACAGAATGGATCTAGAGCAGGCATATTGTTCATCACACCTCAAGGATATTCAATACCTAAAGCTTTTAGAATAAAATTTCCTTGCACAAACAATATTACTGAATATGAAGCTCTACTTAATGTCATGAAGATAGCAATTGAGTGGCGAGTGACAGAGTTGCACATTCATGGAGATTCATAGCTAGTCATACACCAAGTCAATGATGTGTACCAAACAAAAGATGAGAAGCTTGTTCCATACAAATGCATGGTAGATGAATTAAAGAAATATTTCATATCTATCACGTTTGAACAGATTCCTAGAATAGAGAACAAGGCTACTAATACTATGGCAACACTATCATCTCTACTACAGCAGTCCGAACATGAGCTATGTTACGAGTTCCTAGTGGAAGCACTATCGTATCTTGCATATGATTCCCCCAAAACCCATATGATCTGCACTATTGTTGGTCATGATTCTTCTAGATACAAAACCATTTTCTCCTACCTTCAAGACCAAATCATCCCTCATACCTTCAACCCCATGAGAAATGATACCTTATTCGAAACGTATCACAGTATGTCATCATTGGTAATGATTTGTACAAATGGAGTCTAGATGGTACACTCCTTAGGTGTTTAGAATGCGAAGAGTCTCAATGTGCATTAGAGGAAGTCCATGACGGTATATGTGGATCACATTCCAACGTTTTAACACTAGCTCAAAAACTTATTAGGAATGGGTATTATTGGCCTGAAATGGAAAAAGAGGATATCAAGTATGCTAAGAATTGTCAAAAATGTCAAGTCCATGGGAACTTGATTCATGCACCAGGGAGAGATCTTATTCCCTTTACTACACAATGGCCTTTTCAACAATGGGCATTTGATCGTATAGGTGTAATACCCCAAAAATGGGCTATAGGTTCATTAACCTCTTACATCAACAATTCAAACAAAATTGACATCAAAATCCTAACCTAAGGCACATCTGCACATCAGTTTATCAAAAACCTAATTGATTATCTTAATTTTGCATCAGGGAATATTCCTTGAAATATTCCTATTTATCCTAATTATCTTTAATTTAATGATTATTTGGCGATAAATCATATTTATCCTAAAGTTTGATTAATTGAATATTCTGAATATTTAATTAATCAGATTTAATTCTGCCACTTAATTATTTAATTAGATTTAATTATAATTATTCCTAAATTATAATATTTAATTTTGACAATAAATCAAAATCTATGACTAATTGATTAAATTCTTATTTAATTCATTAATGTCAATTGTCAATATTTAATGATATAGTTTTCGAATAAAGTTTGATTTAATAATTGATTAACCCATAAATAAGTTATTTTAATTCAAAAATCAGTTAAGTTGAAGATAAATCACTTTATTTATTTAATTAATTCATAATTATCTATGCACATTTGAAAGAGAAGTTAAACTTTGAATCAAAAAATCAATTCAAGTTGTTATCTCTTTGAAACTCAACATCTATTTTGAGTTGAAAGTTGATCTAAACTTCTGATTTGAGTTAAAAAGTTGTTCTTGCATGATTTTGCATGATTTTGTGAGTTAATCTGATTTTGATTTCTTGTTGACTCAAAAATCAACCCGAGTTTATCAAGAGTGATTTATGAATTTTCTCAATGCATCCTCAAGCCCTAGATTTCTATAAAATCAAGGCTTAGCTCTTCACAATTCATCTCTCAATCTCTGGAATATGCACAATTACTCTAGCGAATTTGCATCTGAAGAATCAAGCTTTTGTCAATAAGCAACTTTGTGAGATCATTCTATTATTTTCATAGCTTTGCATAGTTTCTCATATCATTGTTAGATTAATTGCATAATGTCAGTTTCATTCTAAATTAGATTCCTATCAATTTTTCATCCTAATTGCAATTCAAAAATCCAAAAAAATATATTAAATTTGCATTCATTCTATATTCATCTTTCAGCATTAAATTCTTTATTTAGGTGTTGCATTGTCACTAATCTTGGTTTGATCTGAGAATATATACTTGCACCTACTAGAAGACAGTAAATCGTCTGGTTAGCTTAGTTTCAATTATTTGTAGATTTTGATTTTTGCTAACCTCTAATGTTTTACTGAAGTGTTATGTTCGTAGCTAGGTACAATTTTCACACACATTTTTGGCACCCACTGTGGGGCCCTCAAATGGGTTTCCATTTCAATTCTAATCATTTCTATCAAATTTTCTATCATTTTCTAACATTTCTATGATTTTCATATTCTGTCCATACATTTTTCGTACAAATTTTGTCAGAAAGTCATACCATAACCAATTGGCTGTCGTACGATAGTTGAGATTTTTGAGGTTCATATTAGAATTTACGCATTGCCATTTGGGAACTCCTATGTCGTGTGTGCAGACACCCACTATTGTATGAGTTTTCAGATTGTCATGCGAGAGATAACCCACTATCGTACGAGTTTTGCTACCAGAATTCAATTGTCGTTTCAAATTTTCAAGCAGTTTTCCAGATTTGATTTTTAGATTTGGACTAACAACTAACCCTAACAATTGAAATCTTCTATTTCTGATTGGTATTTGTTGGTTCTCATTGGAAAAGCACAACAAAAATTGCTAAAATAGGTAAAATCTACTAAGCTCGTTGTGAGGAATTCATGTATTCTTTTACATCTAATAACACTTCATTTTGGAGGCATAAAATGAACTCTTACGTGTCAAGCTTGTGTGACTTTTTCTGCTTTCATATCACAGGCTTTAGTTTTGGGCTATAAAATGAACATAGATTTTCTTTTTGCATATCTGTTATACATAGTAAATAGGCCCTATGAACACTATTTTCAGATGATCTTGAGAGAGTGGGCTTCTTTCGCTTGTTCACTCATGCAAAGCTCTTCTTGACGAAGGATCCCCTTGTAGGTAGGGAGGTTACTAAGATTATTTTACGTTCTACTTGGTTTGATCCTCAGCTTTTTCTCGATACGTTCTCTCTCCAGAGAGATCAATAGAACATAGTTGTTGACATCACAGATCTTGGTGAGATAATTTCAGTCTTAGCATGTTGGATTAATCTATCTGCTTTGTTTTGGAGAAGTGAAGAGGCTAGGGGATTATGCTCTACTTCCTTTTTGGATAGTACCAAAATCGTAGATCCTTGAATCCGATCTAGTCCCCCTATGGTATCTTTTGTGAGTCACCTTTAGAGAGGGTTAACCATAGTGGACATTCCCTTAACAGGGTCAACCACGTAGACGGAACCTCAATTGGTAATAGCCATTTTCATCATGGTAGCAACAACCGCTATATAAATGTCTTTGTGGAAGAAATCTCCACAAGTTTGGTCTCTTGTTGGGTTGTCAAATCTCCCTAGTAGCTCCTGATTGATTAAATTCTCAGACTGTGTCAAAACCCTGGTGCGCCTAGATTGGAGTTCGCCCTCTTGAGATCACAAAAGTTATAGAGTCAGACCATTACTACAAACCCTAGTGAGGCCAATTTTTCATTTTCTAGGACTATGTGCATTATTGAAAAACTTTTGAGAACATACACAAATAGCATTCCTAGGGATTAGCAAAATAAGTCACTATTGCTTATTCATGTGCAAGGTTGCTTTTTCCCATGTTCATTATTTTCGGACAATTGATTGCTTCCCTTTGCTTGTTGTTCTGCATGTTTTCTATATATTTGGTCCTTTGGAAATGAACAATCCCAAACCTTACACGAATCTGCAAACATGGATAGAGAAAATCTCACAAACAAACTGATTTTGAAAACTGAAAAAATTGCAAAATCTGAAGCAAAATTCCTTTCTAGAGTCCAAAAGTCATCCACAGTCTCAGAAAGTCATATGAGTTTTGTCACGAAAAATCACAAAAAATCAAACCTTGGTACCAACTATCATATGAGTCTTGTCAATTGTCGTGCCAGAGCCTACCTAGACTCGTACAAGCCTAGAGAAACTCGCTTCAAAAATTTCAAAAAGTTGCTAGAAACTTGCCAAATTTGTCAAAAATCTAGTTTTTACAGCCAACTTCCAGATTTTGTCAAAACAATCATTGTGTCAAGAATAGAGCAAAAACTAGAAAGAATCCAATCTACTTGCCTAAAGTGGTCTCTTGAGTCTGATCCAGCCTTCTGATCTATCGATTTGAGTCTTTTTCATCTTGTGTCAAAACCTTGTCAAAATCATCAATCTTCAAAATGGCTAAGTGTTGTGAGCTCGTGTCCGCTATCTTTTGGGTGTCTACCCATACTACTAGGGCACATTATCCTTCATTTACACCCAATCTAATCTTCAATCAATCCAATCTTGACAAGGTTGCATCATTTGATCTTCTTGAATCAATTATGTCTTCAGTTGTCTTCATCTTGCTCTCTTGCTTCACCCAAGGTTAATGGTGGAAACCTAAGCTTCATCACAACAAAAGCAAGGAGAAAAACCCAAATTCTCTTTAGCAGCATCTTCTATGATAGCTGAGACATTTCATCAACCTTTCAACATAACTAAATTTGCAAAAGATGCTCTTAGAAATCTTTATCTAATAGGTGGTTACATCACACCTCCTACATCAACTCACGCAAACAATCAAGTCACTCCACATCAATCAACCCCCAGCACTCCTCGTAGTAACACTATGTCTCAAGGAGGAGGAATGAACCAGGGGTCCCAAGGACATCACTCCCAACATGGTGTGGATCAAGAACCCATACCTACTGAAATTGCTCAATATCAAAATGATGATAACTTCAAGAAAATGATGAGGCATTTCTTGAAAGAAGATAGAGAGGCATATTTCCTAGATCTAGATCGACAAGGAGCCAAGATTCCTCCAAAATTTAATGTTGAAGATATCATTACGCATGAGGAAGAAACTCCTATTACAACCATGATGAAACAGATGCATGACATGCAAGTCAAGCTCAATAAACTTGAAAAAGAAAAGGAACCTAAAGAGTTTTCCATGGAGGTTCTATGCCTTTTTCCATTTGATAAAGTCTTGTACATGCCACCATTCCCAAAGAGAGTGGAAATGCCTAAATATGAAAAATATGATGGAAAATCTGATCCTCAAGATCATGTTAGAGAATTTTGTACTCAATCTATGGAGTTAATGCATGAACCAACCTACCTAATGCATCTCTTCCCTCGATCTTTGGGAGGAGCAGCCATTCATTGGTTCTCAAGAATGCCACCAATAATCAAAACCTTTGAGGAGTTAATCAAACTGTTCTATCAACAATAATCCTACAACATCCAACATTTGGTCACCATGATTGACATTTGCAATCTGAAATAATATCCAAGAGAACCATTCCTAACTTTTCTCAAATGATGGAGGAAGAAATTTTCTCTATATGCTAGACCCATTCCAGAAACTAAGAAGCTAGAAATCTTCATCAACAATCTTGTTCTAGAACTCAACTACCCTTTACAAATGCAAAATCACACATCCTTTGATAAGATGGTAGATAATGCGATCAAAATTGAGAAGGTACTTGTGAAAAAAGGAGACATGTCACTTCAAAAGGACAAGTATGAACATGGATCTAGTTCTAAAGACAAGAACAAAAATTGGAACAAGAATAAAGGCATCATCACATATGGTGTTGTTGATACTGTCTATGCCCCATCAAAGGCACCCGCTTTCAATCTCACTGTTGGCACCCAAGCCATCAAAGCCTCCAAAAAAAAAACAACAAAGTCATAAAATAAGTCATCTGACTATAAACCTTGGGCTATAGATCCTAAACGCAAGTTTACTCCTCTTGGAGAGTCCTTGGAATCCTCTATGAAAACTCTGTTGGCCAACAACATCATATCTTTTCCTGAGATCCGACAATTTGATCCTGAACCAAAAATGAAATGGTGGAAAGAGAATAATTTCTATGACTTCCATCATAGTAAGGGTCATAAAACCAATAAATTCATATGCTTGAAACATACCATACAAGAAAAAATTGATAATGGAGAAATCGTAATTGACAATCATAAAAGAAATAATGATCATACAACATTCATGGATCCATTTCCAAAACATGGTCAAGAAGATTCATCTTCTCAGCCTAACATGGGTACTAAAGTCAATTATGCCTACTCTAGAAACAATGTTGTTATCAATATGGTAGAAACATGCCTATCTAAATGTTGCAATGTCATCACAATTATAAGAAGAGATAGAGATAATCAATCAACAAATGTAGTTACTCAATCACAAGCTCAAGCACATCTAAAAGGACAAAAGTTAGACTCATTAAATGTCCCTAAGATGCCTTTTAATCTTTCATCTACTTCTAAATATAAGGTTACCTCTAAATCATCAAATCCTGAAGACACAGGGCCCACATCTTACAACATTGCCCAAAAACTCCAACATACCAATGCAAAAATCTCAATGTTTGAGTTGCTTCAGATATCTCCTACTCATAGAGCTATTCTAGATAAAGCTCTGCTCAGTTCCAATGTTCCTAACGATCTTGATCTAGATAGATTCCAAACTATGGTTGGTCATCTGACATCCCCACAATATATCTCCTTTTCAGATGAAGATGACAATTCTTTGAGTCATCTGCACAACCAACCCTTGCACATTGAAGTCTTGATCCAGAAATGTAGATTCAAACGCATGTTGATAGATGGGGGTGTTGGTCTAAACATTTGTTCTTATAGCTTGATCACATAACTCGGATTATTAGAAGCTTCCATTGACCCTAAAAAGAAGATAACTATCAAGGCATATGATGAGCAAGAAAGGTCTTCCAAAGGGACAATTGTCTTACCTATCAGAATAGGTCTAGTTATTAGAGATATCACATGTCAAGTTCTTGATCTACCTTTGGCTTACAACATTCTTCTAGGGAGACCCTGGATACATGAAATGAGAGCCATTCCTTCTACATACCACCAGTGTGTGAAATTTCCTTATTAGGGAGTAGAAGTGACCATTCCAGTAGACATATCTACAACTTACAATGCATTGAAAGGAAGTGTTGATAAACTTGTTCCTAATAACAGAGAATCTTTCACTAAGCAAACAGACATGGCATCTACATCTAAGATGGAAGACATTGCAAAAGAGGTCAAAATCAAAGAAAATGGTATGGGATAATATACTATGGAGCCATTATTATCTCTAACATCTCTCCCTATCTCGCCTAAGTCTTATGGAAAATCTTTGAAACAATCCAAACCAGAATCCAAAGAACCTCTTGAGACCATAAAGGAAATTTTGTTGCAGAACAAGTGTCCAAACAAGAGTTTGAAGAAGATGAGGTTGTGCTTGCATGGCTATACAAAGATGAGCCTGAATCCCAAATTGTTCAAGCATGTGACTCCAAAGCACCTAAAATCCCTTCCAAGTCATATGGCCCTGGGGATAAAATGATAGCTAAAATGGGATATCCAGGTAAAGGACCTCTAGGAGTGAGAGGAAAAGGTCTCATGGCACCTATTTTGCATACTGGTAGGCCAAACAAGGATATTGTTGGCCTAGGATATAGAAAGAAACCCTTTTACCTCAAAGGTAACTGCTCTCATGTCATAGAACATATCACACTAGAAGAGACCAACCTTACAAAAGAAGAAACAAAACAATATGACAATGATGATTCAGACACCACTAATGAGATCATTCCTTATGAGTGTTTGCCTAAAGAAATAAAAGACCTCCTTCAGACTAAGGATGACCAAATCAAAAGAATCAATGTAGTAGAAACACAAGAACCTACTACTAAATAAGAGGAAGATAAAACTATCACAATAGCTAAACATTTGGGACTTTCCAGTGATTTTGAAATAGATTCCCATGAGTATGAATTCAAATCTGAATCAGAGGGGAATCCTACTTGGGGAATCCGTCCTGACTTTACACATGTCCTCAGCTTTCCTAGAGGCATAGATGAAGAATCCAATGACTATGAATGTGGAGTCATTCCAGAAGAAGATGAAATCATTACAAAAAAGCATGTAGATGTTATTCACCAATATTTGCCTACACCTGATGTGATTCTATAGAAAAATAATGAACTTAACGAGTCTGATCCACCTATTCCTGAAGTGGACTTTGATAATGTCATTGAAACTTTTAATGAACTAGCCATCTTGAGTAGTAGTATCACCTTTGATTTCACAAGTCAGATCATTTCCAATTATGCCAATACTGTGTGCATTAATATGGTTAGCCAATCCCTTCCCAAGCTTACTATCCAACATCTAGAGCTAATAGACCAAATGTTCAAAAATCTGAACCAAGACATATATACCTTCACATCAGACTATGCCCTTGCATGCTATCTCAATGACGTTGAACCCATGACGACTTCCATCAGTGAACCAAATGTTAGCATGATGGAGTCAGATATCAAATATCTCAGTCAAAAGAATAAAAGTAAAAAGAAGAAGAGTTCTGAGGGTGAAAACTACTTTGTGGCAATCTCAGAACCAAAAATAGTAAAAAATAAAAGACATATTCGAAGGTGAAAACCTCTCTGATGCACCCAAGGATGAGATATTTGATGTCCTTCTGAGTCATTTCAAGGACAGATCTCTAGTATTTGGTTGAGCCCACTCAATCTATCAACTTGGGTACAACAAAAGAACCACAGTTGATCCATGTAGCACAATCCTTATCAAAAGAAGAAAAGAAAACATTTACTACGTTCCTAACAAAGAAGAAAGTCAACTTTGCATGGAAGTACTCATATATGCCAGGCTTGGATCCTGATCTTATAATGCACCATCTCTCTATAGCTCTAGGAGTGAAACCTATCAAACAGAAGTTGAGAAAGATGCATCCACATGTGGCACTTCTCATCAAAGTTGAACTAGAGAAATTACTAAAAGATGGATTCATCCACATTATTGACTATGCTGAGTGGATCTCAAATATTGTACCTTTTTCCAAACCAGATAAATCAATCAGAGTGTGCATAGATTTTGGAGATGTGAACAAAGCATGTCCAAAGGATGATTTTCCACTACCTAACATTGATATGATAGTGGACATGACTATGGGTTTTGAGATGTATTCCTTAATGGATGGTTTCTCCGGATAGAATCAATTCAAAATTGCTCTAGAGGATCAAGAGAAAAGTGCTTTCACATGTGCATGGGGTACCTTTTGTTGGAATGTCATGCCATTTGGCCTCAAAATGCCAGTACTACCTATCAAAGAGCCATGACATAAATTTTTCATGACATGATGCATAGAACTATGGAGGATTATGTTGATGATACCTTGGCTAATTCTATGATAAGATCTAAACATCTAAGTGACTTGAGAAAAATACTAGACAGAATGGAGAAATTTAGTCTTAGACTAAATCCTAAGAAGTGTGCTTTTGGTGTCACTTCTGGAAAGCTCTTAGGATATATTATTTCAAAGAAAGGCATTGAGGTTGATTCTGCTAAAGTAAAGGCTATAATGGAGATGCAACCTCCCAAAAATATCAGTTAAATGAGAAATCTACAAGGGAGGGTACAATCTATCAGGTGCTTCATATCTCAACTAGCTGACATATCACATCCTTTTACAAAGACATTACATAAAGGTGTGACTTTTGCATGTAATGAAGAATGTGAGAAGAATTTCAACCACATCAAGCAATATCTATCAAATCCTCCTATCTAGGTGCCTCCTACTCAAGGGAAGTCATTGATCCTATATGTCTCCACCACTGATACATCACTAGGGGCATTGCTAGCACAACATGATGAGAACAAGAAAGAAAGAGCTATATACTATATCAGTAGAACATTGGTAGCATATGAGAAGAACTATTCTATGATTGAGAAAGCTTGTCTAGCTATGATCTTCTATGATTGAGAAAGCTTGTCTAGCTATGATCTTTGCATCATAGAAACTAAGATGTTACATGTTAGCTCATACCACACAATTGGTAGCTAAAATAGATCCATTGAAATACTTATTGAGCAAAGCTTCCCTCACAGGTAGATTAGCTAAATGGGTAATGCTATTAAGTGAATTTGACATTGAATATGTTGAAAGAAAAGCTATTAAAGGCCAAGTAATTGGTGATCAATTGTATGGCGCACCTATGATTGATGATACACCAATGCAAATGGAATTTCCAGATTCCTCTATAATGAATCTCTCTTCTAGAACATGGAAATTATTCTTTGATGGATCTTATACACAGAATGGATCTAGAGCAGGCATATTGTTCATTACACCTCAAGGTTACTCCATACCTAAAGTATTCAGATTAAAGTTCCCTTGCACAAACAATGTTGCTGAATATGAATCCCTTCTTAATGGTATGAAGATTAGCAATTCAGTGGCGAGTAATAGAATAACATGTTCATGGAGACTCTCAGCTAGTTATCCATCAAGTCAATGATGTATACCAAATAAAGGATGAAAAGCTAGTTCCTTACAAATGGATGGTAGATGATCTAAAGAAATATTTCATATCTATCACCTTTGATCAAATTCCTAGATTGGAGAATAAGGTTGTTGATGCTATGGCAATGTTATCATCTCTACTATAGCAGCCCGAGCATGAACTACATTACGAGTTCTTGGTGGAAACACTGTCATTCCCATCCTATGATTACCTTGAAACTTGAATGATTTGCACTATTGTAGGTCATGATTCTTCCAGATACAAAAACCTATTTTCCTACCTTCAAGACCAAATCATTTGTGAAGCCTTTAACTAGTATGAGAAATGAAACCTTATCTGAAATGCATCTCGATATGTTATCATTGGAAAAGATCTATTAAAAAAAAGTCTAGATGGTACTCTTCTTAGGTGTTTAGAACATGAAGAATCTCAATGCGCAAGTCCGTGATAGAATATGTGGATCACACTCAAATGGTTGAACACAAGCTCAAAAACTTATTAGGGCTAGGTACTATTGGCCTGAAATGGTAAAAGAGGCTATCAAGTATGCAAAGAATTGTCAAAAGTGTCAAGTCCATGGGAACTTGATTCATGCACCAGGGCGAGATCTTATGCCCTTTACTACACAATGGCCTTTTCAACCATGGGTGTTTGATCTCATAGGAGCCATATATCCTCATTCTTCTAATGGACATACCCATATTATTACAGCTACAGACTATTTTACAAAATGGGTAGAAGTAGTCCCTTTGACTCAAGCAACTAGCAAGAAAATATCCATGTTTATTCCGAACTACATCATATGTTGGTATGGTGTTCCACATTCAATAGTCAAGATATTGGTGGCCAATTCAAGAACAAAGACTTAGATGATCTATGTGCCAAACTCAAGATAACACAACATTGGTCATCTATCTACTATCCTCAAGGGAATGGACAAGAAGAAGCTTCAAACAAGAATCTATTGAAAATCTTGCTCCGTACAGTTAATAAAATAGGAAGAGACTATCATCTCATGATCAATCCAACTCTCTGGGGCTACAAAAAAATTATCATAACACCCACTGGGGCTACACCATTCACTTTAGTTTATGGGTCTGAAACGGTACTACCTATTGAGGTTGAAATCCCATCACTAAGAATCATAATGCATGGTCTAGTAACTGATGATGGCTACAGAGTGTCTAGGTTGAAAGAACTTGAACTACTAGATGAGTTCATACAAGCAACGTATGATCATCTCAGAGTATATTAGAAAAGAATGTCTAGAGGCTACAACAAGAAAGTCAGACACGGGGAATTTTAGGTTGGCAATCTAGTCTTGAGAGAGAATCCTAAAAATCAATCCCATCAAGAATGCAAGGGGAAGTTTGAACCCAATTGGTTGGGTCCCTTTGTTATCACTGCTACTTTTGGCTCTAGTGCCTATCAACTCTCAATGACTGATGGAGAATAGCTCTGAGAACCAATCAACCTTCTCCATCTAAAGAAATTTTATGCCTAAGGCATTCAGTCTATGGTAAAATGTCCTAAAAAATCATAAAAATCAGAAAAAGTCTTGAAAAAATGAACATCTTGGTGAAAACCTAGCAATAGTCACTTTGATGTATCACAAAAAAACAAAAAAAATATCAAAAGCACAAAAAAAATTAAAAAAATGAAAAATACAAAAAAATGAGAAAAAGAAAAAGTGCCTTGGTGAAAACCTAGAAACAGATGCCTTGGTAGCAAAAATAGAATCTTTGCCAAGATGGTGAAAACCCACCAAATGGGTGCCACTTGTTCAAAATGCTCCATCTATCAACACAATCTTGGTCTTTCCCAGCTTTCAGTCTTCTTCATTTTGTATATATCTTTGTTTAAATAAAGTCGATTTGTACACCAATCTGCACAAGCACCCATCTCCTATCAATGTTCAAGCTTGGGAGCAATCAAAGTCATATCCTATAGCCCCCAGTGTATCTCAGACGTGTCATATCCAGTCAGAGTCCTTTGGAACTACATCCAAGTCAGTCAGTCAGTCTCCTTTCCAGAAAGGATTTTGCATCTACAACAACACTACAACATCAACACAAAACTGAAAACAATCTATGCTTCACATGCTTTTATCTCCTTGTATGCTTACTGTTTCTCATTGAGATTTTTGCATATTAGGTCCTTTCGAGCTCTTCAATGATGTCCTTTATAGGATTTAGAGAGTGATGACTGGGGGCATAATCTTTTCTGTCTTCTTCTTATATGTGAAAATCTAACAACTTTGGAAATTTTGGATTGAAATGGTGTCCATTTGTAAGAGCCTCCATCTCGTATTGGATGGCCATGAGTACCTCGACCATTGATATCCAAAAAATTCAGGGAAGTTTGATCTAAATATTGTCTTTTTGAGTGATTTCTTACTCCTACTGTAAAACGCGATCTTACCTAAAGATGTGAATGATAAAGGGTCACTACGAGTAATTCACAATGGATTTAGAATAATCTCTTGACTGATTGATGTATTTGTACTGCAAGGCATATTCAGGTCATCACAACATTTATGCTTTGATGCTTATACAAATTGCTATATCAAAATGGACATGATATTCAGGTCATCCTGGCATTTGTGCCTTGGTGCTTATATCTACTCCAGAATTCTGAAAACAAAATCAAAATTCATATGTCTATGGTTGTATAGCCATTGGGCATTGTATTGATTTTTGCATAGAAATCAATATTCATATATTCATAGTTTCTTGACTAGTGGATGTTGATTGATTTATCTGGTTACCTAATAAAAAAAATTCAATGATGAAAATGACCGACACATGATCAGTGACTAGGTCCCAGGTCTTAGGTTTGCATTTCATTTTGCACTTTACATGATTGCATTTATCTCACGATTGCCCAAATCAACTTGAATGCCTAAATGATTCTTCAAAACAAAGCTTAACCTTTACTCGAAGAGCTGAATCTCACATGAAGGTTTCTTCACAGAACCACAAGAAGTCACCATCCTGGATTAGACATCCTTTTTGACAACTGACTGAGTACTTTTTTTCATCAATACCTGCAAGACATATCATGTGTATCATTGCATTTACATAACATCTCATTATCATTCCATCTATTGCATTACATACATGCATAGCATAATCAAAATCATACATTGTCATACATTTCCATCTAAACATTGCATTGCATATTCCATACATTTTGCACTACTCAAAGCATGTACATCACATGATATCATCATAAATAAAAAATGACAAGTACAAATGAAGTCATAACCAAAAACTTGATCTCATATATATCATATAACTTGAACTAGTCAGGGGTGCACTACTGGCACAACATACAAAATAATGAGCTCATGTGAGCTATCAAAGTCAGATCAATATGAGCAAAATGACAAAACTATCAATATATCAAGACAGATCAGCTGTCTGCCTGATCCTTTGCATCTGGTGGAGGTGGTGGTGGTGTATCTAGAATGGGATCAACCCGTGGTGCCCTGGCTCCCTTTGAAGCTATCATATACTGGGAATATGAAGGAACTCTTTGATCAATAGGAACAATAGCATAATAAGCAGAGACATAATAAGCACTATGTGCTGTCTGGTGAGTCACCTTTGCCTGCAATCTCCTATTCTCCACTTGTAGTTCAGATCGTTGTCTATCAATCTCTGCAAATCACTCCTCAAGGAGAGCACTCTCTAATCTAAGATCCCTAATCTGTAATTAGGGTTTTCTAATCATCTCCTGAGGAGTCTGTGCTAAACTAGGATCAACCTTTGTAGTAGGTGTATCTATATCTCTCATAGCCTGATCACTAGTCTCTGCCCTGCACGCCTTGCGACGTCTAATCTCAGCTCCAAGATCAAACTTAGTATCAACTTGTGTGGGATCAATACCTGCACTCACATCTTGTTGAGCTCCCAAAACCTCATTGGCAGTACCTACATTTCCCAATGTACCATGCTTTCCTCTACTAGATCTCCTCTACAATACCGCAGGACTACCTATTGTGGAACTAGAAGGTCGAGGAGGTCTCATTTGTGTCGCTGGTCTCTAGGGTGGTGTAGGGATAACTCTTGGCCTAGGAGGTGTCGGTTGTGGTATCAACATCTGCACATCATGCCATCTGTGGCCTCATCCCATCAGTGTACCTATGAAATCCATAGCATCCTTGATGCTCGTAATCAGCTCTGTTAGATCAAAAAACTTGTAAATGGGATGCTCTGCCTACCAACTTATATAAGCATCTGTGACCCCAACATCTATCACCTATGGGCGGTAATCCTAGTCCCTAGCAACGTATCCAGAATACTCCTGTGTGCACAAAGCATGTGATAACCAAGGGCCCCATCCTAATGCGAGCTCTCTAACTAGTCGTGCATAAGTAGCATGCTCTTGTGGTATATCCTGAATGAGACCATACTATCTCCAGACCCGTGTAATCAGAAACCACTCAATGCATGAAGTGGAATGCCCAATCAATACCCTACTATGATAGAAATATGCAAACTGAGCTCGGGGAGCAGGCCATGGCTCAACCTGTAAGTAAGGCCTCCATACACAATAGGTCATGTCATCAAGGACATGCCTCTAGTACTCTATAATCCCCATCCACACCTATGTGACATAGCCAAAATATGCGTAGATCATCAGCTCCTAAGGCTGCCACTATGTAATGCAAACAAGACGACATACTGGGATGTGATCCCATGCCCAAATCTGAAGAGCTAGCACACCAGAAGCAAAGGACTTGCTCTCCTGATACACGATCTCATGCATCTTGGAGAATATGTGAGCCAGCATACACTGACCCCAACCCAACTCAAAAGGAGTGGCCATCAAACAAGAAACCATGGGTGCCCAGCCCATCAGAAGACCATTCTGTTGATGGTCATACATGATAATACCACCGATCATACTAGCAATAATGCACTCAAGTCTATATGTCTGCCCATATCACTACACTAATCACTCCCAGGATATGGACTGGGTCAACTGTGTGTCATCACCGAATAATCTTCGGGAAGAATAAAGACCAGAGTTCCCCGAACTCACATAATCTGGATGAGGACCATGGAATGAAATGCACAAAATCCTGTACATGTCCTCTAGTATGATGGTGATCTCTCTCGTCGGTAGATGAAATGTCTGCGTCTTTGAATGAAAACGCTCAATCAAGGCAGTCATTAGCCCATAGTTCACCCTAATCTCAAGCAAACGAATAAGATACTCAAAGCCACATGCAACAAGATGTACCCTCATCAGGTCGGGCAGTGAAACACATAATCTCTAAGTCACCGGGTGTGAAATCCAGACATGAACGTCAGGGTACGGGACCTACATAGCACAGAAATAAAGTATCCTATCAGTAACTTGGTCAAAAATCAGGTAATTGGTATAGAAATTGAACAAATGACTACATCAAAAGGCACATTAAATGCTCAGGAATCAGCCTATGCAATAAAAAAAATCAAAATTTTGACCTAATAAGGTGAAAAAGCCTCACTATTTTCTATATGACTTTTCAGACTAGTATGAAAACTCGTACGAGTTTCCATAGGTTGCCATACCACAAACCATGGTCATATGACACTAGACATTGTCCCGTATGACAAATGAGGGACCCGATGGAATGTCGTACGACACTTGGATCCCTCTCATACGAATTTCCAGGGGTTCCCAGATGACAATTGAAAATGAAACGAAAACTCATACGAGTCCCAGAGGACTGTCGTACGACTTTTCATGTAGCAAAAATTAAAAAAGCAAAAAATGTGTAAAAAAAGATCTGAAATTGCTAAAAACATGCAAAAATGGAATTTACGAAGAGGCACAGAGGTCCACTTACCAGATGTCCGTACTGAGGAGGCCATAGGTACCATCACCTACACTCAAATCGATGTGAGGAGACTTGAACTGTAGGATTCACCATTTTGCTCTCAGAGGGCTTCACTGTGTTCACCAAAGACAAATGAGGATAATGATTTGAAAATGACACTTTTGGTGCTTATATAGCTTTTGACCTAATTTTTCAAAGTGCTCTGTTTTTCACAAAAATTGCACCCCTAGCTAATTTTGACATTCTGAACCCATTTCCAGGATCAAAATCGAAATCTGAGATCCTTTACATGTTAAAATCGCGATTTAAAATTTTTGGACCCAGGACGGTCGATGGCTTGCATAATCAATCTTCAATCATCACAGAAATTTAGAATTCAACTTAAATAATTATCTTACATCAAACTATCAAAATTTCAACTTGGTCAACCATGGTCAACTCATGGTCAAACCTAGTCACACTTGGTCTCCAGGATCTCCAAACGATGTAGAATGCATTCTCAGACGTGTATAACCACTTCTCAAATCAATTAACACGCTTCTAAACCATTCAACGCTAACTTTTCTTGTCGGATTTCAATTTTCATCTCGAAGGGGGCATGGTATTGCACATCAATCAAGTCTACAAATCAAATCTTTCCTCAGTAATCAAGACAACAACCATGTCTAGTTGTTGACTCATTAAAAGACCTCGACGCTAGGGGCCATCGCTTGGGGCATATCAGATTCATCAAGATCCATATCAATCTAGTATCCTAATCAATCTTCTAAATTGTATCATCTTTTCGTAACCATCGGTTCATTAGTGTTATTTCCTTGGTTCTTCGTAACTGAAGGGTTCAGATGTGATACCATTATTGATTCCTTTGGACGATCAGGTCTGGAATTAGGTCACTCACTTCTTCATAATCATAAGGTTTAGAATCAGGCATTTTGATACTTTTTTGTAATCACTGGGTCATTGTTGTTATAGTTGACATCATCACGATTCTTGGTCAACCAAGACTGGAATCAACTTTTTCAAATCTTTCAATCGATTTCTATCTCGGAATCGGTTCATCTTGCAAATCAGTTTCAACATAAAAAATAGACTATCTTTGAACCACTATGCTTTGCATAGTGTTTCAAAGAGGGGCGAAATGTAATACCTCAAAAATGGGCTATAGGTTCATTAACCTCCAACAATTCGAACAAAATCGACATCAAAATCCTAACCTAAGGCACATTTGCACATCAGTTTTTCAAAAACCTAATTGACTATCTTAATTCTACATCAGGGAATATTCTTTGAAATATTCCTATTTATCCTAATTATCTTTAATTTAATGATTATTTGGCGATAAATCATATTTATCCTAAAGTTTGATTAATTGAATATTTTGAATATTTAATTAATCAGATTTAATTCTGCCACTTAATTATTTAATTAGATTTAATTATAATTATTCCTAAATTGTATTATTTAATTTTGACAATAAATCAATATCTATGACTAATTGATTAAATTCTTATTTAATTAATTAATGTCAATTGTCAATATTTAATGATATAGTTTTCGAATAAAGTTTGATTTAATAATTGATTAACCCATAAATAAGTTATTTTAATTCAAAAATCAGTTAAGTTGAAGATAAATCACTTTATTTATTTAATTAATTCATAATTATCTATGCAGATTTGAAAGAGCAGTTAAACTTTGAATCATAAAATCAAGTTGTTATCTTTTTGAAACTCAACATCTATTTTGAGTTGAAAGTTGATCTAAACTTCTGATTTGAGTTACAAAGTTGTTCTTGCATGATTTTGCATGATTTTGTGAGTTGATCTGATTCTAATTTCTTGTTGACTCAAAAATCAACTTGAGTTCATTAAGAGTGATTTATGACTTTTCTCAATGCATCCTCAAGCCCTAGATTTCTATAAAATCAAGGCTCAACTCTTCATAATTCATCTCTCAATCTCTGTAATTTGCACAATTACTCTGGCAAATTTGCATCTGAAGAATCAAACTTTTGCGAATAAGCGACTTTGTGAGATAATTCTATTATTTTCATAGCTTTGCATAGTTTCTCATATCATTGTTAGATTAATTGCATATCAATTTCATGTCAGTTTCATTCTAAATTAGATTCCTATCAATTTTTCATCCTAATTGCAATTCAAAAATCCAAAAAAATAGATTAAATCTGCATTCATTCTATATTCATCTTTTAGCATTAAATCCTTCATTTAGGTGTTGCATTGTCACTGATTTCGGTCTGATCTGAGAATATATCCTCGCACCTACTAGAAGGCAGTAAATCACCTGGTTAGCTTAGTTTTAATTATTTGCAAATTTCAATTTTTGCTAACCTCTAATGTTTTACTGAAGTGTTGTGTCCGCAACTAGGTACAATTTTCACACACACAATAGGGGCTATATATCCACATTTTTTTGAATGGACACACTCATATTATTATAGCTACAGACTATTTCACAAAATGGGTAAAAGAAGTCCCTTTGACTTAAGCAAATGGCAAACAAATCTCTATGTTCATTCTGAACTAAATCATTTGTTGGTATGGCATTCCACATTCAATAGTTACAGATAATGGTGGTCAATTCAAGAATAAGGACTTAGATTCCTTGTGCTCTAAATTCAAGATTACAAAACATTGGTCATCCATTTACTATCCTCAAGGGAATGGACAAGCCGAGGCATCTAACAAGAACCTATTAAAAATCTTGCATCGTACAGTTAATAAAACAGGAAGAGACTGGCACCTCATGATCAATCCATCTCTCTAGGCCTATAGAACAAGTATAAAAATTCCCACTAGGGCTACACCATTCTCTTTAGTTTATGGTTCAGAAGTGGTACTACCTATTGAGGTTGAAATCCCATCACTAAGAATCAAAATGCATGGTTTAGTAACTGATAAAGACTACATAGTGTCTAGGTTGC
Organism: Chamaecyparis obtusa; assembly: GCA_027943335.1. Lineage (NCBI taxonomy): Eukaryota > Viridiplantae > Streptophyta > Pinopsida > Cupressales > Cupressaceae > Chamaecyparis > Chamaecyparis obtusa. The sequence goes on along the minus strand of BSBK01010515.1, from coordinate 345,221 downwards.
AAGAATTTGAACTACTAGATGAGCGTAGACAAGAAGCATATGATCATCTCAGAGTATATCAGAAAAGAATGTCTAGAGGCTACAATAAGAAAGTCAAACACAGAAAATTTCAGGTTGGTGATCTAGTCATGAGAGAGAATCCTAAAAATCAATCACATAGAGAACACAAAGGGAAGTTTGAACCCATCTGACTGGGTTCCCTTTGTTATCACTGCTACTTTTGGCTCTAGAGCCTATCAACTCTCAACAAATGAAGGAGAACAACTCTGAGAACCAATCAACATTCTCCATCTAAAGAAATTCTATGCTTAAGGCATTCAGTCTATGGTAAAATGTCCTAAAAAAATCATAAAAATCAAAAAAGTCCTAAAAAAATGAACATCTTGGTGAAAACCTAATAATAGGTGCCTTGATGATTCACAAAAAAATCAAAAAGTACAAAAAAAATTGAAAAATGAAAAATACAAAAAAAGAAGAAAAATAAAAAAGTGCCTTGGTGAAAACCTAGAAACAGGCACCTTGGTAGCAAAAAAATAGAATCTCTACCAAGATGGTCAAAACCTAGCAAACAGGCGCCACTTGTTCAAAACACTCCATCTATTAGCGTAATCTTGGTCTTTCCCAGCTTTCAGTCTTGCTTTAGTTTGTATATATCTCCTAGTCTGCTTTCACATCCTGTTTTCAATAATGTCGCCCTGAGTATCAATCTAGCACAAATGTTTGTATCCTATCAAAACCTAAACTTGGGGACAATCAATGTCATATCCTACAACCCTCAATATCTTTAGACTAGTCGTAGCCAATCAAGGTCCTTCCAAAGCTATATCTGAGTCAGTCAGTCAGTCTCCTTACCAGAAAGGATTTTGCAACAACAACAGAACAAACTGAAAACAATCGTTGCGACATGTTTGAATCCTCTTTGTATGATTACTGATTCACATTGAGATTTTTGCATATTATGTTCCCTCGAACTTTTTGATGATATCCTTCATAGAATTTAAAGAGTGATGAATGGGAGAATAATCTTTTCTTTTTTCCTTCTTTGAGTGAAAATCTAACAACTTTGGAATTTTTGGATTGAATTAGTGTCCACTATAAGTGCCTCCATCATGTATTGGATGGCCATGTATACCTCAAACATTGATGCCTAGAAAATTCAAGGAATTTTGATCTAACTTAATCTTTTTGAGTGATTTATCCTTCTCTATTGTGAAACACAAAATTATCCAAGGATGTGAACGATAAAGGGTCACTGCGGGTACATTCACATGAACATTTATGCTGGTCTTAATTGACACTAGGGATTGACAGGGTATTATCCTTGACTATTTTGCGAGTGCATGCTTATAGCCATCTTGACCTTCTTATGTCCTAATGCAAGCATAATCTCGCTATAGCAAACTTAGGTATTCTCACTGCACTAGTCATCTTGACCTATATGTCTTTTGATGCCTAGGTGGGATTCCCACATCCCTATCTGATATAGATCATATTCATATACCCATAGTCATACTAGTGTGTATTGTATGATCTTATGACACTATCAATAATGCTCAATGATGATAATTAGATGTCTATAAGCGTTGTGACCTTGCAAGTCAACCACTTTTCATAGTAGCTTGCATTTTTAGGTTCATGATTAGATTAGTTTTGCATCTTACATATGGAGAGAGCTCTCCTTTTCATCATTCATAGACTAGTCAATCAACTGTGATAGCCTTTCGCTTCTTCTCAATCATGTCTTTCGCTTCTTGTCTTTCATATCACATCCTTTTCTATTCTTATGCCATTTTGACTTTTTTGACAATTTTTCAAAACACCTCGGAATTGCGCAAAAATTACCCCCCTGGCTAATTTCGACGCCTTGGATCCATTTTTGGGATCAAAATCAAAATTTGAGTTCATCTTGGTAGTCAAAAGTGCATTTCAAAATTTCTCTTTCTTCTGCGCAGTTGACTAACTTTTTGAGGCATAATTCTTTGATCTTTGATGGAATTCCTTCCTTTTCATGTCTTTCACACTTCTAGTCTTCCATTCACCCCATTTCTTTTCTCCTCATTCATCACTGGGGCATGTTTTCACTACCTAATGGTTATCCTATTATCCTTTATCTTCGATTGTGATTTCATTATGATTTGATCATCTTTTATCAATCTGTTGTTCTCCTCTACCTGATTTTGATTTCGATTCTGAGGGGGCAGTACCTATTGGATTTAATCCTTGATTTTCTTGATTCAGCTATCTTTTTAATAGCTTTTTCTCAGCTTGAGATTTTTATCTCTTATTTTGGATGTGTTCCCAAAATGAACTCATGTCCAAAATCTTTTGTTTATTTTTTGTCCAAGCGTGTTCCCAAAATGAACACACATTTGAGTTGTCTTGTGATCCCAAATTGATCTCACATTTCAATTCTTCTTTGACCACATGTGTTCCCAGAATGATCACACATTAGTCAAAGAGGGGAAAATGTATGCACCCTAAAATGGTCGCCTAGACTTTGGGCCCCCATTCTTGCAATTTATCAAATCTCTGAATCAATATTTTCAAAAATCAACATTTTCAATTATATCAATTTTCTTGATCAAATCCTATTTTATCATTTTCGATTATTTGCCTTGGGCTAACCATTTTATCCTAAAGTCTTTATTTAATTAAAATAAATATTTCCTCCCCTTTTATTAAATAAAAAGCCACCACCTTTTCCTCTTATCCTAAGTTGCACAAATGAAGCATTATTCTTATTTTATAAAAAGAAGAAAAGCACTTTTTATCTCATATGGACACAAAAGTCAACTCTTATTTTCTCATTGGAGGATATTTGTGCACATGGATTGCTCCTCTTTCAAGCTCCACCCTTGATTAAATCTTTTGCCTCTTAATCTCCATGGTCCATTCCTTCTCATTTCCTATAAAAGAAGAGCTCTCTTCCTCATTTGCATATCCATCTCTTTTATGATAATGTTATGCTGTAGGTTTTCTAGGTCATTTGGAGCTCTTTGAAAACAATCTTGCATTCAAGCTTTGAAGACATTGTTGTTGCATTTCATTTAGCTTACTTTCTTGCTTTCATAGTTGCATAATCATGGCATTCTTAGTATAGACTTTCTTTATGTTATAGATTAATCTCACATAGTTTAATTAGGAGGGATTGTAAGACTTGTACTTTCCTTTCATAGCCTAGTTTGCACTTTCATTTTCATAACATAGCTTGCATATTTTTTATTCTTTAATCTTAGCTTACTTGCATTGCATTTCATTTGATTCTTGGAGATATTGGCATTCTTGCCCTTGTCTTCACTTTGAATCTCTCATTGTGTGGTTGACTAGCAAGGTCATTAAGTTTATTAGCTCTAGCTGAGAGCAATTTTGCAATCTTGCAACTCCATACATAGAGAGTTATGGATCAATTTTTGAGACCTCATTCTTGAGTGTTCTTGAATGTAATGATTCATAGAAGTGCACTATTTTGTGTGTACATTTCTAGCACCCACCGTGGGGCAGAGTAGATTAGCTTTGTCCTTTAGTTTTGCATTTTTCATCAAGTTTTCAGTAATTTTTGAGCTTAATTCATGGTCTCTGGTTTTCTATCCCAGATTATCATGTGATACTTGCAGGAATATCGCGCGATAGTTCTCTGTACACATGCACGATACTTCACCTGTCGGAAGTATCACCTGTCTATTGCAGAAATTGTCGCCTGGTCTCAGACGAAGTATCGCCTGGTATAGGGAGAAGTATCACCCAGAAGTAAACTATCACCCCGGTATACTGAAAAGTATCGCGTGATACTTCTGGTGTCTGTACTGTCGACTGTACCCAACAATGACTTGTCTTTTTGAATCTTTTGGGCCGAGTTTAGATTTAATTAGTTTGCTGGTTTAGTTCACTGTGGTTAAGCAGAGTTTAGTTACAGATTTCATTTAAATTTTGGATTTTGCTAACCTTGTGGGCCTAACAAGTTGTGGTTGTAGGTACACTTGCTTGATAATTTTTCCAAAATTGCATGCTAAAGGGCTACTAACGGTTTCTTATAGGGCTGCCCAAAAAGCATAAAAATACAAAAAAATAAAAATTTACTTGTTGTTTATTTCATTTCAAGTGTGGCAATCTACTAGTTGTTTCCTTTAGTAGGCACATAATATCTTGTGGAAGGAATTTTGAGGTGGTAGGAGAAGTATGCTCTTCACCCTTGTGGTGAACCAAAAAATCTTGACCCATCTTAGGATTTTGGAAACAAGAGGGTAATTGAACTTTGCTTGGTGTGTTTGGGAGAAAGCTTTGGGATAAGGGAGTATGCTCTTCACCCTTGTGGTGAAACAAAATCCTTGAACCTCATAAATTGATCCATTTTTTGTTTAGATCTTTAGAATCCTTTAGCAGGCCTGCTCTTGAGCAATCAAGACGAACGACCCAAGTGGGGACAAGCTTTTTGTCGGCTATTATGACCCACTATAAACTCAAGGCTATCAAGGACACAAAACCTTGGTAGACGTAGTGCTTGTCTTCACTTGATGTGAGAACTTATGGGATTGTGACCATGAGAAAAATATTAAGCAAGAATGCTTAAGGTACTCTTGAGGCCGTGAGGTCCGTTACTTGCCGCAAGGTAAGGAGTCCCTTTGGGGAGCAAGAGGGGTACTACGAATGGAAGCCCTTATTAAGAACCATAGTTAGAAGCCACCCTATTTTTCTGCTTAGCTTCTTGGTGCAAGGATTGATCCAAGTGGAATAACCCAGATCACCCCAAGATTACTCACCATATGTGTTCATTTGGTTGTGTCTTTGGCACTTCCATGACAAAGCCAATATCTATTGTGGGCAACCACTTTGTGTGAGGCAAGGGAGCATCAAGTGTGGGCCAAGTTGTTAAGTATTGAGCCTTGAATTTCTAGGATAGATATTGCTTGAAGTGTCTTCAATTGTGTAATACCAGTGTTAACATTCTTGAACATTCAAACAATCGGTAGTATTCATAGGGTGTTTTTCTATTTTGATATCACAAGTGTTTGTCTTGGCAAGGTTGCTTTTGCCCTTGTTTCAAATGTTTTAAGACATGTTTGATCCCTTACTATTTGCAAACCTATCAAATTTTTGCTAATATTGTGATTGAGATCGAAAACATTAACCCTCAAACTAAAAATTTTGATCAAACAGACCTGAAAACACACATTTCACACAATTCTGGTCAACTGTCGTACAAACTAGCAATAGTATCACCTACTTTAAGCAGAAATATCATGTGATAGTTCGTTCATGCTGGACTATCGCCCAACCTGCCTAGAGTCTATCGCCTGGTAAAAGGTGAAGTATCACCTCAGTAAGAAGTATCGCCTAGTTAGCTTGGAAAGTGTCACCTGAGAATTTTCTGATGTATACCTGGTTTCAGTCATTTTGCAGTTGCTTTTAGTTGGCTAGGTCTTTAGGTAGGTAACTTATCTTACCGCTGGAAGCCTGTCTTTACTCTGAATTTTTGTTTTTAGCCCTCTAGGGGTAGTGTCATTTGATTTACCAAGTCACCTCGGGAAGAATTGTTAAGTTAGAGGATTATTCCTATTGAGAAGGTACATCTCTAGAATTGTTAGTAACATTCTTGGAGAATTTTAGTACTCTTTTTGTCCAAATCATTTCCATTCAAATTCAATTTTGATTATACAATTTGGCTAAGTCCTCCTCCTAGTTCAAACATGCAAGGATATTGATCCTTTGATTTAAGCACCTCTTTGACAGTGTTGGTAATGCCTTTTGCAATTTCTATCTTACCATCTCTTTTTTTTGGACATTAGAGAACTTTGATTGTCCTAGTTTGGTGTTGACACTTTGAGAGGTCACCTTATCATCAAGAATCCTTTTCTTTCATGTTAGTTACAACAAGGTACCAACTGAATCAAGGGAAATGACCCCTGGTTGTCTTTAATCAGTTACCCTTAGTTAAGACTCGTTAACAGCGAAAGGGAAAAGAGCCCATTTTCGACCAATCTCCTAAGAGTGAGCCTGAGGTTTTCTTTGACCCAAAGAGTAATCCTATCAAATTGAGTACCTCTTTAGCACCTTTTTCATCGAATATGGATATGAGTTATACCTTGACCAAACAACAAAGAGAAATAATAGATCAATCACTTGGTGACATTTTTCAGAGACATAGGAGAAACATGTCATTTGAAGATGGAAATCAACCTGCCTCACCTCCTATTAATTCAAGATATCTAGATGCTCATCAACGAGCTGAAAGACATTATGCACAAGCTCATCAAGATGCACGGTCACAACATGAGGACCAAAACAACCAATCTTATGATGCTCATGTGAACGCAGCTAACTTGTTCAACCATTCAAGACCAAGTTACCCACTAAAAACAACTTCAAGATATACAAGTGAGAGGCTAAAAAGAATTGAGCAGGAAAAACAAGCTGCAAAAGAAGAACAAGCTGCAAAAGAAGAAAAACTTAGGCTCCTAGAAGAGGAATAATGATCCTTGTTGGACATAGAGAGAAAAGCATTCCAAGAGGAACAAGATAGGATATTGGCCCAACAACTCAACAATCAATTTAACAATGGGGGTACCAACAGTGGAACCAACTCTCCACCATCTACCCCCTTAGCAACTCCAAGAAGTAGAAGGTGGTCAAGGACCCCTTCAAGATCACCTAGTCCTAGAGGAAGAAGGACTTCTCGACATGCACATTATAGGATACATACACCTCCTAGACTTTCAAGACAACCCTCCCAACGAGCTCATCATGACTCTCAACATGGAGGAAGTAGTGCCAACTTTGATGCTCACAATTTTATGAGAATGCAACAAGAACCACTATTTCAATAATATGTGGAAAAATATGTTGAGCAAAATAAGGATCAATTCTTGGAAAGCTTGATCAACAAGGGTGCAAGGGTCCCATACAACTTTGATGTGGACCGAAAAATTAAGAAGCAAAACCCTTCACAAGAAGAGGAGATAAAACAAATGAAGAAGATGATGGAGAAAATGATGGCTCCTAAGAGTTCCTTCAACTTGGATTCCATATGCCCTAATCCTTTTGATAAAAGTGTGAGTATGGTTGATTTTCCTAGAAAAGTTGAAATTCCCCTATACAACAAATATGATAGTAATGGTAACCCACATGACCATGTGCGTCAATTCTATATTATGAGTTTTGAATTCCACTATGAAGATTCCTATCTCATGAGGTTATTTCCAAGGAGTCTAAAAGGTCAAGCAATGGAGTGGTTTACCAACATTACCCCTCCCGTCAAAACTTTTAAAGAACTTGTCCAAAGATTTGTGCAACATTTTGCATATAATTTATCCAGGTCAGTCACCATGCTTGATTTGTGTAAATTAAAATAGAATCAAGGGGAACCCTTTGTTACATTTTTTCAAAGGTGGAGATGATTATGCTCCTGATATTCTAGGATTATTGCTGAAGACAAAAGGATTGACATTATTGTCAGCAATCTAGTGCCCGAATTGCGGTATGAGGTTAGGAAGATGGTCTTTGATTCTTTCAACACTATGGTTGAAACCACATGTAGAATTGAGGATGTCTTAAAAGAACAAGGAATTTTGACTAAACAAAACAACAACAACAATAGTCAAAATAACAACAACCCTCAAAAGGATAAAAGCAAGAACTCACATTGGAACAAAAACAAACAGGTAGTCAATGATGGAGTTGTTGACTCTTCTCAACTAAAGGACCAAGGTGTTCTACATTTATCCAGTGCTGTTCAAGCTATGAAACTTCAAACATCCTCTAACCAACAAGAGCCTAAGCAATGATATCAGGACAAGTCCAAAAAGGAAAAGAGACAATTCACTAAGCTTGGAGACTCTTATGCAGATATTTTTAAGACCTTGATTGCTCATAATTTGGCACAACCTCAGGATCCTACAAAGTTTCGCATACCAGATCCTAAACTATGTATACCACAATGAGATTGGACATGACATTGAAAATTGTTTTAAACTTAAACATCTTGTTCAAGACCTTATTGAGACTGGGAAATTATAGGTTGATGGGTTACATAATAATGCAGACCACAAAGCATTCAAGGAGCCTTTGCCCAAATAAGATAAGGGGGAAACCTCTAAACCCAAAGATGGCAAGACAACAATCAATTATACATACCCGTCTGCAGATAATGTCATCAATATGCTTCAAGTTGTGGACAATGATGTTAACATGATGAGGGGAAAAGATCCCTATGGTTATGATGTGAACTCACCTCCCATATTTGATGAAGGACCAGTTGTTGTGCTTAGAGGTCCTCAATCTTGAAGGTCCTCCCAACCTCTCAATGCTATTACTAGGAGTCAGAATCAGGGTCCTGTGGTCATTAGAGGGCCTAATTCCAAACCCAAACAAGTGACATCCAAGAATGTCACCAAACTTGCAATCACTCCAGAGATGAGCTATAACCTTGTTGATCAGTTACAATGAACACCTGCTCAGATCTCTATTTTTGAACTCTTGGAATTGTCTCCAAGGCACAAGTGTATTCTTGAGGATGCTTTGTATGCAGCAAATGTCCCTAATAATATACATGTTGACCAATTCTATAACATGGTCAACCACCTTGCTAGCCCACATTACCTTACATTTTTTGAAGAAGATGATAAAGCCTCGAGCCACCCACACAATCTTGCCCTTCACATTGAGGTCATGATCAATAAAACCTGTGTTAGGCGTGTGTTGATAGATGGGGGTACTGGGCTCAATATTTGTTCTTTAAGTCTTTTGAAAAACCTAGGATACTCAGAGAATGTCAATGATACCAAGAAGAAAATTACTATCAAAGCCTATGATGAAGCAGAGTGAAGCTCTAAGGCTCTAGTTGTTCTTCCTGTCTGAATTGGTCCTATTGAAAATGACATTTTGTTTCAAATTGTTGATGCTGGTCCTTTAGCGTACAACATCTTATTGGGTAGACCATGGATTCACGACATGCAAGTAGTACCATCTACCTATCACCAATGTGTCAAGTTCCCCTATAATGGAGTCCAAGTGTGTATACCCAGGGATAGCACATTGTCTGTCAATGCAATTTCAGCAGGAACCCATGTTCCCCTAAATAGAGTAGCAGAAAATTTTGATGCAACTCTTGAACAATGTAAAGATAAGTTCAAATCCATAGACCTTGGTATGGGAGATTATCAAATTGACTCCTTTACAAAAATTCCAATCTCACCTAGGTCCTATGGAAAGCCGTCACAAGAGATGCATCCCTTGTCTTCAGCCATGACTGTGTTTGATACATTTGTAGAGTCTTCAGTGCCCATCTAGGATGAAAAAGAAGTGACCATTAGAGATTGGATCTACAAGGAGGAAAAGTACCTGCATAATGAAAATTTCTCCCCATCTCCTAAGACCTATGGGAGAGGGTATACTTTGGTCAAGAATATGGGCTACCTAGGTCATGGTCCCCTTAGTCATAGACTAGATGCTAGAGCTGAACCTCTCGACCATGCTCTTTTTGGGCATAGGTCTAAAAAGATAGTTGGTGTAGGCTTTGAAGATCCTAAAAAGAAAACTGTTCTTGTCCTAGCTACAATGGATAGTGATGATGAGTCTAGTTATGTGCCCAATTTGCAAAATCAGCAAGACAAGTGTGAAGATTGGATCCCTTCCACCAATCTCCTTTGGGGAGATTTAGATGCTTTAGTTATTGATCCAACAATTTCAAAACAAGAACAATCTACTATCGCAACTCATGTTGAAGATCCTGTTCAATATACAAATGATATCCAAGAAGGTGTTACCCTTGGGGACACAAATTCCTCTACCTCAAGGCCTAAAAAATATGGTTGGTGTAAGCATCCTAGTCAAGATTCAGATACAGATTCACATGAATATGAATGGGAGACTCTTTCTGATTGTTCTATAGTTGACATGGACATTGCTTTTGTCCATACATATGAGTCCCAACCAGAGGTAGCTAATGAGTCTAGTGTAGGATTAGAGGATTGGAGTCCGCGAGTCACCTTAGTGGACAATGCTTCGTCCAGTAGGATAAATCCTGATTTAGGTACCTTAGAGGGATACTTGACGGATCCTAACTTTGCAGTCACTAGAGATGACACCTTTCATATCAATAACATTGAACCCGCCATTAATATACCCCTTGTTCACTATGACCTCATTGACTGGTCTCAGCGCTATCAAGAGCCTCAGCTCCCAACCTTCCAGAATGACTACGAGATAGCGTGCTACTTGAATGCCCTTGAGCCTATAGTCTCTTCCACCAGTGAACCAACTACAAGTATGACTGAACTAGATATCAAGTACCTCAGTCACAAAATGAAGAGAAAAGAAAAAAAGAATAATGGTTCTGATGGTGAAAACCACTATGTGGCAGTGTCAGAACCTAAAAAATTAAAAATAAAGGATGTATTCGAAGGTGAAAACCTCTGTGAGGCACCTAAGGATGGGGTACTTGATAATCTTCCCAACTATTTTCAAGATAGGTCATCAGTTCTTATTGAGCCTACACAATCAGTCAATCTAAATACAGAGGAGGCTCCGCAAATTGTACATTTAGCTCGATCTCTATCACCACAAGAAAAAGAGGCATATACTAAGTTCCTACAAAGAAAGAAGATCAATTTTTCTTGGACTTACTTAGACATGCCAAGGTTGGACACTAGTCTTATTATGCATCATTTTTCCATAGCTCCAGGCATTAAACCAGTAAAACAGAAGTTGAGGAAAATGCATCCTCATATAGCTCTACTCGTCAAAGCTGAACTAGAGAAACTCTTAAGTGTAGGATTTATCAGAGCCATTGATTATGCTGAATGGATTTCCAATATTGTCCCAGTTTCAAAACATGACAGGTCCATTCGTGTCTGCACAGATTTTAGAGATTTTAACAAAGCTTTCCCAAAGGATGATTTTCCACTCCCAAACATAGATATGATAGTGGACATGACTGGGGGATATGAGATCTACTCTTTGATGGATGGATTTTTTGGTTACAATCAAATTAAGATAGCTCTTGAAGATCAGGAAAAGATAGCATTCACTTGTGCGTGGGGAACCTATTGTTGGAACGTCATGCCATTTGGATTAAAGAATGCAGGAGTTACTTATCAAAGAGCTATGACCACTATATTCCATGACATGATGCATACGAACATGGAAGACTATGTGGATGACACCCTAGCAAAATCCAAAAAAAGGAATACACACCTTGAAGATCTAGAAGTCATTTTAGATCGTATGGAAAAGTTTCAGTTGAGATTGAATCCCAAAAAGTGCGCATTTGGAGTCACCTCCGATAAACTTCTAGGATTCATTATTTCAGCTAAAGGAATAGAGGTGCTTGAGGATATTTTGAGGATGTACGTCATGGATAGACAGACTTGCTGGGAGGACTATTTATATTTGGTCAAGTTTTCCTACAACAATGAGTATCATAGTTTAATTGGTATGTTTCCTTTTCCAAGATTTGTATGGCCATCCTTGTCGTACACCTTTGAGTTGGGATAGACTAGAGGATCATATTTTTCTAGGTCCTGAGATGTGTTGAGATATGGAGTAGCAGATGGAATACATATGTGAGCATGTAACTGCAGCTCACAATAGGCAGAAGAAGTATGTAGATGCTCATAGAGTGGATAAGTAGTTTGCAATTGGTGTTAAGATGTTTTTGAGAGTGCGTCCACAAAAGATTTTGATTCATTATGGAAAGGGTTCAAAGTTGGAACCTCATTTCGATGGCCCATTTAAGATTCTTGAGAGGATGGGATCAATTTATTACCTTCTTACTTTGTTGCCCAGCTTATCTCATGTTCATAATGTTTTCCATGTTTTAGTACCTAGACAGTATATACCAGATGTTGCACATGTACTTGACTAGAATTCTTTGTAGGTAGAGGACGAGAAGCTGACTTTGGAGCTTGTTCACAATCTTAAAAAATGAGAGCTAACCCTTAGGGATTGCACCATCGAGAAGGTAAGGGTCAAATGGGACCCTACTGATGAGTCATCAATGACTTAGGAGGCCATAGTGAGATTACATGTGTGTGTTGATTATTTCATTTTATTATGTGGTTTTGGATGTATAACATTAAATGGTGATTTGATATTGGTTAATTATGGGATATTATATATTTGTAATTAGATGATGTTAGTTACTTTGATAATGATTATTTATATATTTAAAATGTTGTTTATGCTTATTATTTTACTTACCCCATACTTGCATGTGTATGGATATCATGTATTCTTTTACTTTCTGTTTGACGTGTTTGATATGGTTGAGGGATGAAGTCGTAGTTACCTTCATATGAGATCCACATGATGTCTCAATCCTTGTCATTGCTTGTTATGTGGGTGTGTGTGTGTGTATATGTATGTGTATGTATGTATGTATGTACATGCTTGTCTTTTATGTAGGTTTGCAGGTACTAGGCATCGACTTCCCTGAATTGTCAAGATGAGTGTGCCCTATCACAAGTCTCAATGGTAAGAGAGAGAAGATAATGTTCATATCCAAATCCCAAACTATTCCATTTTATTTTTCTAAAATAGTGGACAAGTTTCTAATATTTTACCCTTCCCTAATTTGTGCAGCTGACATGAGTTCATAGCCTTTCCCTTGAGCATGGTTACGGTTTTATTAGTTTCAACTGGTCTTGGGTTGGTTGGCATGTTTGTTATGATTAAATAATTTATTTAGATTAATTATGTGGTTTAAATAAATTAGATCTTACTAAATATAGATAATTAGATTTGAAAGTATTTAATTAATAGAAATTAATTAAATAAATTTATTAAATTTAAAGATTTAATTAAAAGCCTACTTGTGTAAATAAAAGTATGTAATTAATGGAAATTAGTTAAATTGACTTCATTAAAGGTTTAATTAATTATCAAATTCAATTTTCAAATAGAAGATAAATTTATTATATGAAAATAAATTATCATTGGGTAAATAATATTAGACTAAAATAATATTATTTAAATTAAATTAAAATGTAATTTAGTTGCACAAACCAATTAAAATAAATAAATAAAAGAATAAATTAATTGAGAGTTAAGTGAATTGACAAAAACAAGGAATGCAAAATACTTGAGTTAAAAATTAGAATTGAGTAAATCATGTGAAAAAAAGGAATTGATGAAAAAAAAGTTGTTGAGTTGAGTTGAGTTCCAAAATTGCATACTTGAGTTCGAATTCCTATATTGGAAAGGTTTGGCCATTATTTTCAACACACAAGTTTGCAGATTTGGGTGAAGGAATTGAATGGAAGAATTCTTTTGTGAAAGTTTGGATTCCTCTACGTTTTTTGCCTTTGTCATATTTCTTCGATTGGTGGTTTGAGGTAGGGTTTGGAAACCCTCATAGTTTTAATTTTGGTATTTCAGAAAGATTATTTTCTTCGTGCCTATTAAATATGGGTGTTATGGTTATTTTGTGATTTTCCTTTCATATTTGAAATTATAGAATTAGTTTTATGAAATCTGGTGCTTGAATGAATTCTCATAATAAAGTTTTAGTTTTAATTCAACTAGGGTTTGAAAGATTTATGACAGAAAAAGCTTAGGGTTTGAATTGATAGAATTGTTAAATTATTATTCAGATAATTATTCGTATGTGAATTCTTCGTGGTTAAATTCTATGGAAAAAGGTGAAATTGGGTGTGTGTGTGTGTCTATATATATATATATATATATATATATATATATATATATATATATATATATATATATATATATATATATATATATATATATATATATATATATATATATATATATATATATATATATATATATATATATATATATATATATATATATATATATATATATATATATATATATATATATATATATATATTTAAAAAAAAATTAAATAAAAATGAAAATGAATGACGTGGGGAGGGGGTGACCTATTTCCTACCCCATGACTCCCATACTACCCCGACAACAGCAACAGCCGCACGACAGTGCTGGCTGTCGGACGACAATGCTCTACCACACAACAGTGCTGCCTATCAGATGGCAGCGGAAGCTACCAGATGGTAATGCCCTATCGTGTACAGTAGCACAGGGAGAGGGTAAATCCCTCCCCCACTTACCTTTTTGCATTATGTTATTTTATTTATTTATTATTAATTATAAAAATTTTTAAGTATATATTTTATTTAAATTATTAATTAATATTTATTAATTCAAAATTTTTGTTATTATTAAAAATAATTCTTATTATTAAAAATATAGGTGTTATTTAATGATGTTAAGTTTCATTATAAATTTAATTAAATATTAATAATTAATAATGGTATTAATATATTTTTTTTGGCAAAATTTTTATATTTATATTAATAAAACTAGTTCAACAAAGGGCTCCCAGAGAAAAGAACCAGCCAAGAAAAACTCTGTTCGTTACCCATAATACAAAAAGTAGACAAATCTACAAGTTTTCCTTAAATTTCTGATCCTAACTACATAGCCCATCCAAAATCCCAATACATTTAGATAGAAATATCCAATATTCCTGAACCACCATAAGTTTTAAGGGATGGATATATGCAATAATCCAAACCCCCAACTTATCCAAAAATAGCCTCAATACATTTAGGCAGAGATAACAAACAACCCCAAACCCTTACAAAATAAGAAAGGGGTGGATATCTACACAATCCAAGCCCCTGTTTGTATACATCATACAAAAGTACAAGAGACCAACGAACAACCACCAAGGCATATTAACAAAAAGAATGAGACAGTATTATAGAAGCCCCCAAAGCTAAACTGAGGCAAGACTTCACTGAACAAAGAGCAACACTAGGTAGGCTGAGAATCCGAATTGTCCAAATGAGAGCGTGGAAAGACCTGTAGCAAAAAGTGAAATCTCGAGAATATACAATAAAAGACAATATAAACCAAAACCAATAAGTGAGAATCAACCCTGAGACTGGTCCATGCCACCCTCAAGATGAGGTGGATGAGTAGAAAATAGAGAGCTCCATAACTTGTCAGCCTCAACATGAATAGAGGAAGAAGCCCCAGAATCATTCACTATATGCCGAGGAGATGAAAGATCACCTCTAACCAGTTCCAATCCTGAATCCATCAAAGGAACTGATGGACCGTACAGAGCCACATTAGAGGCTCTTCCCTCCACAGCAGATGAGGCATCTTGAGGAAAAAGATTAGCATGGGATATTGTATTAGAATGAGCCAAAAGACCCAAGATGGCATATGTCTTGGCAAATGCTTTCCCTTGGTAGGAAACATCAACCAAATTCATGTTCATAGTAATATCCAATGGAATGATAGAAGAGGAGGTTGTGTAGTCTTTAATCACACCATAAATCATAAAAAATTTATCCGAATTCAACAACAAGTGCCACGAGAAGATATCACCCACACTTGCATCCCCCTCCCATAGATTATATCCTTGAACAATAGCCAATAACTTATCATTTTGAATAAACTTAGGCCAAATAGTGTCATTTGCCACATGAAATAAAAATGACCAAGATTGTGAGACATCTAGAAAATTTGAACAAAATACAGAGATGATTTGAGAGGGAAATATAATTCTCTTAAATCTTGGAGAGAGGATAGATTACCCAATAAGCCGACAGATGCACCTACAATATTTCGGACAATGGACATGAAACAAAGAGTCAAGAAAATCATCTGATATTTTACCTTTAAAAGGGAGTTCCAAATCATCAGAAGGCAAGGCAACCCTCAGATTCAAAGGCTTGATTTCATCAGCAAGTCTTGAAGCAACCATAGCACAGATTAGCTAGAATTTTACCCAAAACAACATTAATACAAAGCAGAGAGGGCACGAATATATAGAGCAAGGTACCAAGTGAATGAAGAGAATGATACATAAAAACAAATGAGACAATGAATGACTGATGAAGCATGCAAGCGTACATATCTATTAAGTCTCATAAATACGAAGATTTTAAAGATCAAAGGCATGTGATATGATGCAATCATGAACTTTCCACATAGACAACTGTAGTATACTAAGCATTACCAATCATAATAGCGAGTCAAATCAGATGCATAAGTGACATAAATAACCAATCCACAAAACAATGAATAAAGAAAAATCCTCAACACAAAATGATTAGGAAAATCATAATGAAACGAACATCCACCAATTTCATAATCAACTTCATCTTAGGTTTCCTACATGTGTTGGTTGCCTTTGGATTAGTATGTGTACCTTTGAGTTGTTGAGATGTACCCTTGAGATAGGATCTTATAGGACCCTTGTTGGCAATTTGGCTGAGTTGATTACATAGATGTTGTCATTATGGAAACATATGATCTACATGAAGATCGCACAGGTCAGAGAGCTAGTAGGACAGAGCGTAATGCAAAATTGTCTAAGTATGAGACAATATTTTTACCAATGAACCTAGAGACAGTTTTTGTTTGTGATGTTGATTGGAGTAAGTTCAATGCCTGTGCACTTGACCATAGACTCTATGATGACTATTGAAGACCCATCTCAGAGTGCAAGTCAGTACAACATGTACAGAATAAGTTATGATAGTTTTACTAAAGACAATGTCAAGCCGACAGGACATAATATGAAGACAGAATTGATAAAGAGTTAAGGGATTATTTTGTTTATCAAAATAATGACTTAACAATATAAAGGGACGACATCCTAGATGTTAACCCTTGGATAAATTTATTTGTAATATGATATCCGACTAGAAAGTTATTAATCCTAATAACTTGTATAAATGTAATTGTAATTGTAAGAAGGAAAGATGTAATGATAATGTAATGAAAAAGTGATATGATGCGAGATATATGATGCATATGTAATAGCGATAGTGAAAGAGAAGCGAAGAGATATTGATGCAAGCAGTATAAGGTTATGTACCTTAACCTTTCTTTTGTAATCAGTGTATATTGTGCATTACTTGTTTGGGTAGTGGGCTCATCTGGTAATCACATTTTGTGCTGCCAACTCCTAACAGCGTTGAGGCTTCTAACAAGGCCTATAGTCCCTTAATCAGGTCTGATACACTATATGCATGTAATAGACTCCTAACAGGGTCAACATCCTTAACAAGATACTTTTGATTAGTGGATCTTTGTGGGTACCATCTTAACAAGATACTTTTGATTAGTGGAGCTTTGTGGGTACCATCCCCATCAAGGTTTTCCCTTGGCTAGGGTTTCCTCGAGAACAAATAATGTGTTATGAGTTATTTAGTTTTATTGATATGCATGTTGTTTAGGTTCTTATGTTATGCATGTGTAAAGATAATCTGTTATATCCATAATTGGGCAAAAGTAAAAGTTTGTAGAATACTGATTCACCCCCCCTCTCAGTAGTCCCTATTTCTAACAATTGGTATCAGAGCCAAGTTACTCGAAAAAGAATCATTCATGGAAAGCCTAGCAGCTTGAGTAAGATCTCTATGGATATGGATCAACTACAGAAGAATCTTGAAGAATCTCTTGAACAGATTGACGTGCTTACTATTGAAAAAGACACTTTGAAAAGAAAATATGATGATGCAAAGAACCTCATTGAGAAATTGAAAAACAAGTTAGAAGATCTGAGATCTGAAAAGGAATCTGAAGTTTTTATTGAAGATTGTGATGACAATTTAGAAAAAGAAAATGAGATCCTTAAGCATGAACTAAAGATAGAAAATCTGAAGCTTAGCTTGAAAGATGGAAATGGCAAGAATGAAGCAAATCTGAAATCTAAGAATGAAAGTCTAAAGACTGAAAATGAAGGACTAAAATCTAAACTTGGTAAAGTAACATCTGAACTTGAGAAATTCAATTTGCAGTATGTTGAACTTGAGAAATACAATAAGATTGTGAAAGGTGAATTAACTCAATCCAAACAACAACTTGAAAGGCTATATTCAACTAGTGAGAAGATTGATGAACAAATATCTTATCAAAAACCATTCTATGATAAGATTGGTCTTGGATTCAACACTTTTAAAGAAAATGATGAAAGCAAGGAACCAGATCTGAAAATATTTGAAATCATAGATGAAAAGAAGTCTGATGAGATTAACAAGTCTGAAGATACACCTAAAGAAGAAGAATCGCCCAAGCAAGAGGAATCACCCAAAGGTATGCAAAGAGAATTCAAAGGTAGATGTTTTTCTTGTAATACTATTGGTCATATGAAGAGAGATTGCACAGGTAAGCAATTTAAACCTCTTAATGGTTATTGTTATAATTGTCATGGTTTTGGACATAGAGCTATTGAATGTAGGAAACCTAAATTTATTAAGAATAATGATGGTAGTAGAATGTTTAAAAATACTAACAATGCAGATAAGAAACCTACTGAAGATATGAACAGAAGAAATGGAGTAATATGTTATAGATGCAACAAGGTTGGACACATTGCTAGAAACTACAGATCACAAATCAATCAGCCTGGACCAAGATATGGAAACAATGGAATTGTTTGTCAAATATGCAGCAAGATTGGACATACAACAAGGTTTTGCAGAATGAAAAAATGAGGTTTTCATCCTAATCCTAATCCCAAAAATCATGCAAGAAGAAATGAAGATGCAAGTAACAGTCAGAAAGGATGCTGTAGTAATTCAGATGAAGTGAAATTTATCAAAAGCATAGATCAAGGAGACATATTCAACATTGAAGGTAATCAGGAAGGTGAAACATTAAAAGGTAAGAATGAATTTTTACCTAACCCATCTCAAAGTACTTAATTTATGAAAATTGCAGTAGAATATGAACTTAGATTAGTGTAGAAGTAGATATATGATAAACTGAGTCTTGCGCAGTTAATGCAAGGTAGCATATGATGTTCTAATGCTATGGTTAAGAGCGCAAAGAAAAATATTATGTTTTACGACATCGCAAGAAGTTTTAAGTTTTGCAAGTTAGCAGAAACAACTTTTTGGAAAGAAGCGGCAAAAGAATTGAATGCGATGTCAGATCTAAGTAAGATTGAATTAATAAAAGGTCATGATCGGTATTATTTGATCATCAAAGAAAATTCAAGTGTTAAGGAGATCAAAGAACAGTGATTGGAAGCATTTTGCAAGGATTTGGAGAAGAATTTTGTGTTGAATCTACGCAAGCCCTAAAATTGCAAAATCAAGGTATTTTACTTGACATATCTTTAAATCAGTGAAGGAATTAGAATAAATTATGGATGTTTCTTTAGTTTACAATGTTAGAGATAAGAATAGACCTAAGTTGAAAAGGGAACCAGTAGAACCCTTGGAAGATGATCCTAGGTTAGCTTTATCATCCGTACCAGATGGAGTTTTACATCTAGAGAATGTTAGAAGTTATCTTGGATGCAAACTAGAGACTGTTAGTGATAGTGATTTCACCAAGGAATATTAGAAGATCTACAATCAGGACATGACATTGAAAGATAATGAAATCACTAAGTATGCATTACAGTATGAATTTGACAATGAAGAATGTACTAAGATAATCTTAAGTAGAATTCATAATGGGAAGTTTTGGTTAGAAGATAGAGTGATAGATATCACAACTGATTTGATTCATGAAGTCACTAGATTATCTAAAACTGGAGCCATTCCTTTAAATGAGAAGAACATGAGGAAAATAGTCATTGACAACACAAATTCATCCTATAATGCTAGAGGAATTGTGATTAGTAAGATTCAACAAGATGACGTCAGATATTTATGCAAGATCCTAACCACTAAGTTTTGTGCAAATTCAAGAGAGGATGACATGGCAGCTGGAATGATACATGCATCTTATCTAATGTGTGTTGACAAGGTACAAGTTTATATGTGTGAGATTCTGAGAATTCAACTGTTTGATTTGAAAAAGATTAAGAAAACTAAGTATACACAGTTTAGGTTCTCATCCTTAATCACCTATATGTTTTTTCATCTATTGAGAAGATTTCCTTACACCATTGGAAATGACTAGAATGATGGCCAAACTAAAACGGAAAGGATTAACCTAGTATACAGAAGGCATGTTATTGACAAAGTGAATGAAAGTGCAGTATTGGTAATCAAGACATTTAAGGATATAGTATCTAGTAGATCAAGGATCCCACAGTCTCTTGTGGAGAAGTATAAAAATGACATATGTTTCATGGTTGATACTGACTTTACCTACATTGAAGCAATAGAACCTAGAACAGAGTTCATAGACCCTCTTGGCTATGAGATATTTGAGGTAGAGACATAAGAGTATGTGAGAAGGTTACTTAAGTGTAAGTTGGACACTCATTGTAACAGGTTTGGAAACTTTGAGGAGAACTTCAACTCCACAAAGACCTTACTTGAAGAGAAACAATCAAAGAAAAGAGTTGAAAGTACTATAAAGAAAATTCTAAAAGATACAGGGATGACTGAGCATGAATTCTTGGTAGCAAAGCAAACAGCAACAAAAATCAAAGATATTGGACAAAAAGAAGTTTTGTCTATTCCACCTTTATCATCAATTGCAGCACAACAAGAAGAAACACAAGTTAAGGTGAAAGTGGAAGAAATTGAGAAAGATCGAGAAGTAAAGATATCCACCAGATCCACTTCCTCCACACCTAGAAAAAGAGTAAAAGAGAGTGCTACTAGACCAGGTAAGAGACAGAAAACATTAGTACAACCAGTTCCAAGGAAAATTGCAAAAATCAAAGATGATGGAACTTCTATTAAGAAGAAAACTTGGAAACCTAAAGTTGAGAAGCTTAATGAGCAGATCATTCAGGATGGAGACTTTACAAGAATGAATAAGTATTATGAACTTTATGATTATGCAGAGAGACTAAATCTGGAAAATGCAATGGTAAAGCATATGATTTTGTTTGATACAATTCAGGGTAAGATACCTGATGATTTGTATAATAAACTTGTGAATATGAAAAAGAGAGCATCAGAGGAAGACACAACTATTAGAGAAAAGCTTGTAAGGAAGCTTTGTGTAGTAAAAGATGAAGAACACTTTAGTCAGATCATGAAAGCTTTAAGCACCCATTTGAGAACCAAGAAGAGAACCATTCAGATTATGGGAGGCAGATATGAAGAATTTAATTCAGAAACAGAACAAGCAATTATCAAGGTTATGTCAGAAAATGTTGGAGAACCATCAGTTGTAGCAGAATCCAAAGATCAAGCAGCAGGTGAAATAGAACAAGAGGACATTCCCTCTCCACCAGCCATTAAAATTGAAGATGAAGTCATGAATGTAGAAGGAATGAAGATCACCTTGGATACTGATGATAATGTATTCAAGAATCTGGAAAACATTGTTGACAATTTGGCTTTTGAAGAGCAGGAAACTACCAAAGGAGAAGAGACAATAGAGACCAAAGTTGTAGAACCCTCAATGACAGAAAAAAAAAAGTACCCATTACCACTAAAGAAGATATCAGTCTTAATCTTGAGACTAGAAAGAAGAATCATATTGGATCTATGATTGAGCATTTGGGAAAGGAAGTAGATGATGATGGTCAGTTGGAATTGATCACATCCTTTAACAAGATCATTGGTAAGAACAAGTAAGTAAAAAGTCTTGAAGGATGCTTGAAGGAACTTATTGAGAAGTTACAAAGCATTGTAACTACACAAATTGCAGAAGCTGACCCTCTGGAGAAAGCAAAGAAAGTAATTAACACTTTTGACAATGAATTCACAAATTTATCTGATATAGCAAAAGTGAAAGTGAAAGCAGCCTATGAGGCCAAAATGCTTTTGAACATTAGCCAGAATATCAAGAATGATATCAACAATCTTGATATCTGTATAAAGGACTTGAGGAAGAATTTGGAAACAGGAAAATCTTTGTACATCCAATGTACAAAATTAGAGACATTGACAACAAAAGAAGATCAGAAGATGAAGATGAAGGAAGCAGAAATTCAGAATGAAACTAACTTTCTTTTAAGCCCCAATGTGAAGGTATTTGATGTTGAGAAGAAAATTCGTAAGCTATATGATGAAATCAGAGTTTTGCAAGATGAAAGAGACAGGAAAATGAAAAGATTCACTCTTTTAAGAGAGCACACTTCTATGAAGTTAAGCATTATTCAAGAGCAATTGGAAGAATGTCTTTCAGTTAAGACATATTTTCAAAAGTTTAACTTTGAGAACCTCCAAGCATGTGAAATAACATCTTATGGACTCAGCGCACTACTCAATGTGGCAGATTCCATTAAGAAATCATGGGAGAAGGAGTTAGAAGCTATAAAGATTGATTTTGCAAATTGTGTTGCAAGCCTACCGGCTTTGCAAAATTGAATTAAGGTATAATCTTTTTTTGGATACAGTTTTGTAACCCTCCTTACCTTTATTTTGTCATTGTTGTCAAAGGGGGAGAGATATATAGCAAAAAATTGATAAGAAAATAATAAGGATTGATACTCTTAGGGGGAGTACTATATTAGAGATAAGATTTTTTGAGGAGTTATAAGGATAGTATATATTTTATACTATGGCCACAATTTTGAGATTTTGAAGTTGTAGACTTAGCCAATTTTCTCATATGTTGCCACCAAAGACAAAGGGGGAGATTGTTGGCAATTTGGCTAAGTTGATTACATAGATGTTGTCATTATGGAAACATATGATCTACATGAAGATCACACAGGTCAGAGAGCTATTATGACAGAGTGCAATGCGAAATTGTCTAAGTATGAGACAATATTTTTACCAGTGAACCTGGAGATAGTTTTTGTTTGCGATGTTGATTGGAGTAAGTTCGGTGCTTGTGCACTTGAACATAGACTCTATGATGACTATTGAAGACCCATCTCAGAGCGCAAGTCAGTACGGTATGTATGGAAGAAGTTATGACAGTTTTACTAAAGACAGTGTCAAGCCGACAAGACATAATTGATAAAGAGTTAAGGGATTATTTTGTTTATCAAAATAATGACTTAAAAATATAAAGGGACGACAACCTAGATGTTAACCCTTGGATAAAGTTTTTTGTAATATGATAGCCGGTTGGAAAGTTATTAATCCTAATAACTTGTATAAATGTAATTGTAATTGTAAGAAGGAAAGATGTAATGATAATGTAATGAAGAAGTGATATGATGCGAGATATATGATGCATATGTAATAGCAATAGTGAAAGAGAAGTGAAGAGATATTGATGCAAGCAGTATAAGGTTATATACCTTAACCTTTCTTTTGTAATTAGTGTATATTGTACATTACTTGTTTGGGCAGTGGGCTCATTTGGTAATCACATTTTGTACTGCCAACTCCTAACAGGGTTGAGGCTTCTAACAAGGCCTATAGTCCCTTAATCAGGACTGATACACTATATGCATGTAATAGACTCCTAACAGGATCAACATCCTTAACAGGATACTTTTGATTAGTGGATCTTTGTGGGTACCATCCCCACCGGAGTTTTCCCTTGGCTAGGGTTTCCTTGAAAATAAATAATGTGTTATGAGTTCTTTAGTTTTATTGCTATGCATGTTGTTTAGCTTCTTATCTTATGCATGTGTAAATATAATCTGTTATATTCATAATTGGGCAAAATTAAAAGTTTGTAGAATACTGATTCACCCCCCCTCTCAGTATTCCCTATTTCTAACAACCCTTGCTTAGTAGTACTTGATTGATTGATTTTGGTATTGTTATCCACGTGGGTCTGATGTTATCTCCTTAGCGCGGTGGGAGTGGAACCATAGGTTTCCACGAGGTCAGGAGGTAGTGTTTCTTTTACCATTTGAGACTTTGATGTTCCTATACCAATGATGGATGATCCTTGTTGCAGTTTCTTCTTATCCTATCTTCTTGAAGACTTATTCATATTATTTTTTTATTTGTACTTTGTATTCAATTGTAATTGCATACCCTGTAACTTGTGCAGTGGATGTGGGTAAATATGTATACTTCATAATTTAGATGTATTTATGATGTACTATGTAGAAGATTTAGATGATTATTGTAATTAATAGGTTTAATTTTATTTATGTAGTTTTTGTAATCACCTAAAAATGGACAAAGATCAAATTAAAGCAAATTGAGTCAAATCAAAGCAAATCAAGGAAATAATTGAATCAATTAAATCAATTAATAAATCTTAATTACTCTCAACAACCACAAAGGGAGGAAAATCAATCAACCAATGAGATTAAAGGAAAGGCATTCACATGGATCAAGCCAAATTCAATCTCAATCACTCAAAGTGAAAGAGAATCTTGTCCATTGATCTTATCTACTTGTCCCAAGCTTTGAGGACACAAACTTTGCATTGTCTTCAAAGGGTGGAACCAAGGACTCAACCAAGGTTCAACCATGATCAAATACAACTAAACCCCCTACCATTGGAAAATCTATAAAAGGAAGGCCTAATTCCTTCATAATTATATCCACACATTTGAGAATTGCATTGAACCTCTTGCAATTTGAGCTTAGAAAGGCATTTGAGAAGCATTTTAGCATTTACTTTGATCTAATTATTAGCAATAGCTTGTTGTCTTTATCATTCTCATTCTAGGACTGTCATTAATGGAAGCTTGCTGAGAGCTATTCATTAACATTCTTATTTAGAGAGCCATAGGATGCTCAATTAGTCATTATTTTGCTAAATAGTTGCTCTATTTCTTTTGTGGTTGTATTTAGTTACTATTCTCATTTATTGATTAACCTTAATTCTATGAAGGCACTTTCTGTAGTGTACAAAATGGCACCCACTGTGGGGCAGAATGCTCTACTATATTAATCATACGAAAAATTTTCATTATTTCCAAATTTGCATGTGATTAACCCTCGACTTTTTTAGGAAGTAGCGCTTTTCACAGATTAAACAACGCTTTTGCCAGAAGAAACAATGCTTTCAATCATTGTTCTGGTGCTTCTGCAGCAAAGTTGTGCAACTTTGCATCGATCTGCAGTGCCTTTGTGATTCCTATCTTCGATCTTTCTATCTTTCAGTGCTTTCGCATCGTAAAAGAGCACTTTGCTCCTGACTACTAGGTGCTTTCACTGGTTTTCTGAGCACTTTTGCATAAATTTTACCACCTTTTCTTATTTTAGTAGCTTTTTAAAAAGTTATTTGTGCACTTCTACATTTTACTGGCAAATTAAAATAGCGCTTTCAATCAGATTAGCTGTGCTTTTGAGCAATAAAATAGCACTTTCAATTAATTCAGGTGCGCTTTTGTAGAAATTCATAAATTGATTAATCTGACTATGGCAAAATGACCTTTATTATGTAGGATGATAGGGCATAAAAAGGCGAGAAAACCAATGACAAAATTCAATAAGGAGGGCAAAGCTTTGGCCAAAAGGATCAAGAAGGAGAACGTAGCTCATATCAAAGCAGTTCTTGAAACAACACAAGAAGAAGATAATCAGGTATATCAGAAATATCTTACTGTTATTGAAGCATACAAATTGAAATTCATATCTTTAAATTGGATTTTTAGTCCTTAAGTTCAAGTTTTCCTTAAAAATTTTCAATTAAGGTGTTTAAAAGTTCAATACATAATTCGTTGCTTCATTAATTTTTCTTTGATTTCCCCTCATTTTGATTGTCGGTGTTGACTAACTTGTTGGAGGACAAGCACATTTAGAGGGAGCTATGACAAAGGTAAGGTGAAAAATGACAAAACCTTCCAAAAATGCCCCTAGCTTAGGCTAGCTACAAAACGAAAGGTATTCATCTTTTCAAGCTTGCACTTGATTAAATTGCGACATTATTTGAACATAGCTTAAGTAAAATAGGAAATGAACCAAACACTTCAATTTTAAGAATCTCCTTGTCAAGAGATTGGGAAAGAACAAGCTTGTGTTTGAGTGTTTGGAATAAAGAAAGACAATAGGGATATGCTCTTCACTTTTTAAGTGAATCAAACTCCCAAACTTGTCGGCTTAAGTTCATTTCTTGTTTTCCATATACATGCTAGAGCAATAGTGGCCTCGCCTCCCAAGTTTTCCTTAACAAGGCCAGTGAGAGGGACAACCCAAAGTGGGATATGCTCACTTTTGCTGCGGGAATTCAACCCACTCTAAAACAAAACGCATGTATCCTTAATGGGGTGCATGACAAAAGGATCTTAATTTTTCAACCTTCCTTTAGTAGTCCTCACGGATTGTGCAAAATCATACTTCGGTGCATGTGGGAAGCCTCCTAACATACATGGGGGATGATAGATTAAAGTCCATTTTGAATGGAATACATACTAAATCCTTGATCAAATAGCAAGACCACCTTGTAGAGCCATGTTTACGAACCAAATCTTGTGCTAGGTAGGTGCTTGAAGTGTATTCTTGTGAAAAACCCGTGACAACGTTCTTCAAATCACCAATTTTGTGTTTAAGTGGGTAAAAAGAGACAAGTGAATGCGTGATTGTTGTGTTTGAAATACATAAACAAGTGAGAGATATCCATTGAAAATCATCTTATATTTTTAAATCTCTTCAATATAAATCAACAATTCTCACATCAAGGATCATTCCAAAATGAACCCTTGTTGAATGCTGGTTTCCACAAGGTCCCAAACATATAGGGTATCCTTGCAAGGTGATAGTACTCTTGTTGCAAATGAAGGGCAAGAGTTTGAGTACCAAAGTGTGTTCCTAGGTCACAATCAAGAAGAACTCTTTCCAAATTTATTTGAACCAAGACTTGGAGAGATGTATAGGAATTCGGTATATCACAATTACCAACAAGGCAATAATCAAAACATCAATAATTCCAATCAAAATCCTAAAGACACACTTTAAGAAAGAGTTGAGAAGGCTGCCCAAGACCTAGATTTCCTAGAGGTTATGGAGAAATTAATAGATAGGGATAAGGACAACTTTTTCCTAAATCTAGCCCAAAAGGGAGTAAAGCTTCCTCATGACTTTGATATTGACCAACTTAAGAAAGACCAACAACAAGATGAACCTATGAATGCTATGACTAGGTAGATTAAGGCCTTCCAAGAATAAATCGATACCATGAAGAAGGCAGCTGAACCTAAGGCTTTTTCCATTGAAGCTTTGTGTCCTTTCCCTTTCGACAAGAGCTTAGCTATGGTGTCTTTTCCTTTCAATACTATTTTTCCTAAATATGATAACTACATGGGTAAAATAGACCCATAGGATAATCTAAGAGAGTTTTGTGCCCTAAGCATAGAGTTCATGCACAATGATACCTATCTAATGAGACTCTTTCCTAGAAGCTTAGGAGGACCCGCAATGGAGTGGTTTTCAAAACTACCCCAAGGAATCAAGACCTTCGAGGAGTTAGCCTCCAAGTTCATAACCCATTACTCTTATAACATTGAGCATGAAATTACTATGCTCAAGTTGTGTGATACAAAATAGAAAAATAGAGAGTCCTTCTTAGGATTCCTACAAAGGTGGAGGACAATTTTCACAAGGTATCCACGAAGTATCCATGAGAAAGAGAAGATGGAGATCTTCACTAACAATTTGACCTCGGAAATGAATTATAGATTACAACTTCAATGTCCCCCAACATTTGAGAAACTCATCAAAAATGGGATCAAGATTGAAGATGTTTTGGTCAAGAGAGGTGAGATCAAATTATTTAAAGATAACAAATCCAACAACAACAACAATAGTAGAAATAACAATAATTGTGTGCCTAAGTATTTCAATAATGAAGGGTCCAACAATAACAATGATAAATCTAAATCTTGGACGAAGAATAACAATAAAAACCTTGTAAATGATGGAGTTGTGGAGGCACACAACTTGAAATCTACCCCTTTTATTCTACCATATGGAGCTAATTCTTCAAATAATGTTAATCAATCAAATAAATCTCCATCTAATCCCAATAATTCCAACAACAATTCCAACACTTCCAACAATAAGACTTGGGATAAGTCAAAATCAAACTCCAATTATAATAAAATGAAATTCACCTAATTAGGTGAACCTTTGGAGAATGTACTAAGGACCTTGGTTGCCAATCAAGTTATCACATTACCCGACATATCAAGTTATGAACCTCAAGTTAAGCCACATTGGTGGAATGAATCTCATCATTGTGAATACCATCAAAAAAGAGGTCATCCAACCAATGAATGCATGAGATTGAAGCACTTAGTGCAAGATCTAATTGATAATTGAACCATTAAAATTGGAGGACCTCAAAACAATGAGGATCACATGGCCTACAAGAATCCCTTTTTGAATCATGAAAAGGGAGAGTCATCTAATCAAAATCAAAAGAAGGGTAATGAGAAAGTGAACTTTGCTCATACTTATGATAGCATGATAAATGCTCTAAGAGAAAAGGTTCAAACCATAAATGTTATCATAGTAAAAGATAAATCAAGAGAAGTATCATCAAATGTTGTCACTAGGGGGCAAGCCTCAAAAATTGTCCTACCTACCAATGCTCCAAAGATTGTATTGTCAAATCAAGCTTCTACATCATCATCAAAACAATACAACTTGGTGGATCAATTGCAAAGAACTCCCACTCAAATCTCTATTCTTGAGCTGCTCAAACTATCACCAATTCATAAGGATATCTTGGAGAAAGCCTTATTGGAAACAAATGTGCCTCTAAATTTTGAGGTAGACAAGTTTCAAAATATGGTAGGACACCTAATTGCACCTCATTTCCTATCATTTTTCAAACAAGATGACATGTCCCTTAATCATCTTCAAAATCTGCCCTTACACATAGAAGTGTTGATCCACAAGCATAGGGTGAAAAGAGTCCTTATAGATAGTGGTGCTGGCCTAAATATTTGTACCCTTAGCTTGATAAAAGCCCTAGGATTTTCTGAGGAGGCTATTGACCCAAAGAATAAAATAACCATAAAAGCCTACGATGATGAAGAAAGAGCATCAAGGGGAGTCATAGTCTTACCCATAAGAGTCGGTCCCATGCAAAAAGAGACCATATGCCAAGTGTTAGAATTAAAGTTGACTTACAATATTTTTTTAGGAAGACCATGGATCCACGAAATGCAAGTCGTTCCATCAACTTATCATCAATGCCTAAAATTCCCATATCTAGGGAAAGAGATAATGGTAAGTGGAGATCTAAATCCATTCCAATATTGTAATAATGTCAAGCCTATCAATGACTCATTGGTTCCACACAATGCTAAAGGGTCTATACCCAATCAAATGGAGCAAGGTCAAATTTCTAAGGACATTCCTTTGTTGAAAGGAAAAGAAAAGATGGAAGAAGAGGTTGTTGTTGAAGACACACCGAAACTCATTAACCTAGCTATAGTGACTAAAGGGAAAGAGAAGGTTAATAAGGATAATATTATTGAAGAACCAAAAGAAGACTCTACCAAATCTATCCAAGTGTACACTAAAGAAGCCCATTATCAAAAGATGGACCAAATGATGAAAATTTTTGATAAGAAATGTAAGATCAAACAATAAGGAGTAGGTGAATACTCCTTATCTATGATGGACCTACCTTTATCACCCAAGTCCTTTGGAAAACCTCCAAATCTTCCTCATAGATGTAATGATAACTTTGTGAGGGCAAGTACATCATCTACCATGGATGAAGAAGATAATAAAATTTTGAACTGGTTATACAAAGATGAAGAATCAAGTGCTCACGTTAAACATATCCAAAATATAACCATTCCCACACACCAATATGTGAAAGGGTTTTCCATCATGAAAAAGATGGGTTACAAAGGTCAAGGACCTTTGGACACAAAGAATGAAGGGCTAATTGAACCCCTAGAATCAACATGGTGAGATTCCAAGGAGAAAACAGGTTTAGGGTATCTTGAAGAAGGATACACTCAAAAACATTATCCCAAACTATATGGTCAAATATTACAATTATAATCTCATAGTGATGAGGATTATAATGAATGGGAATGGGAGAATCTATCTGATGAGTCATGCCAAGATAAGGGCATTGATGTTATTCACACTTATGCCTCTACCAAAAATAAAGGACAAATAACAAAATCAAGTACAAATCAAGCATCTAGTTCTAGTCAAGTGATCCTAAATGATGTACCAAGCATAGAAATAGAAGTAAATCAATGGGTAGGTGAACCATAAATTCCTTCATGGAGACCTACTATGGAAGAATCAAATGCTAGGTTTAGTCCACATGATTTTTATCCAACAGAAACCCTAGTGGAGTCTAGTGAGGAAGACTTTGATCCTTCTTCTTTAGAACATTTAGAGGAAGCCCATGTTTGAGATTTTCAAGATACAATGCATGAACCCTCCAATAATGATATATACACCCTAAACCCAATCGAAAAAAATCCAAGTGTTGACCCATTAACTCTCATTCGTCCAGAACTAATTGAATGGAATGCCCTTGAACCAACTACCTTGCAATTTTTCTTGAATGATAACATGGTGTCCCAATACCTCAATGTGGTTGAACCTTCTTCTATTAGAGAATATCAGGAAGAAATGATCAAAGGGAACATCCAAACTTCTAATCCGATAAAAAATGAAAAAATAAAAAAAATAAGAAAAGGAAAAGAATCGAGTGTTGAAAACCATGTTGTGGCAACATTAGATCCAAAACAAAGAAATAAAGAAATAAAGGATGTTTCCAAAGGTGAAAATCCAACTGAGGCACCTATGGAAGGGAGTTTGGATGTTCTACCAGAACACTATGAAGAAAGATCTCCAATCTTAATTGAGCCAACAGAAAAGATAAATATTGGATCAGAAATAGAGCTAAAGATCATCCACTTAGCGGCATCTTTATCTAGCGAAGAAATAATAGAATTCATCAAATTATTTAAGGAAAAGCAAGTCAACTTCACATGGTCTTATGATGATATGCTGGGTTTAGACCCAAATTTGATAATGCATCATCTAAATATCAAGGAAGGAGCCAAACTTGTTAAGCAAAAGCTAAGGAAGATGCACCCTCATATAGCACTACTTGTCAAAGTGGAGTTAGAAAAAATACTAAAGGTGGGATTTATAAGGGCCATTGATTATGCACAATGGATCTCAAAAATAGTGTCAGTATCAAAAGCAGACAAATCCATCAGAATCTACACAGATTTTAGAGACTTAAACTTGGCATGTCCTAAAGACGACTTCCCACTTCCAAGTATTGATGCCATTGTAGACCTAACAGCGGGACACTCCATGTTCTCACTCATGGATGGATTTAGTGGATATAATTAGATCAAGATAGCACTAGAAGATCAAGATAAAATTGCCTTTACATGTGTATGGGGTACATTTTGTTAGAATGTCATGCCTTTTGGCTTGAAAAATGCCGGAGTGACCTATCAAAGAGCAATGACTACAATATTCCATGATATGATGCATAAGTTCATGGAGGATTATGTGGATGACATACTAGATAAATCACATTCAAGGAAAGAACACCTACCAATCTTGGCAAATTTTTTTGAAAGGCTAGAGGAATTCAAAGTGAGACTTAACCCAAAGAAATGTGCTTTTGGAGTCCAATCCGACAAGCTTCTAGGTTACATTGTATCTGCAAAATGGATAGAGGTTGATCCTGCTAAAGTAAATGCCATCATGGACATGGAAGCACCTAAAAACATTAGTCAGATGAGATCTTTACAAGTAAGGATACAATCCATTAGGAGATTTATCTTCCAATTAGCTGAGAAATGCCACAATTTCAACCAACTTTTGCATAAAGATACAATATTCAAATGGGATGAAAAGTGTGAAGAAGCCTTTAATCTATTAAAGAAATATCTTATGAATCCACCAATCTTTATGCCACCTATTAGAGGCAAGCCCTTGATCTTATACATTTTAGCAACAAAAAATTCATTAGGGGCACTTCTAGCACAAGAGGATGAAACAGGAAAAGAGAAGGCAATTTACTACATTAGTAGAACCTTAGTCAAATATGAGCTAAACTATACATTTATGGAAAGGGTATGCTTGGCTGTAGTTTTTGGTTCACAAAAATTATGCCATTATATGCTATCCCACAAGATAAGGCTCATTGCCAAGATTGACCCTTTGAAGTACTTACTAAGTAAAACAACATTGAATGGAAGACTAGCAAAGTGGGTGATGATACTAAGTGAATTTGACATAGAATATGCTAATAGAAAATCAATCAAAGGACAAGTTATTGCGGACCAATTAGTAGAATCACCACTTCATGATGATCATCCTATACAAGTTGAATTCCCGAATTCAGAGATTGTGAATGTTGAGGCAAAAACATGGCAACTTTATTTTGATGGTTCCTACACTCATCATGGATCAGGAGTGGGCATACTCTTCTTTACTCCTCAAGGCTCTACTATCCCTAAGTCTTACAAATTTCTATTTAAATGCACAAACAATATAGTAGAATATGAAGCATTAGTTATTGGAATGAAGCTGGCATTAGAGTGGAAAGTGACATAATTAAAAGTTTATGAGGAATATCAAACAAAGGATGAAAAATTGGTACCCTACAAAACCATGGTGGACAATCTCAAGAAGTATTTCATACTCATTACATTTGAGCAAGTACCAAGAGAAAAGAACAAATCAGCAAACGTCATGGCAACTTTAGCTTCACTTTTGCAGATACCTGATCAGAATGCTAGATACGAGTTCTTGGTAGAAGAAGTAATTCAACCCGTGTGTGACCCAACCCACCCTCACATCATTTGCTTTCTAACTAAAAATGAATCACCCTGGTATGGCCTAATTTACACTTACTTAAAGGATCAAATCCTTCCCTTAAACCAAACTAGAAACCAAAAGAAAAGCTTCATTCGACAAGCCACCCGATACACTATATTTTCTGACACATTGTATCGAAAAAGTCTAGATAGAATTCTCCTTAGATGTCTAGAAGAGGAAGAATCAAACTTAGCCTTACAAGAAATCCACGAAGGAATTTGTGGGTCACACTCGAACAGATTGACCTTAGCAAAGAAACTTCTAAGGATAGGATATTTTTAGCCTACAATGGAAAAGGATGCATGTAACTTTGCAAAAACTTGTTGAAAGTGTCAATTTCATGGGAACTTGATACATGTGCCCGCACAAGAACTTCATCCTATGACAACACCTTGGCCATTTTATCAGTGGGGTCTAGACCTAATAGGAATGATTTATCCATCATCTTCTAATGGTCATAAATATATCATCATGGCAACTAAATACTTTACTAAGTGGGTGGAAGTTGTACCCCTATCAACTGCGACAGGCAAATAGATTTCTTTATTTATCCTTAATCACATAATTTGTAGATATGGCATACCTCATGCCATCATAATGGATAATGCAAGGCATTTCAAGAAAAAAGACTTAACAGAGTTATGCACTAAATTTCACACGATTCATCATTCATCTTCAATCTATTACCCTCAAGGTAATGGACAAGCCGAATCAACAAACAAAAATATCTTGAAATTTTTGAAGAGAATAGTGGATAATTAAGGTAGAGGTTGGCATATCAAGATAAACCCAACCTTGTGGGCTTATTGAACTAGCATCAGAATGCCAACAAGAGGTACACCTTTCTCCTTAGTCTTTGGCATAGAAGCAGTATTACGTTTGGAGGTAGAACTTCCACCTTTGAGAATATCTATGCATGGGTTTATCAATGAAGAAGACTATAGGGTTGCAAGGCTACACGAACTAGAACTTTTGGATGAAAAATAAAAGCAAGCATTTGATCACTTGAAGGTTTACCAAAATAGGATGTCAAGATCTTACAATAAACACATCAAGCCAAGGACATTTCAAATAGGCGACCTAGTGTTGAGAGAAAATCCCAAGAACCAGGCAGAAAGGGAAAAGAAGGGAAAATGGGAAGCAAACTGGTTAGGACCATTTCTCATTGTTGAAAATTTTGGGACCGACACTTACAAGCTAGCAGATTGTGATGGAGAGGAGCTATAGGAACCAATAAATAGCATACATCTAAAGAGGTTCTATACATGAGGTAGATGAAAGAGTATAAAGAATATCAGATGAGGAGCATCATATTTATTGTACATAGTTCAAAAGAGATCCTGAAAAATACCAAAAACATTTGAAAAGCATTAAAGATCAAAAACAGTGGAAAATTGAGCATGAAGAAAGCAAAAACATTCATATATGATCCTCAAAAAGATGTGGTCTTGGTGAAAACCTAGAAAATAGGCACCTTGATGATATGGAAAGCAAAAAAAACAAAAAAAGAGAAAAATACAAAAAAAATCAAAAAGAAGAAAAGTGCCTTGGTGAAAACCTAGCAAATAGGCACCTTGGTAGCAAAAAAAGAGAAAAAGCTTTAAAAATAGAAAAAAAGAGCTAGATCCATTCAATCGGTGAGAACCTGGTAAACAAGTGCCATTGAAAGTCCAAGTTAGTCGCATACCTAGAAGGTCACCTTGTAAATATTTCATTCGCCAGCATTTGTATATATTGCATAATAAAATCCCACAGTTGAATTTGCAAGTACCTTGAGATTTTGGTCACCTAATTGAAAAATTGTCCTAAGTCCCACAAATAAAATCAATCTTAAACTGGGGGAAACCTAATCAAAAGGAGAAAGGATTCATCAAAACAAGCTTTATTCAATCAGAGAATCAATTCATCACACTCGAAAGAGGAGCACTTAATCAAATCTACATCCCAATTCAACTTGAGCCTAAAATAAGAAATTTGATCCCAGAACTGAAATGACTTTACCTTTATCAGGATTAAAAATATGAAATGGATGGAACAACACTTGAACTATGGATTTGAAAAACATTGCAAAATTTTCTAAGTGTTAACTCAATTGATGAAATCATGTCTTTCTAGCAAGTCGATGAAAGTTTTAGACTAGACAAGCTATGATGAAAGGATGATATTTTCTTGATTTCTGAATGACTGTCTTAAAATCAAAGTTTTAAATCATGTATTATTTGTCTAAGGATGTGACCATCAAAGAATCATCGAGGACTGGTATATAGGATAAAACTAAGATTTCTGCTTGTTTACGCAAACAGATACCTTGGCTATTCTGATCTTCAATATCATAATACCAAAATCCACTTGCAACATAGAATCCAACAAAATCAGTATTCGCACTCTCATGATTGGCTTCAATCAGTGACAGTCGTACCAAAGATACCAATGGGAAAGCAAACAAAGACGTAAAAAGTATTCATATCATCATAGTTAAACTAGTGATGGTTGTACTAAAACGGGATTCCAAAAATGCTCAATGATGATTATAAGCTCCAAATTTTGAATAATGATAGTTAGCTGCATTCATTTTAGATTAAGTGCATTGTATATATTGTTTTACCTTACTTAGCTTAAAAGTTGCAAGAGGGGAAATAAAAAAGGGGGTGTATGCAAATCAAATAATCAAAAGATCATCGAAAAACCAATTATATAGGATCGAGTGTGTTGGAAATAAAAAATAAAGTGCATTGCATTAGGTTACTTGCATTGATTAAATCATTTATCATTAAGTCTTGCATTGATTTAGATGTGTCCAAAATTTTAATTATTAGGATCATACATTATTAGGTTCATCATTATCATTAAAATTCATACATTTGAAAGTTCATTAGAAACATCAAATTGCATCCATAACATTGCATTAGTTAGAAATTATGCATTGCATTCATTCAAGTCATCCAGCATTAAAAACATCTCATTCGTAATAATACCATTCATACATATATCATTAAAAGACCATCATTGCATCACATTTACAGATCAAAGGAAATACATTCAATAGATTCATTATCCATCTAATATCCATCAATAACATAAAGTAAACATCATGGCATTCATCTATTCTATGTCATATATGAGACACACATTTCACCATCATTAGGACATATGCATACATTACATTCTGCAAAATAAAACAAATCATATAGAATCATATATCTGTAGATCATACAAAGCATCTGGAAAGAAATCCAACACATGATGACATCATATATAGTCAAATCAATCAAAGAAAGTATCATAGCCCATGGTACCATCATCATAAATGAACATGAAATCAAAGTCTATAACATGATCATAAAAAAACAATATCTAGAGATCAGTGTCCATCAAATATCAAAGTATCAACATAAAATATACATCAACCGATCAAAAATTATACAACATGAATCCAATGTCTCGATGATAACAAGGAAAAGAAAGCTCATGAATATAGAGGAACACTCAAGAAATGGAATCACCACCATCATCAACATTCTTAGGACCAGGTGCACTATTTAGTGGACAACTTGAACTAGCTTGTAACCCATGCTAACTCATAGCTGCCATAAAAGACTACATCATAGAACTCATCTGTGAAACCTATTGCTGAATAGAAGATATCTGAGTCTGTAAGGAAGCAACATCCGATGCTAAGGCTAGGGAAAAACCTTGAGCTATGGAAGACTGTGGAAGGGGAGTATAAGAAGATGGATTAGATGGTGATGGATCACCCAACATAGGAACAAACTAAGAAGAAGAAGGATGTGATGAAGATGAAGGCATCAAGGCAGAAGCATGTACCTGAGCTGTAGGAACAATAGAAGGAAAAATAGGAAGAACAATCAGAGGAATGACCTACTAAGCAGGAGGACCCTGTGCCTGATCAAGCAACACCTGTGCAATCTCTATAGCAACAACTCTTTATCATCTAACATGAGGCCTCTGTATAGGAAATCTAGCAACCTGATGTAAAATTCTATCAACTCATCCACCTCCACTCTAATCTCTAGATCTAGGAGGAATAGGAGTAGCAGCTAACACTGACATCTATACTCAACCTGCTCTAGCTCCATGATGACCCCATCGTCCACATCGACCCCTGATCCTACCATGACCACCACCTCCATCATCATCTCCATCATCATCATCATCACCTCGATCCCGATCAGCTCCATCATCTCCATCTGATAACTCCTCAATGCTAGGAATCCTCTCAGCAAGGTTAGTAAATATAGGAAAAGGATACCTATGTAGCCAGGCACCATAGTTCTCTGTAATACTAGCATCCATCACCTGTGACCTAGGGTTCCAGGGATGATACCCCAGATCCTGAATCTCTTGAACAGTTGTGCCATAATCAACACAAGGGCCCCATAATGATCTCTCGGCCTGCACACAAGCATACATCACTACACCCTATGGAATATCCTGAATGCACCCATACTGATGGAACACACGACAGAAGCAGAATCTCTCGATCATAAAAGTGGACCGACCAATCATCCAATGAGTACAGAACATGTAGGAAAGCTCACCATCATCCTTTGGCCAAGCCTCACATCCAAGATAAGGCCTCCAAATAATAGTATCTATGTCATCTATCCAATGTCACCAGTAATCTAGCTTACCCATATGAGTCTACTTGATAATACCATTATACATCCATGCAAAAGGCCAAACAACTGGACGATCTCGTGCAGTCATAGGATGTGTCACCGGGAGGTGCTCCCAAGTCCAAAGCTATAATAAAATAGCTCCAGAAGTCAAAGTATTGGAATGTCTGTACACGACAGTATGCAACTCATGATATAACTATGCTAATAAGCACAAACCCCAATCGAAACGATGAGGATTTTCCATCAAATCCTCTAAAATAGGACCTCGACCAACAACAAATCCATGTCCACGCCGGTCAGGAAGTAAGAAGCCACCAATCAAAGTTCCAAGGACAATAGGTAACATAGGGAATGAGATGAACTGGGCCCACTGAATATGCTGATCACCAATGGAAGGACCACCAAATGATCGGTGACAGGCTGAACCATCATAAATAGTGTCATAGTATACAAGCTCTCCTCGAGTCGGCAACCAGAGAAGATGATACACATCCTTAGGGGTGATGGTCATCTCACCCATAGGAAGATGGAATGTGTTATGGTCTGAGTGCCAATGCTCAGCCATAGCAGTAATAAGGCCCCAATTCACTTAGAATCAAGGAAGATATAATAGGAACGATAAGCCACACCGAGCAATGTGTCGACGGTCGGTAGCACTCAAAGCATGAAACATGTCCCAAGACAAAGGATAAGAATTTCAAATACGTAAAGAACCAAGATCCAACTACACAAATAAAGTTTAAACACATCAGAAAGGAAATAAAAAATTATTGGGATTATTCTAAGTCAATAAAATTTTTATCAAAACTTATCAAACCCACAATCAAATTTCATGTTTCTACTTAGATAGAACATAAATTTTATCTTCACCCATCATCTAAATCTAGATTGACGATGGATATCCTAACTATAACTGAATCCTAACTGGAACCTTACAACTTGTTATAAACATCTCAAAATTGGGAACATAAACCTGACAATCGATC
Source organism: Chamaecyparis obtusa (assembly GCA_027943335.1). NCBI lineage: Eukaryota > Viridiplantae > Streptophyta > Pinopsida > Cupressales > Cupressaceae > Chamaecyparis > Chamaecyparis obtusa. The sequence goes on along the minus strand of BSBK01010515.1, from coordinate 307,043 downwards.
AACAACGTCGACAAATTACAACTTGGTCAAAAATCCAAAAATCTAAAATTTTGCAGAGCAAAAGCACTGATTTATTAAGCAAAAGCAGCAAACACCGAAAGCGCTGCCTAAAGGAGTAAAAGCACACATCAATATTGTAAAAGCAGTGAAAATTTTGAAAGCGCCCAAATGCACAAAAAACACTCTTAAAAGATGTAAAAGCACAAAAATTAAGCAAAAGTGCACACAGAAGTTGTCAAAGCGCTAAACCTAAGCAAAAGCACGCAAAGGAATGGTAAAAGCACAGAAGGGCTTGAAAGTGACAAGCGAAAGTGCCAAAGTGATTTGCGGAAGCACTCTTTAAAAGCGTGGAAGTGCACATTGGGAGGTGAAAGCGCCCTTAAAAATGGAAAAAGTGCCCATTTATGGAAAAAAGGTGAAAAACTAGCTATTTGATAGGAAAAAATTGAAAAAAATTAAAATTACAATTGAAAATGGAAAAATGGAAAGGTACAAGTACTCACTAGAGGTCCTGAGCTAGGTAGCCACTGATATCGTGGACATTTCTCGAACCGATGCTCGTGGATAGGGATAGACATCGTGGAAAGTGATAAAAGGAAAATGCGAGTAAAAGTCAAAAGTCAATGGTAAATGAATAGTAAAAAGGGATTTTGACCCCTTTATATAGGTTTTTGACCTGAAAGGAGGTAATTTTAACCTATGCAAGTACATTATTATCACATTTGACCTAATAAAGTGATGTTATCATCATAATAATTGACACCGAGGCATTTAAAATTAAATGAATTCAACATCGATATCGGAAATAAAAATAAAATTCATCAAAAACTTGAACTTTATTCAAAATCACATGAACAACATCATCAAAAAAATCAATCAACGGTCAAATCAAATATGAATTTTATTTCATTTTCGAGGGGGCATACCATCAGATAATCAGATCTACATCAGCAGCAACATCATCAACAATCAAGAGACCGATCATCGAATCAGAGTGAAATCTTTTATCACAATTTTTTTTCATAATTAATCGAATGGGGCATCACATCGAAATTAATTATCACAGTAGGTATCATATCAGAATCTTCCATCAAATCAAACATCATATCAAGGGAGTAATCAAAGAACGACCATCATATTAGAATGATCATCAGAGAACCATATCAAGAGAGTTTCATATCGATCATATCTACATCAACCTCATCAAAAATCAAGATCGACCATCGAAAGACACCAAACGACATCAGAGATCGACCATCGTTGAATCAGGACCTATTATCAAGTGAAATCAGAGTAATCTTTGAATCGACCTGCTTCGCACGTCAACTCAAAGAGGGGCATTTGTAATCACCTAAAAATGGACAAAGATCAAATCAAAGCAAATCAAGGAAATAATTGAGTCAATTAAATCAATTAATAAATCTCAATTACTCTCAACGACAACAAAGGGAGGAAAATCAATCAACCAATGAGATTAAAGGAAAGGCATTCACATGGATCAAGCCAAATGCAATCTCAATCACTCAAAGTGAAAGAGAATCTTGTCCATTGATCTTGTCTACTTGTCCCAAGCTTTGAGAACACAAACTTTGCATTGTCTTCAAAGGGTGGAACCAAGGACTCAACCAAGGTTCAACCATGATCAAATACAACTACACCCCCTACCATTGGAAAATCTATAAAAGGAAGGCCTAATTCCTTCATAATTATCATCCACACATCTGAGAATTGCATTGAACCTCTTGCAATTTGAGCTTAGAAAGGCATTTGAGAAGCATTTTAGCATTTACTTTGATCTAATTGTTAGCAATAGCTTGTTATCTTTATCATTCTCATTCTAGGACTGTCATTAATGGAAGCTTGCTGAGAGCTATTCATTAACATTCTTAGTTAGAGAGCCATAGGATGCTCAATTAGTCATTATTTTGCTAAATAGTTTCTCTATTGCTTTTGTGGTTGTATTTAGTTACTATTCTCATTTATTGATTAACCTTAATTCTATGAAGGCACTTTCTCTAGTGTATAGTTTCTACATCTAAGAACCCTTGAGATTTGTAATCTGAAATTATGATTATGTGTGTGTATCTATGGACTTTATATTTCACTTTCTCTTTGATATTCATTAATATTTGTAAACTCTTAAGAAAAAAAAATTATATAAAATTAGTAACATGTTTTAGGTTAATATCTCTTGGGTTCCCTGGTGAGGCATTACATTTGTGTTAAATGTGGTAAAGTTAACTACAACACTTCAATAGATCTTTACTCTAAATAATCAAAGAAACTACCTAGGAACGATCTATTGCTTCCTATATGAAGCAAGTATGATCTATTTAAATATGCTCTCAGTTAGCATTGTGAGATCAGTGACTAGAAAAATGTATAACTGAATATTCATGAGAGATTAAAATGCAATGATTGCATTCAATAATTTGAATCATCACTATGATAGACTCATTAATCTAAGAAAACAATGAATCTAACAATGAAACTACTATGATTATATGATTAATCTAGAAATTAAAAGCTATTATCTAATCATGCAAGTTGATTTTAAGAATTGAAATCTAACATTTAATGAGCATATAATCTAGTATAAAAATTGCATAATGCATTTAACAAAGAAAATTAGGATCCTTTAAATGAGCTAAGAGGTTGGTTTACATAGAAATCTTAGAATGAATGTGTGGTTGAAATTCATCTTCTTGAGTGGTTGAGATTCTCTTTCATTTTTAAAAACTTGCTTTGGTTAGACAAAACTAAAAGAAAGATGACAACTTTCATTCTTTTAAGTCTTTCTTTTAATTAAAAAATCAATTTATGAATTACAAATTTAAATTAGAAATTTCTATTCTTTTAAGTCTTTCTTTTAATTAAAAATTAAATTTAGAAATTAGAAATTTGAATTAAAAATTTAAATTAGAAATTTCTATTCTTTAAGTCTTTCTTTTAATTAAAAAGTTAATTTAGATATTAGAAATTTGAATAAAAAATTCAAATTAGAAATTTCTATTCTTTTAAGTCTTTCTTTTAATTAAAAAGTCAATTTAGAAATAAAAAATTCAAATTAGAAATTTATGTTCTTTTAAGTCTTTCTTTTAATTAAAAAATTAATTTAGAAATTACAAATTTGAAATAAAAATCCAAATTATAATTTTGTGCACATGAAATTGAATGGATTATTTTATTAATTAAACGTATTTAGAAATCTTTTAATTAATCGATTTGATTTGAATTGATTTAAAATAACCTTTATGCTCTATCAATTGATTAAATTGATTAATTGATTATTAGATGATTGATTTAATTATGCAAGACAAATGATTTAATTACTTACATAATTATGTCTAGCATATTGTTTGATTTAATTAATTGAAATTAGGGACACTTAGTTAGCTAGACCATTTTTAGTTGATTACACATTTTATCAAGATGAAGGTTGAGGTGGTCAAAACCTGTTTGAATGTTCTTCATAAAATTAATTTTTTGGGTCTATCTTGTGGCTAACATGTTAGATAAATATGGTTGTTACATTGGGATGTGTGTTTTGGTGTGATCTCTCTAAGTGCAAAGATTATAGAATTGATTTCAATGTGTTGGATGAGGTGTTAAGTTGGTGGACCTTTTTAGGGCTTGAGCAGTGATATTTATATAACAAAATCAAAGATTTCTATGTGTAGATCGTGATTGTGACGGTGCAATCAAGCTAGGGTATTCCAAAGTTATCTGAGGATAGAATTGTATGTGTTTCAAAGGATCTAATCAATCAAAGGAGTTTCTATTTTCTAGATCAACCTATGTGTTGTTTCCTAATAATTACAACAGGCTAAATCCCTTTACCGAGTAGATCCTAACATATCTTTATTTATAAATCTTTTAACAGGGTCATACTTTAGCTAGTTTTTTAAGTCCTCTAACAAGGCTATTCCTAACATGGTAAATCTCCTAACAGGGCTAGAGGTAAATCCCATAATTGGGTGGCACCTAATAGTGTCTTTTGTAAACTCCTAACAAGGTTAAGCTCCTAACAAGGCGTACTTCAAAAGAGTACAAAATTTGTGAGTCTCATCTCAAACATGGTTTTCACCCAGTTGGGTTTCCATGGGGAAAAATCTATGTGTTATGTGTTTCATGCTTTATGGTGGTTGATGGTTATTTGTTTCAAGTTTCATTTTCTTATCAATCGGTAAAAAATGAATGTTATCTTTGTGTTAAAGAAGTTGAAAAGTACCAAATATTTGGATGATTGATTCAACCCCCACTCTTAGTAATCTTGGACCTTTGGGACTAATAGATTATATGTTACCTTTGATGACTCTTAGCCCATGGATTAAGTAATAGTCATAGTTGATATGAAAATTTATTTGGTGAGCATCTCAAATTTATAAATCTATCATTTATTTTCATGAATGTAAATATCTTTCAATTGCTCAGGAAAAGTTTGAGGTTCTGAGAGTGATCCATAAATGTGCATCTGCTAGGAGGAGTTGTGTTAAATTGTGTGGTTAAGTAGATATGATAAAGGTATACCCACCTAAGTCTTGTGGAGCTCAAAGTGTAGGAGTTTTTGTGGCCTTTTTAGTTGTGTTAGTTTTTTATGTCCTTGGTTTGTTAATAGTGAAATGATTTGAGTCATTAAGTTCCTTGTTTGTAATATTGAGACTCAGTTTACCATTCGGGATCAGGGGTAGCAAGAAAAAAACCAACACCTCCAAAATTAACCATTGGAATTTGAGATAAAATATGCATGTATGAAAAATCTTCCCAACCCCAAATGTCCTTTCATCTTATCCCATTGTACCACTTGTCACAATTTTATGCAATTGAGAAAACACAATTCATGTGCTCTCTCTTGGATGCATCTTGGCCCTTCCTCATTGATCAGTCTAGGTTGTCCATATGCCCTTCCTCAAGTCTATAAATTGAGGGCCCCAATCTTTCACAACCCATCCACCTTTTATGAAAATGTATAATGTCATTTTTAGTTCTAATAACCATTTATCATATCATTATAATGCAAAAACCATCTCAAATCCATGAAACTTGAGCACATGTGAGCACACATCTCTCCATCTTGGACATATCATTCCAAAAAAGGGATCTTTTTACTTATGTTTGTGAGGTTTTCATTCATTTTATGTTTTTGGTATATTTTTCATGTTGTATCTATATGTTGTTTGATTATTATTAGTTGAATGTTATATTTTCTTATTGGATTCCATTAGACTCACACTTCTTATAGCACACAATTCGATGATGATTTTTTCACTTACAAAATAATAAGAATTCTCATCACTTGCATCTCCCCATTTATCATTTGCATCTCTCATTTCTTTATTTCTCCCCTTTTCATCAATAATCTCTTCCATAATCTTCATGTCTTCATTCTAGTAATCTTTTTCCTTTCCACAATGAGATCATTCAATCACTTTATCCATTTGATATGTCTCTTCAACCAAATTTCAAATCAATCGGCTTTCTTCTTGGAATCTCATTGCCCTTCAATCAATCAATCAATCAATAGTTATATCAACTTTTTTTACATTAACATGAATGTCAATTAGCTTAATCATCTTATCAACCAACATCAATATTGGGGAATTACCATACAATTGTCAGCAATATCAATTTATTTTCCTACAATTAATCAATCCTACATCATCTTATCATGCACTAGTATCAACTATCCTTATCAACTCAATTGTCTATCAACTAGCCCAATAAACTCATTTATGTATTTATCCTCATCATTTCTATCAATTAGTTGTTTATACTTATCAAGTGTCTAGCTTATCATTTTCTCAGTGCATTATCGTATCATTTCCTATAACTTAATCAATCATTCAACGTCAAATCAAATCTTCCATGTGATCTATCAAGAGATTATCCTTCGGATATCTCACACAATCTCTCAAGGGGGCATATCATATAAATCATCATCCTTACCAAGGTATCTCTAGGGAATATATCAATTGATCATTTTCTTTAAAACAACGTGACAAGTTGCATTATCTCAAAGAGGGGAAAAATGTAGATAGATTAAAATTTTCATTAAATTTTCCTCTTATCAATTTCAAATTTTCCATTAATCATGTGAACTCATCATTTAATAATCCTACCTTCCATTATAATAGTTTAATAATTCATTAATATTCCTAAAATTTATTATATCCATTATATTATTCATCTTATTAATCCATTAAATAATATATATTCTATTACCATTAATCCATCAATTCATTTAAATAAATATTTTATTCTCTACTTATTAAAATAAAAATATCTTAAATAAAAGCCTCTTACGACTTACCATTTCCCATTTACCACCTATCTTATCTCCTTACTTCTTATCTTTCATATACCACTAATATCCCATTGTCCCACATTCACCTTGATTTGGGTTATCCTCCCAGGGATATTTGTTTAAGAACCCCTCCTCTCATCCTCTTCAGTCTATTGTCCTTTGCATCTACTTTTTTTTGAATGTTTTTGGATTTTCTGATATATGCAGGATCAGGTTCAGGCATAGAACCTCTTCAGATGGATGATGTTGATAGGATCATTCAAGGGCTCACCTTCTGGTGTTGATAGCTGATAGGCTTCCGAGCCGAAGGATGCGGTGACAACATAGGGGCCCAACCAAGTAGGCTCAAACTTGCCTTTCTTTTCTCTATTTGCTAGGACCTTCTGATTTTCTTTAAGGACCATGTCACCGACCTGGAATTGTCTAGGATGGACCTTTTTGTTATAACTCCTTTTGAGATGATTTTGGTATGCCACCAGGTGATCATATGCTTGCTGTCTCTTTTCATGTAACAGGTCTAGCTGTGTGAGACGGGCTACATGATAATCTTCATCAGTGGTGTAGTTCTTCATGGAGACTCGCAATGAGGGGAGCTCAACCTCGATCGGTAGAACAGCTTCAGCACCATATACAAGGGAGTATGGGGTGGTGCCTGTGGGAGTGCGATAAGAAGTGCGGTAGGCCCAAAGGGCGGGATTGATTTGGAGGTGCCAGTCATGACCAGAATCATTGACAACCTTCTTGAGGATTTTCAAGATAGTTTTGTTAGTTGCCTCAGCTTGGCCATTTCCTTGAGGGAAATATGGACTGGAGAAACGGTGATGGATGTGGAGTCTAGCACATAGATCATCCACATGCTGGTTTTCAAAAGGTGTGCCATGGTCTGTGAAGATGGTAGATGGTATGCCGAAGCGACAAATGATATGATAGAGGATGAACTTGGATATTTGGATGCCAGTAGTAAGGGTGAGTGGAATCGCTTCAACCCATTTGGTAAAGTACTCTGTGGCTGTTATGATATACTTGTGTCCATCCGAAGAGAGGGGGGTGATCAAGCCAACGAGGTCGAGGCCCCAACATGAAAAAGGCCATGGTGGTGCAATAGGCTGTAGATCTTGTGCTGGTGCATGTATCAAATTGGCATGCTGTTGACATGGGAGACATTTCTTGACAAAATCACATGCATCATGTTCCATTGTTGGCCAATAATATCCAACTCTAAGCAGCTGCTTTGCTAGAACCATGCCACTCGTGTGGGCACCGCAAATTCCAGCGTGAACTTCTTGTAAGGCCAGGACGGCCTCGTTTGAATCTAAACATCTAGATAGGACATTGTGATACCCACGACGATATAGGGTGTTGGCTACAAGAGTGTAGCGGGAAGCTCTGCGAATAAGGTTTTGGTGTTGGTTATTGGTGAGATGGGGAGATATGATACCATTTTTTAGATATGCATGGATGTCGTGGTACCATGGGGATTAGGGACCAACCAAGACACATACCATTTCTGCATCAGCATTCTCATAAGCTGGCGTATGTAGCTGCTCGACTAGGAATTCATATTGTGATGCGTCGCGTGGGATTTCTAACAAGGATCCAATGGTTGCCATTGCGTCCGCTGCTTTGTTCTGAAGTCTTGGGATCTGTGTGAACTGTAGATGTAGGAAATGCTCTTGCAGTTTGTCCACCAGCTCTTTGTAAGGTAGCAACTTGTCATCCTTTGTTTGATATTCATCTAGGACTTGTTTGATAATCAGCTGTGAATCTCCAAATACTTGTAATTCTATGATATTCCACTGAATGGCTGTTCTGAGACCTAAGATGAGTGCCTCATATTCTACAATGTTGTTGGTACATGGGAATCCCAATTTGAATGATTTTGGGATGTAGTCACCTTGAGGTGTGACGAATAGGATTCCTGCCCCTGATCCATGTGATGTGTAGGAGCCATCAAAGTATAGTTTCCACATGGGCTGCTCTTCAATCATGCATAAGTGTTCATCAGGGAATTCCATGATTAGTGGATAGGCATCCACCAGTGGTGCTTCTGCTAGTTGATCGGCAATGACTTGCCCTTTGATTGCTTTGCGATCAATATACTGGATGTCAAACTCACTGAGTATCATGACCCATTTTTCCATACGGCCTGTGAGAGTTGTCTTTGATAGTAGATATTTGAGGGGGTCCACCTTTGAAATGAGCTTGATTGTGTGACTAAGCATGTAATGTCTAAGCTTTTGAGTGGTAAAGACCACTGCAAGGCATGCTTTTTACATAGGTGAATAATTAAGCTCATATCCGACAAGAGTGCGACTGATGTAATAGATGGCTCTCTCCTTGTTGTCATCATCATGCTGAGCTAAGAGTGCCCCCAGTGCTGTAGTGGTTGCCGAGATGTAGAGTATGAGAGGGCGTCCTGGAATTGGTGGTACTAGGATTGGAGAATTGGCAAGATACTCCTTGATCTTATCAAAGCTTCTTTGACATATGGGATCCCATTTGAAGCTTGTGTCTTTGCATAGGAGATGCGTAAAAGGTTGGCACTTGTCTGCTAACTGAGAAATGAACCGACGCACTGATTGAAGCTTTCCTTGTAGGCTTCTGAGCTGTTTGAGTGTTCTTGGTGGAGGCATCTCTGTTATTGCTTTGACCTTCTTGGGGTCTATCTCTATGCCTCATCGCGATACTATGAAACCTAGGAGCTTTCCAGATGTAACACCAAAGACACATTTCTTTGGATTAAGCTTTAAGCCATAATGATTCAGACGATCAAACACACGCTCTAAGATGTTGAGGTGTTCATCCCTTGTTTTGGATTTTGCAAGGATATCATCCACATAGTCTTCAAGGATCTTGTGGATCATGTCATGGAAGATCACTGTCATTGCTCGCTGATATGTTGCTCCTGCATTCTTTAGCCCAAAGGGCATCATATTGTAGCAGAAGGTACCCCATGGGGTTGTGAATGCTGTTTTATGTTGATCTGCTTCTGCTATATGAATCTGGTTGTAACCGGAAAAGCCATCCATGAGTGATAGCATTTCGTGACCCGCTGTGAGGTCTACAAGCATGTCTATGTTTGGCAATGGGAAATCATCCTTAGGGCATGCCTTGTTCAAGTCCCTGAAATCAGTACAGATTCTGATGTCGCCAGAAGGCTTTGTGACTGGCACCATGTTAGAGATCCATTCTGAGTAGTCAATTGCTCTGATGATTTTTGCTTGAAGGAGCTTCTCAAGCTCTGCTTTAACTAGTAATGCTACCTTTGGATGCATTTTCCTTAGCTTCTGCTTCACTGGCTTAACATTTGGATCTACTGATAGATGATGAACAACAAGGTTTGGATCAAGCCCAGGCATGTGGGCGTATGACCATGCAAAGTTGATAACTGATTCCTTGAGCAAGGTGCTGAGAGCCATTTCTTCTCCTTCTGTTAGGTTGACTGCAATGTAGGTGATCCTTGGACATTCTTCTGTTCCCAAGTTGATTGGCTTGGTCTCTTCTATGATGATTGGAGATTGCTCTGGTCTATAATCTTGGATAGGGGGAAGAGGCAAGGCTTCATCTTCTAGCGCTTGAATTGCCAAGTTTTCACTAGAAGATACGCCTTTTATTTTTACTGTTTTGGAGTCAGAATGTGCCCCAGAAGGGTTTTCACATAAAGAATCATGATGTTCTTTTGCTTTATCATTTTTGTGACTAAAGCTTGCCTCTTCCCCAAAATATCCTTCTGGGTGAAGCTGATAGACAGAGGTTGATGTTGGATCTTGATTGCTTGCTGGACCTGATGCCCCCATGAATTCTAGGAGTGCTTGTGCGCTTTGGAACTCATCGATGTGTGCAATGCTTGGTTGGTCCCAATCTATGAGGTCGGGGTTTGTGAGGGGAAGATCTATGAGGTTAATGGAGAGTTGTTGGAGAACAGAAGTCCCCAGGAGGGTGTCGTCGGCAAAGATATCGTCATAGGATCAGATGTCTTTCTCTTCGGGGATGTCTTCGATTTCCACAAGGTCATCCTGGCTATTTGAAAAGTTCACGTTGGTCATGTTAGTGCCCTCAGTTGTGGTATTGGGCTCTTGTTCAAGCAGGCGAGAGGTATTAAAGCCAAGTCCTTGCTGTTCTGGATTCTGGGATGGTATGATAGGAAATAAGTTTCCATCCTCTTGTGGTCCTAGACCACCACCTTGATAGTTATAGTGTTCTGTGACATTTTTGTAGGGGATTGGATATTTCTCTTTGAAGTACTCAAGAAGTTGTGTGTCACGTGATGGGGGATCTTTGTATAACCATTTGTTAATATCTGGATCCATTTCTTTGCTGTTGATGGTACCATGAGACTCAAAAGTCATGTTTCTGATTTGCTTGAGCTTATAATGTTCTTCAACAGGCTTGTTTTGACAACTTGGGCGCCCTTGAGTATGTGGATCACGTGGAAGAGCTCCTACAGCAAATGCATCACTGAGGCTGTATTCGCCACAACCCTGGTTGTTGATCTTGATGGATGATAAGGTGGAAGAGAGGATGGTCTCTGGATCGCGATGGGATCGGGATGAGCTAGCAATAGAAGTACCAATATTGGTTCCAGGACAATGAGTAGAATGAGGGAAAGATGTTTCCATCACAAGGCAGTATGCGAAGGGGTTAGGGTCAGCGTGGATGGTAACCTCAGTGCCTTGATGTGGAAACTTGATGCACTGATGGTAAGTAGATGGTACGGTCTTAATGGAATGGATCCATGGACGACCGAGGAGGATATTGAACGGTAGGTCAAGATCAACAACGTGGCAGAGAGTATCTTGCGTTGCTGGGCCTAGCTAGATAGGCAAAGTCATAGTACCTTCAGAGGTACGCTCCAAGTTATCATATGCTTTAATAGTGATCATCTCATGTTGTATGTCGGCCTCCGTGAACCCGATCTTCTTGATGAATTTTAATGTGCACAAGTTGAGGGCTGAGCCATTATCCACCAGAACTCGTTTGATGGCGAAATCTCTGACCATGACGGCAATGCGGAGAGGAAGAATATGGTCAGGAGCGACATCTGGTATATCAGATTCTTTGAAGGATAAGGCACATGCTGCTGATAGGTGTCCCACAAGAGTTTCAAACTGAGTTGTGTTAATATTCGTGGGGACATGGCCTTCTTTTAGAGCTTTGTCCAGGATCTCCAGATGGATGGGTGATGTGCGGAGAAAATCCAAGATAGATATTTGGGCTGGCATGTTCCCAAGATGCTCTATGATATTGTATTGTGCACTTGGTGCATTATGCTGTGTTGTGCGTGCATTTGATGCTAACCTAGTGTTAGACTGTGCTGTGGATGCAGTAGATGTTGGCCTTGGAGGAGCAGCTGACCTTGGAGGAGCACCGGCAACAGTTATCCTACCACTGCGGGTAGTTGCAGCACATTGTCGATCCGGCCCTTTGACGTGGATGGTATTGATGGTGGGCTCATCTTGGATGGGCTCAACTTGAGTTATGCATCCGACATACTTGTCATAGTTGATGTAGGCCGCTGTGTGATCTTCTTGCTTGCCTTTGCCACAATTTTGGGGCTGATTGGCGTTAGCTTGATTCTTCCCAGTATCGTGTTGAGGGAACACATTTTGATATATTTGCAAACCGGTGTTAGGTGAAGCTTGAGCTAGTGCATCGACCTGGATCTCCTTGCAATCAATGAGATCCTGGATGTAGTTCTTAAGCCGCATACACTTCAATGTTGTGTGCCCCTTCACACGATGGTAATCACAGTATTCATGTTCTTTATACCAATCAGACTTTGGTGCGTTGTCATCCTTCTGTGGGATGGGCGGATATGTGATCATATTTGCCTTGGCTAGCCGATAAAAGATCTGATCCAGAGGCTCACCCAAAGGTGTGAAAGTCCTCTTTGGATTGTTCTGATTGTTGGGTTTGTTCTGCCTTGGGGCAACGTTAACTGCGTTAACAGGATTTCCCTAACGTGCTGGCTGTTGCTGTTGGTATTGCTGCTGATACTATTGCACGGGTGGTTGATGAGCTTGAGGAGGCTGCTGATAAATAGGTGCTTGATATGCGGGAGCTGGGGGTTGCTGATAGATGGGCGCTTGTGGCGGTTGGTATGTTTGAGCTGGTGTAGGACTAGCCACAATGAATTGTACATTTTTAGTGTCAGTGGCTCCATCTGTAACAACATTCTTGTTACGATTCCAGTAACGGGATTTATCATTGTTGGGTTTGTTCTTGGAATCATCCTTGAAGTGATGAATAGTGCCTTCGTCTAGGAGAGCTTTCTCGATGCCTATGCCTTTGCTCTTGATGTCTTGATATGTCTGGAGACAGTTCATTCGTATGTGATGGGATAGCTTTGGATGCAGGTTATCAATGAAGATCTTTGTTAGATGCTTCTCTGGCGGCTGATATGATAACCTAGTTGTAAGATTCTGCCATCTTTGCAAGTATTCTGCAAGGCTTTCTCCATCTTTCTGCTTTGAGTTGCATAGGTCTAGCAAGGACAACTCATTCTCCACATTATGGGCATAGTGTGTGATGAACTTCTCAGAGAGTTCAGCAAAGGTGTTTATTGTCCCATGTGGTATTTTGTAAAACCACTCAACAGCAGTTCCTCCCAAGCTTTTGGGAAACAGGCGCAGGAGATAGTTATCACTGTAAGCCACTTCTTGGCACGCCATGTAAAACTCTTTGATATGGTTTACTGGATCTCCTTTCCCCCGATACTTGTCAAACTTGGGCATCTCAAAATGCTTGGGGAAAGGGATAGTTGCTATGGACCGATCGAAGGGATATGAGCACACCTCTTCGAACTTGTATGTTTTATTCTCTGTTCCACTTTGTAGCTCTTTTAGAACATTTTTCATTGCTTCCCACTCAGCATTGAGTGGCGAGGGAACTGGGACTTCTACTTGTGATGGAAGCTGTGGAACTGGATATAGCACTTTCTGTGGATAAATGGGTTGGAACTGATTCTGGGGCAATGGTTGCTGGGGATATTGCTGGTGTGGCATAGGGGGATATTGTGGTAAATGATATGGAACCGCTTGATGTTGTTGGGCTACTTGCTGTTGTTGAACTGGTGGTTGTTGTGGGACTACTTGCTGATATTGGACATTTGGAACTTCCTGTTGTAACTGATGGGTGGGAACTTGTTGTTGCTGGGGGATGATAGGGATTTGTTGCTGAGGTTGATAGCAAGAGACTTGCTGTTGTTGAGGAATGATGGGTGTTTGCTGAAAGGGGACATGTGGTTGCTGTGGGGGAGGCTGTTGGAACGATGCTGCTTGCGGGTATGATGGTGGTAGTTGCTGAGGTTGGCTTTGGGTTTGGCTGATATAAGCTGGGTGCATGCCTGCGTTACTTAGACGTGGAACAGATGTGGGGAAGCTAGAAGCAAAGGGTGATGGGGTAAGATAGCTGGGGAAAGTTGGCTGTTGAGGTGGTGTAACTTGCTGGAAGGTATTTGGGATTTGGGACGAATAGCTTGAAGCTGGCGGTGGTTGGGGTAGTTGCTGCTGTGCTGCTTGGGCGAAGGCGGTTTGTTGACTTGCAACCATAGATGTAGGGGATTGAGATGGGATCCCCCATGCCTTCATTTCTTCTTGCGTAAGGCCCCATTGAGAGCTTGTGTTAGGGTGCACTGCAGTGGATGATGAAATGGTAGGAGCAACAGGAGCTTGGGACACAAATGATGGTTGAGAGAGAGGAGCTTGTTGAGGTTGTGGTTGAGCGGATGCTTGTGAGGAGGAAAATGAAGGAAACACCTAAGAGAAAGATGAGGTTGGAATGGGGAGCGATTGCGCTAACCCCAAAGAAGAAGGTACGGGTGCTTGGGGGGTGAAGGGTGACGATGCTCCTTTGATGGTGAAAGGCATTGCTTGACTTGTGAATGGTGGTGGTGTAAAAGCTTGTGTGAGAGGTGGAAGCTGACTTTGGGTTTGGATTTGGGCTTGGGCAGCCATAGCAGATGATGAAGCAAAAGGGGTATGAGATGGAGCGGATGGTGCTGCAGCTTGTGTTGCGGGACTGGCGAGGCTTCCTTGCAATAAAAGGGGAGTGGTGGAAAGCTCTTGGGGTGTTTGCATGATAGGATCGGGAAATGATTGGACAAACGGAGAATACGCTTGTGCTGGAACTTGGATAGTTTTGATGGGGATGCATGGATAGAGAGATGGTGGGATGGAGGTATTTTCTGGTAGGTAGTGAACAAACGTGCTTTGCTGATGTTGTGCTACAAGGGCATTGGTCTCTGGTGGGCTATCTGGAGGATTTGCGAATGCTTGGATTGCCAACGGGGATGAAGGGATGTTTGGATCTTCACATGGGTTACTGGCTTGGATCTGGGGATTGTAGGTCATCATGACATTGGTGAAAAGGTTGGGATTGGATGAGGTTGTTGGTGGATAAGGATTCATGCTTCTTCTTTTCCGAGATCTGGTCTCAACAGGCATGGAGATGCAAGTGCTAAATGGATGCAAGATGTTTGGCTAAAAGATGTTGATGGATGCAAAGTTGATGAACTTCTAAAGATGATGACTTTCTAGAATGCAATGCAAGGATGGATGAACTGCTTGGATTTGGATCAACGATGGTGGAAGATTGGTGGGAGATGGTGGCAAATTGGTAAAAAAGCTTGGTGATGATGGAGGATTGGTGGGATGCTCTGATTTGGGTCAAGATTAGGTGGAGGAAAGATAGGTTACTGGTGGAGAGCTGGTGAAAGATTACTGAGTGGTCAACAAATGAGCTGCTATTTTTCCCAAATGGAGGATCAGAGATATAATGGGGTCAACCTAAGATAGACTGATGATCTTCGGTCAACAAGTTTCTTATCAATACACTCCAATCTCTTGCTCGAGATGATGGCTATGCAAGGACAAGGTTTGATTTCTTTATGAGAACATGTTGTGTCAAAAAGAGGATGATGGTCTCTGATCTTGGATATGGGATAGGAACAACTCAAAAGGGTAAACACTAAGTGTTGGTGGATCTCTAGATTTGGAACAAAGGATGATGGATCTGCCGGAAAGATATGGAAAGCTGATGGGGGGATGTTGGTGGAAAAGGTATTGAAGGGTGAAGGGACAATGCTCTATCTAAAGGGATAATGCAAATGACAAGGATTGTTTCTAGAATGCTGGTAGGAAGATGAATGCAACTTTTATGATGTTCTTGAGATGCAACTAGAGTTTTGATGCTGATGCAAAGGGTGAAACTAGGATGAAACCAAGATGCAAGGTTTTTTGAGACAAGATTTCAAGATCTGAAGATGGAACAAGACATGAACAAGGAATTGGCTAATCTTCTGGCTCAAGGTTGACAAAGTGATGGTTAACTCAGAAACGGAAGGTGAACTGTTTGATGCGAGCGTTATGGGCAATGTTCTCAAATCTGGCTTGGGACTTCTCCTCTGCTTGGGTTGCTTGGATAGTGGATTGATAGGTCTTGAGTTTCTTCTTGGTAACTTTTCGCTCTTGATAGGCTTGGGATTTGGGCAACTTCGCTTTAGGATGTTTTCTCTTGCTGGGCATCACTTGGAAAAGAGGTTTCTGATTTTGAGGCAAAGGTTTCCAATGGCAAAAGTTAAAGTCAAAGCAATCTCCACAAGGGACAAAGCAACCCTGCGGGATACAAACAAAGACAACTGACTCTGACAAAGCTTTGAAAGTGTATGTTTCAACAAGTGTTTTCACAGAGTCTTTGACTGTCAAGCACTTCAAACAGATCTACCTAAGGAAGGTGAGTATCAAAATCGCTTGCCCACAGCTTGGTATCCCCTAGAAGGGAATACAAATGGTGAGTAATCTTGAGGCGACCCGGTAAACCCCTTGGAATCGGTCCTTGCACAAGGATTTTGATACTTTCGGATGTAGATAGGGTAGCCTCTATTTTATCAGGTTTTTAATAGTTCCGTGGAGTCTCCATACCCGGTTATGCTGATCATCCGTGACTCACTTAAGAGCCTTGCCAATTATGCTGGGGGAGAGGAATGTTTACCATCCCCAGACACGTGTTTGGCACGAACGCCCGGTGATTAGGAGATGTAAGTGATTCTTTTGGTATTCACTTATTTGTATACCGGCCGGGGGGGATACCGGTTTGAGGTCATTCTCCGAGGAGGAAGCACTTCTCCTTGGACAGGCCTCGCTAAAAGCAGAAGAAGTGGACTTGTTCGAGTCCAAGTGTTCTACGTTGCTTAAGTTTAACAGGATTTTGCAAAAAGTAAAACTCCTAAATGCACATCAAGCAGTTGTTCATTTTTCCAAATTTGATTAAGTGTGTTTGAACCTTTGAAATTGAAGACACAAGTGTTTAAGATTTTGACTTTTTCTTTCTCCAAAAAGTAAATCGAGCGTTTGCAAGTTTTTTGACTTGGGCATTCAAGATTGAGTGTGCGTGTTGATTAAGAACTTTTAAAAAAGCTTTGTTTTGATCTTTAAGGCATTCAAGATTGTGTTTTCTTTTCAAATGGAAAGTGATGCTTTAGGACCTAAGTTCTTCCTTTTAGCTTCATTCAAGATTTTGTTTTGACTCGTTTGAATGCAGATTTGATGTTCTTTTTATGCCCAAAAAGATATGATCATTCCTACTTTGCATGAATGCATTGTTAAAAATCTTTGATGTTGCAAGGATGCAAATGCCTTGATTAATTTTTTTGTTTTGTTTGTTAGAACAAATTTTGCAAATTTTAGTCCTTAATGCATTCAAGAATGATTTGGGGGTTCATTTTAAGCACTAAAATAAGGTGTGTATGATTTTGCTTCCTTATGGATTTTATTATTATTTTTGAAAAAAAATGGCCATGACCTCCTTGCTAGAAGAAGAAGAAGAAGGAGACGGAATAGAAGAAGAATATAGACAAGAAGAGGAAGAAGAATATAGACAAGAAGAAGAAGAAGGGATCGAAGTGCTCCGTCCGCCTATAAGCTTGAAAAATCTGAAAATGGTCTAAAACCCATCAGAATGTTTGCAAAGAACCCGTGAAGTGGGTCCCACCGGGCGTGCCAGAATGTAGACTATGATTTTGAACCTGTTACCTGTCTTGAAAGGCTGAAACATTCAAACATTAGACTAATCTAACATGTTCATGAACTAAAAAATAGCATAAGACATGAAAACAAAACCAAAGCCACCTCAAGATTGTTGCTAAAAAAACAAGTGCTATAGAGCAAATGTTTGATTCGCTTCAATTAGAGGGATGTGGGTGTGCTCTCTAAGCACTTGGAGCATATTCTAATGCATACTAAGATTGATTTTAGACCAAATATAGGTGTGATATGATGCTATATGCTATGCAAAACAATAAAAGAAACTATGTTAATCCATTATTGCTAAGCTATGATGTTCTTTAAGAAAGCTTGAAGATGATAAAAAGAAACTAACAATTAGTATTGCTTATGCTAAGTCTAGAGCTAAATGGACATGATAACAATGCATAAAATGAAAGGTGAATGGATATTTTGCTCTTGGAAATGAGGACTATTTATAGACTTTTGGGAGGATGAATGAGTGGCTAGGATCAAAATCCTTAAGAGAGGCCAAGATTCATTCAAAGGGGAGCACATGGATTGTGCTAGTTCAAGGCCACCTCCTTGTGACAAGTGTCACAAGGGCATTGGGTTGAAAGATGGGAGGAATGTGCACAATTTGGAAAATGTGCCTAAGGTCAAAGGGTGTAAGAAAGGGGTGAGGGGCTTCTTAAATGCATCATAAATGCATGTAAGAGGGATAAGGAGGCTTTAAATGCACTTAATGCATGTAAGAGAAGCCTCTAGAAGTTTGTTGACTTTGGGTCAAGCTTAGGAGTTGGCTAACCTTGTTTAGAGAATGTGACAAGGTTAGGGGGAGGATTAGGATTAGGATTAGGGGATTTTAAGATTAGGATGGGTGAAGAGGTTGGGTTGAGAAGATTCTAGAAGAGTCTAGAATTCTCCTTGGTTTTATGGAATAAAAGTTTATTCATTCCAAAAGCTTAAGTTTTGGGAATATTTATTGAAATATTTTCAATAAATATGAAAATTAAATATTTAATCTTAATTAAATATTTTGAGTTGAGATTAGGGTTAGAAAAGATGGGATTAGCCTTTTAATCAAAATTAAGAAGGGATTAGAAGATTTTGGAAGAGGTTAGTGGTCTTAAGAAAATTGGCCAAGTTTTGGTCAAAAAATAAATTAATTATTTTTTGGGGGATTTTTGGTCAATTTATTAATTAAAATAATTAATAAATAGGGGATTAATGTTTAAATAAGATTTAAACATTTTTGGGAGGGATTTCTTAATTAAATATTTTTAATTAAGATAAAGGGATTTAATGACATAAAAATAAATTAATTAATTAAATAAATAATTAATTAATAAATGATGATGTCATCAGGGATTTTTCAGAAAATAAAAATAATTTATTTTCTAAAGGATTTTTAGGTGTCTACACAATGTCATCATCAGTGGTATATAGATGTAAGTTGCATCAAAGGAACTTTGATCATTATATATTCAAATAAGAGTGGGAAAACAACATATATGATGATGAAGCATCAGTATCATAAGTGCCAAATCAAAAATAGTGAAGCCTCATGGTAATAATACCAACAGTAATACACAAGCCTTGGCCTCATCAATGTAACACACTAGCAACAAGTGCAAGTCATCAAATGGAGTAAATCATAATTCCTTAGCTCAATGCAATGGAGAAAACAATTCAGATCTAACATGGATAGTAATAATGATGCCCAATAGTTCATGGGTTGTAAGGAGAAACAATGATAACAATACCAAGCAATGATCAACCATAGATGCAACCAAACAATCATGCTATGACATCAAATTAAGTAGTATAAATATCATTCAAATAAATAATTCATGATGCCCTAATAGCTCATGGGCCTTTAGAAGAGAAAAAGGAATTAAAATATAACAGTGAATCAAATGGAGTAGCAATGATGCCAATCACAGGCCCATGGCCTTGGACAATCATACAACCATCAATGATTCAAACAATGATGAATAATCAATGATACCTCATTAACACAAGATGTCAAGTATTTCTTTGTAAACCAGTCAATAATCATTCAATAATGAGAAAATTAATGATTCCCTAGTGTTAACACAGGCCTTCAAAGATACAGATAAATAAGAAATAACATTTAATCTTGATATTGTGCCACAAACATCAATGGAAACAAAAGCATGATGCCATGTATACAATGAAGGGAAGGAAGTAGTCACAGGCCTATGGCCTTTACAACAACAATAAATATGCAATGATTCCACAATAATGCCATTGAAAGATCAAATAACATGCAAGAAACAATACCAACCTCAAAATAAAAGTTCCCATATGAAGTTTGACAAAGCAACGAGTTACCAAATCGGGCTCTTGATCACAGAGGCTGAACACCAATCCAATGATGCAACTTCCCCAAATAACAATAGTTAGGGCTCGATGCTTTTAGTATCTTTACTCCTTTTGAGGATCAATTTTTTGAGTTATTGAAATGTCTTATGTTTTAATGGATGGTTTTCCCCTTTAAATAGGTTGAGAACCTTATTCATGAAAACATATTAATTAAACAATGACCCTATGCCCTAGCATGAAGGTCCTTTTATTATTGGAGCCATTTTAAAGTGGGTTATATTTAAAATATAAAATCATTGCTTACATTATTGTAAAGATATTGGACAAATGATGTTTTTATTGTTAGAAAGTAAAGTCCACCAAGATAACTGAGAGGGGGGGGGGGGGTGAATCAGTTATCAAATAAATACAAATTTTATCAACTTTAATATATTTTAACCATGTAAGAAATGTAATCAACAACCATAGAAAGATATGCATACACAATAATACAATGACACAAGATATGTTGACTAGGGAACCTCTTGATCAAAGAGTAAAACCCGGTGGGAATGATGCCCACAAAAGATGCACTAATATGAAAGTTCCTTGTGAGAGGATGGACTCTGTTAGGAGTTGTATGAAATACATTTAGTACATATGAGTCCCTGTTAGGAGACTTTGAATCCCTGCTAAAATATTCTAACTTTGTTAGGAGTTATAGAAGACAGAAGGACCCACTTCCCAAATAGCTTCAGGTGAAAGATCACTGAACACACTGTCCAACTGATCTTTGTATTACTCAATAGAATAATACCAAAATATTACCGATCTCAAAAATTCAATACTCCTCTGACTGTGCCAAACCGCACCAACTACTTCATCATATCTCAATACTAGATCTCTATACTTCACATATCCTCTTCCAACAAGTATTGCACTATTTCACAATTCACTTTCAAATACAATACACAACTACTGATTCTACTTCTTTAATAAGGAAAACATTCCTTCCTTTATACCACACTCAAGTAATTACAAATGAGTCGGCATACAAATTACAAAATATAATTTTCCACACATTACACAAACATTACACAAAACTATCAGCTTCCAGTTAAAATAATTCTTCACTCGTGCGACCTCAGATCTTGCACTCAATTCCATGTCACTAACATCATGTCTTCAACTACTTTATAAATATGCATGATCAGATTCAATCCCGATTAGGATATATCATCTGATTTCCACAAACCGCTACTCAGGAACACTGCTTGAATATTGCTTCCACTGAATTCCTCATAACTGTCATGAATAAATGAATTTCTAAACGTGCTCTTAACCATGATCTTATAAAACATCATAGAGTAAGTCCTCAACTCCGTATAGCTTGATCTTAAATATTCCAAGTGCGCTAACTCAAACACTGTCTGCTTCTCTGCTAATCTTCAGTAGATCATTGTGTTGACATCAATGACAATCATAGTCATGAATGCAACAAAAACTACTACAGAATGGCTACGAATACTCCCCCATAGGATGTATTCAACATTAACTCCTAAGAAGCTCCCCCATTGGCATTGATGGCAACAAAGATGAAAAAAACCCAAGTTCCATGAATACCAACACTACAACACTCCTACTTTGAAAATTCTTCAAGTCCTCTTCATCAATCAAATCTTGCTTCATTTTCCTATTCAATTCTCTCCAATAGATGGTTTTTCATGTATACTTCTCCCCCATTGACATCAATGATAGATGTTTCATCATTATCTCAACAACTTCAATGTCAAAAGACACTGTTTCAAAAAATACATTCACTAGAGTCCTCATGACTCAGCTCAGATACACATACTCCCCCATTAAGGAAGTACCACCATCCAGTCCAGAAGAAAGATAAAGCTCATATACCACTGGACGGATGCAACAATTTGCATCACTTCTCAAAAGTAGGCTGGGGCATAACCCCAAGCATACCTCTCAGATACTCAAAAGTATCCTTCAGCAAAGGCTTTGTAAATATATCCACAATATGCTCTTTTGTACTTATATACTCAAGTCTGACTTCTTTCTCTACCACTTTTTCTCTCACTACATGATACTTTATTTCTATATGCTTTGTCTTAGAATGTAACACAGGGTTCTTAGACATACTAATTGTGTTGGTGTTATCACAATGTATAACAATAGGCTCAACAAATTTTATTCCAATATCCTTTAGCATTTGCTTCATCCAAATTATCTGATTATAATTGTTTGTTGCTGCTACATACTCTTCTTATGTTGTTCTTTGTGAAATACAATTCTGCTTCTTTCTTAGCCAAGAAACCAATCTTCCTCCAAGGAAAAATCCTCCACCGCTGGTGCTCTTTTTATCATCAACACTACCTCCCCAATTACCATCTGTATATGCACATAGGGTAAAATCATCAGATTTTGCATACCACAATCCATACTCAATTGTGCCTCTTAAGTACCTCAGTGTCCTCTTTACCACTTCATAATGTGATTCTCTGGGTTCAGCTTGAAATATTGCAACAATGCCAACTGCATGTGATATATCTGGTCTTGTATGAGTTAAATATTGCAATCCTCTAATCATAGATCTGTACTTTTTCTATTCTACTATAGGAGTCTCATCTGTACTAGATAACTTGTGCCCAGTTACCATAGGTGTTCCAACTAGTTTACAGTTCTCCATTCCAAATCTCTTTAATAAGTCATTCAAGTACTTTGTCCGACTTACAAAGATACCATCATTATTTTGTATTATTTGCAATCCTAAAAAATATTTCATCTCACCAATCATACTCATTTCAAATTCAGTCTTCATTTCATCTACAATTTTATCACTAGCTTCATCTTCTCCTCCAAAGATAATATCATCAACAAAAATACCAATAACCAACAAACCATTTTCAATTTATTTTGTGTATAATTTTCTATCAGCTGTGCCTTTTGAAAATCCTAATTTTATCAAATACTTATCTAATCTAGCATACCAAGTTCTAGGTGCTTGTTTCAGTCCACATAAAGATTTCTTCAGTTTACATACCATATCTCCTTCTTTAGTTAAAGGAAAACCTTTAGGCTTCTCAATGTAGACTTCTTCCAATTCTTCATTTAGAAAAGTTGACTTCACATCCATCTGATACACTTTGAATTTCTTATAAACTGCATAGGCCAAAAACATTCTTACTGCTTCAATTCTTGCTACTGGTGCAAAAGTTTCTTCATATTCAATTCCTTCTTGTTGTGAGTATCCTTTACATACCAAGTTTTCTTTGTTCCTTACAACTTCTCCTTGTTCATTCATCTTGTTTCTGAATACCCATTTTGTTCCTATAACATTCTTAACTTTAGGTCTAGAGACCAATTCCCAAGTCTTGTTCTTTCCAATTTGATCCAGTTCTTCTTTCATAGCTTTAATCAAATGTTCATCTTCACAGGCTTCACTAGTAGATTTAGGTTCAATTTGAGAAATTAAACACAATTGTTCTTGTACCTTATTTCATGTCAGAACTCCTCTATCTATGCTTCCAATAATCTAATCAAAAGGATGATTCCTTGAAAAATTCTTGTTAGGTGTCACTGTCTCAGTTCTTGTTTCTATTGTAGGTTCTTCAATGATTCCTTCACTGTGGCTTTCATTCAACAAATCACTTCTAGGATCAAACTTTCCAATGTCATCATCTCTCTTAATATAACATTTGCTTCCAAAAATTCTAAAATACTTAACTGATGGTGCATGTCCAAACCATATTTCATAGGGTGTCTTATCTATGTCTGCTCTGATTTGTACTCTGTTCATTGTATACATTGTTGTGTTCACTACTTCTCTCCAGAATATCTTTTCCAAGTTATTCTCAAATAACATAGCTCTTTCTACCTCAATTACTGATCTGTTTCTTCTTTTTGCAATACCATTTTGTTAAGGTGTCCTAGGGGCTGAAAACTGTCTTTTAATACCATTAACTTCACAAAAATTGTTAAATTCTTTTGAAGTAAATTCTCCACCTCTATCTGATCTCAAACATTTAATCTTCATTCTAGATTCATTCTCAACTTTGTTCTTAACAATCTTAAACTTATCAAATGCTTCAAATTTTTTTTTTTAAATGCAATCCACATCATTCTTGTAAAATCATCAACAAGAATAATAAAGTACCTTTCTCCATAGAATCCTCTAGTCCTTGTGGGACCACTCAAATCTGTATGATCAATTTTCAACTTCTCTATTGTTGTAAACTTCTTGCTGGGAAATGAGCTTCTCTTCTATTTAGCCATCACACATTCCTTGCAAATCATGTTAGTAGGCTTCATAATTTTAGGAAAATCTCTTACTACAAGTGTAGTACTCACTTTCACAATGTTATCAAAGCTTATATAACAAAATCTTTTGTTCCATAACCAACTGTCATCAATCTTAGTAATCAAACATGTCATCTCAGTAGGATTCAACTAAAATACATTACCTCTGGTTCTAGATCCAGTACCAATCAAATTACCATCCTTGTCTTTGATTAAAAAAGTTTTCTTAGTAAAGAAAACTTGATATCCCTTATCAACTAGCTATCCAACACTCAAAAGATTATGTTTCAAACCATCCACAAAGTAAACATCATCAGTATTAATCTTTCCATCAAGAGTAATAGATCCTATACCTTTAATCAAACAAGGTGCATTGTTTCCAACTCTAACAATCCCTCCATCATAATTGTTATACTTTATGAAATTTTTCATGTCTCCAGTCATATGATGTGAACAACCATTGTCTATAATCCAATCAGCTTTCTTTTCTACTTGAGAAACTAAAGCTTTTTCTTCCTTAATTTCCATTTCAGGATTTTCTTCTTTAATTGATATAAATCCTATATCATCATTCTTAGTATCACTTTCACTCAAAGATTTCTCCAAACTAGCTTCAAGTTCTTCATCATTTTCATAATAACATTATTTAGATCTTCTAGGTGTAAAGTTCTTTCTATACTTCTTAACTCTCTTAGGACACTTAGATGCAAAATGACCAAATTCTTGACAAGTCCAACATTTAAAATTTTTCTTACCATCTGGTTCTCTTTTCACAAGCAAGGCAATACCTTCTTCAATATTCGTGTCTTCTTCATTTCTAGATCTATCGCTACTAGCATAATCTTTGTTTACACTTATGCTTCTTGAAAAAGTAGGGTGAACACTAAGTGCACCCAATGCTACCTCCATTCTAGGTAAATCTCCTGATAGCCTCAAGTTCATCTCTGCTACTTCTAATCTTCCAAGAAGAGTTTCTCTGGTAAAGTTCGTAGTACAAGGTATAAATTTTTCAATCATCTGTGTTGTCTGCTTAAATGTAGGAGTCAATGTCCTCAAAATTTTCCATATCACTTCATTCTTTGTCTTGGTTCCTCCACAAGATTTTATACCTGCAAAAATCTCTGAAATTTTACCAATATAGCTTCTAATAGATTCATCTTCCATCATTCTTATATCTTCAAATGCACATATCCAATTATGTAATCTGACTTTCTTTGCATGTTCATCACCTTCAAAAGTATATTGTAAAGCTAACCAAATTTCATGAGATGTTTTTAGATATTTTACCTGATTGTACTTATTTTCTAGAAGGGCTGACAAATGTGCTTCTTTGGAAATTATGTTACACATGAATAGATCTCTTTCCTCATTAGTACATTCTTCAATTTTTTCCTCATCAATGACAGTCTTCTGATTCTTTGTGATTAACCAATAACCTAGTCCTAAACAAAGTAAATGTGTCTTCATCTTTTCTTTACATCTGTTAAAATTTACTCCATCAAACTTAGGGCTTTCTTTCCTGAAATGATTCCCCATGGATATCCTTAAGCTTAAACTTTTCCTTCAAGGACCTACTGCTCTAATACCAATTGTTAGAAAGTAAAGTCCATCGAGAAAACTGAGAGGGGGGAGGGTGAATAAGTTATCAGATAAATACAACTTTTATCAACTTCAATATATTTTAACCATGTAAGCAATGTAATAAAAAACCATAGAAAGATATTCATACACAATAACACAATGACACAATATATGTTGACTAGGGAGCCTCTTGATCAAAGAGTAGACCCTAGTGCGAATTATGCCCACAAAAGATGCACTAATATGAAAGTTCCTTATGAGAGGATGGAATCTGTTAGGAGTCTTATGAAATACATTTAGTACATATGACTCCCTGTTAGGAGACTTTGAATCCCTGCTAAAAGATTCTAACTTTGTTAGGAGTTATAAAAGACACAAGGACCCACTGCCCAAACAGCTCCAGGTGAAAGATCACTGAACACACTGTCCAACTGATCTTTGTATTACTCAATAGAATAATACCAAAAGATTACTGATCTCAACAATTCAATACTTCTTCTCTGACTATGCCAAACCACACCAACTGCTTCATCAGATCTCTATACTTCACATATCCTCTTCCAACAAGTATTGCACAATTCCAAAATTCACTTTCAAATACAATAGAGAACTACTGCTTCTACTGCTTCAATAAGGAAAACATTCCTTCCTTTATACCACACTCAAGTAATTACAAATGAGTCAACATACAAATTACAAAATAAAAGTTTCCATGTGTTACACAAAAATTACACAAAACCGTCGACTTCCAATTAAGATAATTCTTCACTCGTGTGACCTCAGATCTTGTGCTCACATCCACATCACTAACATCATGTCTTCAACTGCTTCATAACTATGCATGATCATATTCAATCCCGATTAGGAGATATCATCTGATTTCCACAAACTGCTACTCAGGAACACTACCTAAATAATGCTTCCACTGAATTCCTCATAACTGTCATGAATAAATGAATTTATATACGCGCTCTTAACCATGATCTTATAAAACATCATAGAGTAAGTCCTCAACTCCACATAGCTTGATCTTTAATATCCCAAGTGCACTAACTCAAACACTGTCTACTTCTATACTAATCTTTAGTAGATCACTATGTTGACATCAATGACAATCACAACTAATCTTTAATATTCTCACCTTTACACCTACCCCCATAAATTCAAAGGTACCTGACATGCAGATTTGAGCTGCATTTTTCATGAGCCTGAAATGCAGATTCTTCAAATATCCAGTCATCGAGTACCAGATTTGGAGGAGCTAGACATAGGGAATCCCCAAATTCTTGTATTTACAAATTTTGAGGTTCACCTATATATACCTCTCACTTTGGTGATTGAGGTGGTTCTTGCATTCTATCTCATTCTGAGATTTGAATGTTTGTAGCTCTGAGAGATACAGGTTGTACTTGGGTTCCTTTTGATTGAATATAAAATAATAATCCTTCTTGTCCTTACTCATTTTCTAAGTTTTCTAATGAATTTCATGTCAAGGTTATTGTGATTCTATTATGTCCTTTACTTTACATGATGGTTCAAATTGAGTATTCATGGAAGTGTTTTGTTATTTGTAGTCCTAATCTGTGTATATTTGGGTTTTAAGTTGTGGAAGTTATTTCCCTTGTTTTATTCCAAGTACCTCTTTATTTCAAATAATATCAAAGAAATAGGGTCAAGTTGTGAGTTACAAAGTTATTTTCAAATATCACTATGAGCATTCTTCAATTTGTGGATCTTCAAAAGTTGGTGAATCACCTAGTTTCCTTTTCAGTTATTTCAATTCATGCACTCTATTCCCTTTTCCTCCAAAAGTTAGTTTAGGTTTTAAAGTGATTCAAGAGGAAGTCAACCCCTAATCTTGAGGTTTACTTTCTTATAGGTCACCCACAAACTGAAATTATTCCCATGTTTCACAGGATTTCTATATTTCATACTTAGCCTCAATGGGTACAATCCCTTGTGACAACAGTTTTTGGCATGCCCGGTGGGACAGAGACTCTTTGAGTCAGATTTTTGAGATAGTTCCATTTGAGTTATTGTTTTTTATGAGTAGTGACTATGTTTTATATCATACCCAGTGACTCTAATCTTCTTTCATGCAAATCGGTCTATAAGGTTATGAGTGGGATCCCAACCAAGCAGAACAATATTCCTTTTACATATATAGAGATACCTCCATCCAAGAAGAGGACTAAGGCAGCCCAATATAGTGTACCTCAACCTAGTAGTTCTAATCCTATTCCTACAAGCACTACCATTATCCCACCAATCCCACCTGTTCAAGTAGCACAAGCAATTTGAGTTCCCATAAATCCATCAATAGCTAGAAACCACCCTTTTGTGGCCTTTAACCAATGTAGCCCCTTGAATTTACAATAGAACAATGACATATTTGTATCAACTCTTAAAATCTTACCCATCTTTATAGGAGAAGATCAAACCTTGACCATTGAGAACATAAGAGATGTTGCATCCCTTTGTGCTCTTCATAATTTAACCCATGATAATGTGGTTGTGAGGTTGTTGGAAGTATCACTCAAGGGTAAGGCTTTACAATGGTTCAGGGGTTTAGCAGTTAATTATATAGCAAGCTAGGATGAGCTAGGTGAAGCCTTAACTAATTAGTTTGAAGATAAGTTTGTCCACCTTTCTTTGGTTGAGCACTTAACTACTATAAAGAGAGCTCATCATGAGTACATGGTGGATTTCAATTTTAGGTTCCAAAGGACATTTAATCAAATCCTATAAATAGTTAGGCTTTCAAGCCAACATGCCTTCATATATTACTTGAGGGCACTCAACAGTGATATTTATGTCATGATCCAGTCTATGCGATGGAATAACTTACCAACAACCTTTGATATTACTATAAGGGCTGAGAATAGTCTCATCCAAGATGGCAAAATATCCCCAAGGACTCCAATACATATTTTTCCATAATTTCAACCTATCCCTAAAGTAATTCCATCTTTAGCATCTATTCCACCTACCCCAACCCCTTCCCAACAAGCTGCTAGCCCTTCTATTGATCAATCCCAAGAACTAGAGGACATTAAAAAGACCTTGAAATTTTTTACTAATGAGCTTGTTAACCTCAAAAGGTAGTAGTTTCAGCCTTAACAATAGCCTTACCAAGCTCCTTATCAAGCTCAATACTAGAAAAATAGGCCTCCTTATCAATCAAGTCAGCAAGGCCAAGCAAGAAACTATAACCAAAGAGCCATCCAACCCTAAAATCCTAACATTCCTAGCACTTCTAGGGAGGTTAATGTTCTTGTACAACAGAACAATATGGCACAAGAATATCAATGGTGTTGCCCATGCAACCAATAAAATGTTCAAGGAATCTGTCTTAATGAGTCTGGCCAAGCTGTCGCGGTGGAGAACAATGTTATGGCCCCAGATGAGGTGCCACAAGAATTTGAGATTCAACAAAGTCAACAAGCTGCTTCAAGTGAGCTCGATACACCATAGGTGGCTCTCATTAATTTCCAAAAGGAGAAGTTATGTGGGGTTAACTTTTCCCTAAATGATAATCAAAATTATGTTCCAGTTTCAGCCAACAAAAGATCCAAGAGGAAGGCCCTAGATGCAGAGCAACCAAAATCTACTAGTCAGTAGACTCTAGTTATGGTTTCACAACCCAAGGATGTTCAAGCTTTGCCTCAAAGGAAACCTAAAGAGGTCAAGGAGACTATCAAGGCAGCAATACAACCTACATCAACACAACCAGAGGTTTCTATAATAAGGGGGCAACCAAAGGTAAGCTTGGGTTCCTTCAATATTATAGAGAAAATAAAGAAAAATTCTTTAAGTGTGCCCATGCTAGATACTTTAGCCATTCCTGGACAAAAGGAAATAATGCTTGATGCTTTATGTAAGATTGCCTTGGATGATAAGGATGCTACAAAACAACCTATGGTTTTGTAGGCTGAGGTATCTCAAAAGGATCAAAAAAATAAAGAGGAGAGCTTGCAGACCACCAATAATCAATAGGCTCTACAGGTCAAGCCTCATCCCTTTTATGTCAGTCTTATCATTGGAAAATTTCTGGTACATAATTGTATGATTGACTCAGGAGTAAGTAGTTTAGTCATATCCAAGCAATTAGCTAACACCTTAGGGTTGCCTTATGAGCCTCTAGATAGGCATGTTATCTAATTAGATGGATCATCAGTCAGCATAGTTGGAGTGATTAAGGACCTAGGTATCACTTTACATGAATTCCCTAATTTCACAATCCCTCAAGATGTCTATGTTATTAACCTACCACCCTACTTTTCTATTTGCCTCAACAAATACTTTACCACTAGATTGGGTGGGTATGTTTCAGTAGATTGGTCTCATTTGTATTTTAGGACCAGGTATGATACAAGGGTTAGAATTAAACCATAAGACTTTGCAAAAGACCATGTGGATCCCTATACACCTAGTCCCATCAATTCCAATATGATGTTCCATGAACAAGAACTGGTTGTTTCAAAACCAAAGACCACTACTGAGAATATTCTAGATATTGCCTTGGATGAGTGGGAAGAAGAGAACCTAAAGGATGATCCCTTTAGAAATATGGAGGTGTCTAGCATAGGAATGTATATCATTCATGAATTGAATGCAGTGATCCCCAATTTGATGAAGAAGAAAGATGAGGATCCAAAACAACATAAAAATGATCTATGGTAGTTGTTCTTTGATGGTGCCAGAAGAAAAATTGGTGCAGGAGGAGGGGTTGTTCTGATTTCACTAGAAAAACAAAGGTATTACTCTATTGTACACTTTTCCTTTAGTTGCACTAATAATATAACACAATATGAGGCCTTAATCCATGGTTTAGAGTGGGCCGAAAAGAAAGGCATCAAGTGTTTGAAAGTTTTTAGTGACTGTGAGCTGATAGTTAATTAGATTCGTAATACTAACCTCACCAAAAATAGTGTGCTCAAGATGTAAAAGAACAAGTTTGAGATCTGATTGAAAGATTTGATTCTTTTAATCTAATCTTTGTTCCAAGAAGTCAGAACAAGCAAGCAAACAAGCTAGCTACTATGGGAGATGAATATGACATTCATAAGGAAGTCAAGAGTAATGAATTGCATTATGTGAGGGTCCTTGTAAGACCTTCAATCCTAGATAATCAGGTGAGATGGAAAGTATTTGAAAGTGATAAACAGATATCAATTTTTTTAATAGAAGAGGCTAAATTTTATATTGTTAATCAGAGTAGGCATATTCATCAATACAATGGTCAGATGTTACAATTGAAAACTAATAAGTTACCCAAGGGGTTAGTCACCCTTGAGTCATTTTTTACTCTAATGACCAGCTTAGAGGAGATAAAGAAAGTATGACAATGAAGGAGGAACATTATTAGCCTATTGAGATACTCCAAGATAAATTCCTCAAACTTGGAAAGGTATGCACTCAACCAGAACAACAAGCATTTTTCTCATTATGCCAGGAATTTAGTGATATTTTTGCATGGGAATATTATGACTTGAAAAGATTCGATCCCCACTTATCCCAACACACTAGTGAGCTTGAACCTAATGCTAAACCTATGAGACAAAAAAAAGACCTATTAACCCCAAGTTAGAGGTGTTAATGAAGATATAGCTAAGGAAAATGATTGAGGATAACATTATATTTCTTATCAAGCATACTTCTTGGGTTTCTAACTTAGTACCTGTCAGAAATAAGAATGGTGAAATCCATTTGTGTGTGGATTTCAGAGACCTCAATCAGGCCTCACTTAAAGACCATCACCTAGTGCCCTCCATGGAACATATATTATAGTTTATTTTAGGATCTGATAGGTTCTCATTGCTAGATGGATTTTCTGGATACAACCAAGTCCTAGCAAGGGAGGAAGACTGGTACAAAACAACCTTTACCACTAATTGGGGAACCATGGCATACAAAAAAATGTATTTTGGGCTATCTAATGCTAGTGCAGCCTTCTAGAAAGCCATGGAGATGACATTTGCTAGCCTAATGTATAAATTTATCTTGGTTTATCTAGATGACATAACTATTTTTTCAAAGAATACTAATGATCACTTAGTTCATTTGAGACAAATCTTTGAAAGATTTAGAGAATTTGGAGTCTCATTGAACCCCAAGAAGTACATCTTTTATGTCCATGAAGGTAGACTTCTAGGGCATATTGTTTCTAAAGAAGGGACAACTATTGACCCCGAGAGGGTAAGTGCAATCCTGGCATTACCATTACTAGCACACAAGAAAGGGCTACAAAGTTTCCTGGGGAGGATCAATTTCTTGAGGAGATTCATCCCAAATGTTACAACATTGCTGAACCTATGACCCAGATGCTAAAGAAGAATGCAACCTTCCATTGGAAAAATGAAGGTAAAAGGTGTTTTGAAGAATTAAAAGAGGCAATAGCGTCTACCCCTACTCTGGTAAAGCCCAAATTTTCAAAGGACTTCATTTTGTATGCATTTGGGAATACAGACACCATATCTGCCATGTTAGTTCAGTAGAATGATGATAAGAAGGAGAAACCAATGGCTTTCCAAATCCAAGGTTTGGATGGATATGAGTTAAACTACACCCCTATGGAGAAACATGTCCTAGCAGTGGTAAGGAGTTTGAAGAAATTTAGACATTTTCTTTCTAATAATATAGTTCATCTAATGGTTGCTCATCTCTGCATTAAATATTTCATGTTGAACAAATATTTGAACCATAAAAGAGCTGGTTGGATTACTAAAGTAATGGAATATGATGTTCAAATAAAAGTTACTAAGTTTATAAGAGGAAAAGGATTATGTGAGAAAATGGAAGAAGGGAAAGATGGAAGCAATCAACAAGAGGAAGATGTTATCCTAATGAATCAGAATTCAGAATAGAATGTAAGATGGACATCAGAAATGAAGCACTACTCCCTGACTGGTGAGTGTTCCCAAGGTCTTGACAGAGCCAAGAGAAGGTATTTCAGGCTTCAAGTCATTCATTTTGTCATTCTGGATGGTGTTTTATATAGAAAATACTATAATGGTATTTTTTAAAGATGTTTTGAGCCAAACCAAATGGATAGAATTTTGAAAGAATTCCATGATGGAGCATCTGGAGGCCATTTTGTACCAAGGAATACTGCTCCTAAAGTGATGAGGGAAGGATATTATTGGACTAACTTACATAAGTATGCCTTTAAATTGGTAAGAAAATGTAAGAACTATGCTTTATTTACAAGCAAGCAGAAGCTAGCAGCCTCACCATTGCATCCCATCAAAGTAGAACAACCCTTTGCAAAATAGGGGTTGGATTTCATTGGCCCCATCAATTCACCATCTAGTGCTGGCCATAAATGGATCCTTACTACCATAGATTAATCTACTAAGTGGAAAGAGGTTGTGGCACAAAAAGAGGCAACTGAGAACTTTGTCCTTAACTTCTATCAATATTTTATGTCAAGGTTTGGCACACCTGACTCCATCATCTTAGATAATGCCTTGGCCTTCCTTGGAAAGAAGATCTCTAAATGGGCAGTGAGATGCAATATTTCCTGAACACTTCATCCAACTATTACCCTTAGGGTAATGGTCAGGTAGAGTCAACTAACAAGAACCTAATAAGGATCATCAAACAAATCATTCAGGGGAACCAAAGAGACTGGCACAACAAGCTGAAGTTGGCCTTGTGGGCAAATAATGTCAAATGTGTAAAATGTCAAAATCTAGTTTTATGAGAAAAAGATTTGTTGGCAAGTTGGCTATACTCATATATATGACTTGATATAGTGTTTTCATTATGGAAACAAAGTCATATAGTAGTTTGGAGTCAGTGCACTTGATGAGGAGATCAGAAATTGGTTAAGTATTGAAGACTGGATAGTGTATAGAGTTCCTACAACTCAAAGCATCAGTGCACATGCATATAGATGAATTAT
Organism: Chamaecyparis obtusa; assembly: GCA_027943335.1. Classification (NCBI taxonomy): domain Eukaryota; kingdom Viridiplantae; phylum Streptophyta; class Pinopsida; order Cupressales; family Cupressaceae; genus Chamaecyparis; species Chamaecyparis obtusa. The sequence continues at coordinate 273,613 of BSBK01010515.1, read as the reverse complement.
GGTATGCACCCTAGAATTTAAGTTGGTTAGACTATACTCATGCTTAGTCTATGAGCACATAATCAGATATGCAAGGATGAGAAAGATACAAATAGTTGAAGACGCACAGCCAGTGAGTGCCAAAGAAGAACAGAGCATGAAGCTGACAATTAGTATTTTGGTTTGCGATGATAATGTAATATTTTAAAGGCTATGCACCTATTGTATTTAGGTTTCTGACATATATACTTGTTTTTTTGTAAGCACGCTTAAGCCAATTCATTTGGAAGTGTTGTTTGTAATAGGTTATAAGGCCGACCTAGTTGTTTATTTTGTATGCGCATATAAATATAAGATGTGCCCATTGTATTCGGTATGGAAGTTGATAGAGAGTTGTGATAAGAAGAGTAGAAGTATGTGAAGAGTCAAGAAGATGTATTAGAACTTTGCAAGAGGTTAAAGCATCAGCGCATCAAAGGAACTAATCTGACAAGTAGTGTCACAGTGATAGTTCATCCAGCAAATATAGTGTGTATCTGATATTAGAAGGTTGTAGCCTTCATCACTTGAGTAGTGAGCTCTAGGATAGTGTGTCCACTCCCCTAACAAGGACTATTTTAAAAGACTCCTAATAGGGTCTGACCCTTAACAAGGTCTATTGTACTTAAACCATTATAAAGCAACTCCTAAAAGGGTTAAGGATCTTCTAATAAGGATGACAAAACACTAATGCAAAATATTAGTGGGTGTCAATTCCAACAAGGGTTTTTACCTATTTGGGTTTCCCTGTAACCATATTGGTGTCATGTGTTGATTTCATGTTTCATGTTTATGTGAATGTTTAATTTAGTACTTAAGCAGTTAAGTTCAGTATAAAGATTAAAGTGAAAAGTTAAAATATGGTGAACACTGATTCACCCCCCCCCCCTCTCAGTGTTCCCATCCCTAACAATTGGTATCAGAGCTCTGGTCCTCAGCAAAGAAGTTTAACCACTTGAGGAGATCATGGACAAAGAAGAAATGAAACATCTAAAAAGAAATCTTGAAACTGCTCTTGAAGACCTGGACAAATCAGAAAGAGAAATTGAAGAACTACAGGAAAAAGTCAATGATGCTCAATTAGTTATTAAAAGACTAAGAAAGGATTTGAAAGAATGCTCTAACAGTGATCTAGGAGAAAAGGTTAAGAAGCTGAATGAAGAGAATGCATCTATGAAAGAACTACTTGAATAATTTGATGATAAGCTAATTAACAATCAGGAAGTCTACAATGAACAAGTCAAAGAGAACCTTCAACTCAATGAGGAATTAAGGTAAGATAACTTGGAAATCTTGGAACTAAGGAATAGAAAAGAAAGCTTGGATTATGAACTAAAAGAAGCAAATAATCATATTGACAAGTTGCACACCAGTTCTGATTTGATAGAATCTCAGTTGTATGCAAGAAGAGCCAAAGGAGACACTAGTTGTATTGGATACAATGAAGCACAAAATCAAATTGACAACATGCGAACAAGAAAGGAGACACAAAAAGACTCTACTGATATTGAGAAGACTGAAGATCCAACCAAAGACAATGATGTACCACCTAAGAATGAGCGCAAGCCTATAGACTGCACTTGTTTTGCATGTAACAAGCATGGACGCATTGCAAGGAATTGTATAGAGGTAAGACCTTTTAATGGTTACTATTATTCATGCAATAAATTTGGTCATAAAGATATGAATTGCAAGATTAGAAAGAAGAATAGGATTTACCATGATCAGAGAAATCAAAATAAAAAAAACACAAGAAGTTCTCAAAATGTTACATGTCAAATATGTAACTATAATGGTCACTTAGCGAGACAATGTAAAATGGTGACTCATGTCAATGTGCCGAGGAATATAAGACCTCCAGTCATTTGTCACTCTTGTAACAAGGCTGGACATATCTCAAAGTTCTATAGATCAAGGACGCAAGGTTAGGAAAGCCCTAAAAAGGCTGAAGAACCAGTATTGGATCCCGAAGGTGAAGTCAAGTTTGTGAAAGCCTCAGAAGATGCGAGCTTGATTTGGTTAGAGAAGAAGAAGGAAAAGACTGATGAGTATGTATTGGATGCATCCCCAGTGGACACACCCTCTACATCTAAATGAATGGCCCTCAGGGTCATAGGGGGAGCTACTTTAGCTCTAGACCCCTGCGTGGCTGATATACTCATTTTCAGAGTATGCACCTTTGGACTTAAGCTTTTGGAGTATAAAGGAACCTTTTTGCAAGAGAGCACATACTGATTGTTAGTAGAACTCAAGTTGGAAATTTTTAAGTGATAGCCTAGTTTATGAGGCAAGCATTAATGGTGGAATCTTCACTTTAAGTACATAGAAAGTTGTTTGATTATTCATTGCATTCGAATTCAGAGCAATTGAAGAGCAAAAAGAGCCTTATAAGTTTTTGTGAGAACTTGTAGAGTGATCTATCAATTATTTGTACTAATTAGCAGTGCATTTCATCAGTTGTAGAAACCCTAGTTCATCACGCTGATTTAGAAGTCTTCAGATTATCTCAGCGATCAATTGGAAAGTGGTTAAACAAGTCATGGCCACTCCCATAGTTTTTTATTTTGCAGAGAAGAAGAGATATGTATTCAAGAAGCATCCATTTAAGTCTCCCACATGCCTATGGGCATTTTCATGTCGAGGACATTAGGGCATACATCTATTGCAAGAAAGAACCAGTAGGTTGGATAAATTAAGGGCGCACATGGATACCATGTTGAAACCAGACAAAACATTCATGGATGAATATGTTAAGTGGAATAATCACCCTATAGTTGAGTATGCTATGACATATGAATTTTATGAGACTAAATGGATTAAGATATTATTGAGAAAAATTCATGATGATTTGTTCTGGATAGGTGATGTGCCAGTAAGAATAACTAGTAACCTAATACATGAGATGACAAGCCTTTCTAGGACAGGCGTCGTCCTTCCTATGGGAAAGGATGTCAGGAAAATTGTTGAGAAAACATGTAATTCAAGGAGTGATAGGGGCAGGATCAAAATTGAGCCTATTGAGAAAGCAGACATCAAATTGATGTCTATGATACTTGGATACAAGTTTCATCACATGAGCAGGGCGAATAGTGTGTCTACGGGCACAATTCTAGCAACCATCAGACTTGTGAAGAAAGATGGGGAGTTCAACTTGTGTGAGATCTTGTGCACACAATTCATTGATAACATCAAGGCCATCAAGCATGATAAGACCAAAATATTCAGGTTTGGGTCCTTAATCATTTACATGTACCTTCATATAGTTGGGAGAGTATTAGATTTGTATTTGAACAAGTCCATTGCAACCATGCCACAGATATCTAACAAGGCATCCTCTGAGAGTACATTGAGAGATTATGTAACATTGGAATTGAAGACCTTCAGGGCCAAGATGCAAATGAGACATAGAATTCTAGAGAACATTATGGATAAGTATAAGGATACTATTTGCTTTATGGTAGAGAAAGACACAACTTTTATGGAAGTTGTTGAGCCAAGAACTAAGTGGATTCATCTACTTGGTTATGAGGTAGAGAAACATATCCTTGAAGCATATGCGCAGGTACTACTATTAGCCCCCAAAGATCCTAATGAACCTATATGGGGAACCTATGAGGAGAAGACAAGAGAAGTAGATGCCAAGCTAAATAGCGCAACAACAAAAAAAAAGGTTGCTAAAGTAACATCAGAGATCTTGAGAATACATGGTGTGACTCAAGAAAATCTTGACAAAGAAAAAGAATAAAAGATTTCTTTGGAACTAAAGAGCATAGATGTAGCTAAAGCAAAATCACATGATCCTAAGATGAAGAAGGTGAAGATAGAGAAATCTGATGATACTCCTTCTACGCCCAACAAAACCATTGACCCCACTGCCCCTCCGAAGTATAAGACCATAGAAAAGAGGAAGAAAGAGGTTGGCACCAGTCATCCATCCTCAAGCGTCATAAGAAACAAAAGGAACACCCAAGCACCTACTAAAGTAAGTTTTGTTGACACTGAAAATTTTAGGTTCTAAAGGAACAGAACGTCAGGGAAGTATAATATATATTTTTCATATTTTATAATTTTCCTTTGATAAAAAAGCTAAAATGGATAAAAGGCATATGCGTTTGTTATTTTTATTCTCATGTATTAGGTTGTAAATTGCTTTATTTTAATGCATATTTGTTTTGAATAAATAATAATTCTAAAATTAAAAAAATAAAATAGGTTGAGCAAAAAGGGTGGCGAGAGGGAGTTGAACACTCGACCTCTCAAGCTGACCTTTTTCCTACCTATCTACCCTCCTACCCCCTAACCAGTTAGTCTATTTGTTTTCTTCGATAGGGTTAGGAGAAGATACTTATTTATCTTTGTTTTTATGTGCAAGTGAGAAATAAAGTGCAACCTCTTACACAGGGAGTAATTTCTTCCCTAATTAACTTTCAAATTAAATTATGAATTTCTTTATGTATTTATTTATTTTTACGATTTTAGGAAAAAGAATGGGGAGAGGGAGTTGAACACTCGACCTCTTGACCCATTCCTTTTCCTACCTAACTACCCAACCCTACCCCTACCAATTGCTTTATATTATTCCTTGGGAGTGTAGTTGTAAATAAATGTATAAATTAAAGAAAATCTTATCTCCTTTGAAATAAAATGTTAAAATGAAAATTGTTTATGAGATAGGAATTTCATATGTTATAGTCACTAATATTTATTTTATTCTTAATGTGTGATTTACCCCCAAAACCCTAAAAGTAAAAATATATGATGAAATAAAGGTAAAATTTGATGAATATTAATTTGTTTAGGGTTTTGTTATATTTTGATGTTAATTTTTAAATTTTTCATGTCCCTACTTTTAATGTGATATATTCACCTTGGTTATATTTTTAACATTAATATTTTTAGGGTGAAAAGGCTTTAATATTATTCCATTATTGTTAAATTGATTTTTCACATCTATTTAGGGTTTGTCGATTATTCTAACTATTCACCTTTTTCCTTTATTTTAATTTTAGGGTAAAAGTGGGTATTAATAGTTTTACCCTACTATTAATTTGATTTTATTTTTATGAATTAATCAATATATTAATATATATTTTTTAGATAATGAAATTGTTTTAGGTTTCCAAAACTATATGTAGTTGTAATATTATTTTGCATTAGGATTATTTTTTATTTTAAGTAAATACATTTATCCTTTCATTAGGGATAAATGTAAAATCCTTTTTCCCTAAATGCTTTTTAATATTTCTATGAAGCATTATTATATTATGTTTGTGAATGAATTTATTTTATTTTGAAAATAAAAATAAAATGCTACAACCTAATGTCATTTTATCAATTATCTCATTATTGAAATCTTTTAATAATTAATATGCTTGCCTATATTTTGACAATTAATGTGGATGATATATTATTAATTTTTTAAGTTTCATTTTTCACTTTATGATAAAATATGACACCTATGTATTTTTGATTAATTATTAATTAATAAATGAATAATAAATAAATGTTGTATAGGCTTAATATATTATGTATGTAATGCTTTCAAATTTAGGTTTTAAATATTATCTAATATTAAGTGTTTTTGTGTAGGAAATTAGAAGGGGGACTATTATACACGGGACACCAAAATTAATGTAATTATAGGGGAGATATGTCCTGAAAAAACCATTTTTATGGTTTAGTTGTACTTTTTAGGGTTAGTTGTATAATTAGGTCTTGTGAAAGGGCATGTCCTTTCACAAGGAACCATTAGGATTCATATTTATAATCACTCAATTGTAAGCAAAAAGATATCACAATCAATCACGAAAAAAATATACCAACTCACGGATTGGAATTTAATGGCCAAAATCTTATGCACAAATATCACATAAGTGTTTGTACCCTATTGATTATATAGTTTTTTACGTTCAATTGGCTTCTCGGATTACTCTCTAGCCAGGGTATCCTACTGTGTTTTCTATTTCATGCATTCATTTATGATTAATTTGTACAATTTGAATAATGGTAGCATGGTCTGAGAACCTGTTACTGTTTCCTTTCAGGCTCTTAAGTTGGGTTAAAAACCATAGGACCTATTTTATAAATTGTTGTAAAATTTTGTTTCAATAGAAGCTTGTAGGATGATGGTCTCATTTTACAAAAGCGAGTTATCTTAAAACTATCTCCGATTATGCGTAGCATTGAATGTATCTGACTCTATTCCCAAATTTGGTATCAGGCACTGGTCTATTCATTCATTTGAAATTGTCATTTTATTCTTTCTGTGGTTTACATATCCTATATGTTATCTTCTTTACAAAGCTTTCAATTAGGTTTAGCAATATTTTCAAACCTTAGTTTAGATTTTAAGCTATTTGACAATTAGGATATTAGTTTTATTTTCCTCCAAAGGTTTGTTAACCCCCTTTTGAAAGATTTGCTTTTGTTGTGTACATATTTTTGCAGTCAAAAAGCATATTTGATTCAGGCCTACCAGCCTTGGCTAAATCAAGCCAAAATTGCAGAGGCACTTATTTTGTGCCTGTCAGTTGGCCTCAAAATGGTCTAGCATTTTTTAGCACCAACAAGTTTCAAACCCAGTCTCAGTATGCTAAGTACCAAAATAGTTGATGAGGGATGAATTGACCACGTAGGGAAATTATATGAAAAGTATAATGAAATAGACAAATCTGAGATTCATCGTATGTTGGTCAAGCACATGCTAAAGTTCAAGAAAATAGTCTCGAAACTTAAAACCATGATCCTTGAGAATGTATGGAATATCCTAGAATTCCAAAAGAGACAGGCTATTGAGGAAGATCTACGAATAAGGGAAAAGATCTTAGATGAAACTCTTCCTGTATGTGAGCTAGAAGAGAAGAAGTTTCTATTAGATCTGGTGAAGCCTCACCTTAGAACAAAGACAAGAACTCTAAATATAATGGACAAAAATTATGAGCTAGTTGCCAAAGAAATAGAGAAAGCCTTTGAGAAGGTTTTTATGAATAGGCACATGTATCCACCCACTACACCCACAACACATGTACCCACAATGGTTACCAAAGGGTCAGAGACCATCAAGGTATAATCTACAGGTCCTCAGGATTTAGTACCTGTAGTGGAAGCACAATTAGAGGCAAACAAGTTTGCGCCCATGACAGAGTTACTCAAAGATAACACCATTATCATTGATAATGTGTAGATAGCCATGGTGGCCACTGACACTGAATTGGACAAGTTTGAGGAAGCTTTTGTGAGCACACAAGAAGCTAAAATTTTATGCAGCAACGCAACTCCCATTCATCAAGAAGAAGTATTAATTGAAAATATAACAGATGAGAAAGAAGAAGATAAGATGGAATAAAAAGAAGAAGATAAGATGGAAGAAAAAGAACAAGAAAAATAAGAAGATAAGATGGAAGAAAAAGAAAAAGAAAAAGAAGAAATAAATAAAGAAGAAGAAAAGAAAGAAAAAGAAGAAAAGAACAATGAACCATTAGTTGAATTAGTCAAGGTAAAAGAATAAGTGATGGATAGCACTCTCATCACTCCCTCTGTAGCATTGTTGTCAAGTTTGACACTCGACACATCCAGTTTGGATGCATGGAAAGAAGAAGACTTAATTAATTTCAGCGTGCTAGCTATGGAGAAAGCCAAAGAAAAGAAAGTAATGAGAAATCCCCTCCTGGTAGAATCAGTAAACATTTTGAACAATCTGTTGCCAGAGGACAAGAAAGTGTCTAAGATACACTATGTTGATGATGTGAGTATAGTCATCTCACATTTCAAAAGTAATTTCTTAAGCCTTGAAGAGTCTGCATCCTTAGTTGTAGAAGAGAAGTACCTAAAGAAGAGGTTGAGTGAACTAATGAGAAACTTTGCACTAGATTTGGATTCACTCAAGATAGGTCAAGCATCCCTAAAATAATTTTCTGATCAAGGGAGAATAATCATTGTAGAATGCATGGAACAAGATAAGCTTATTGATGCTCATTTCAAAATAAAAGAGGTAGAAGCTATGATTGAGAAAGTAAAGAGCTTAGTGAAAGACAAATCCAAAGATGTGAACATGTGCAATAATGTCTACCAAGGACAGATAAAAAAAATTGAGAAGGCAGAGAAAGAGATGGCGAAGATAAGGGCTAGATAGACTCAGTTGAGAAATGCTCTTGCACCCTCATTAGACATCCTCAATCAAAAAATCAAGGAGATTGATGCCACCATGGTGACATATGATCAAGGTCCTAGCATAGATTTGAAGAATATGGAGAAGCTTCAGTATGTAGTATGTGCCCATCTCCACATAGTTAATTCATTGATCACTTTTTGGAAGAAGAAGATCCAGAACCTAAAGATAGCATATCCAGATGTTTTCCCTTAGTGAGTATATGTAGATATAGTTTTTGTAACACCTTTGTCATTAATGTCAAAGGGGGAGTTGTGTATAGAATATGGATCATAATATGTATAGGGAGATATAAGTATATGTATAGAAGACAAAAGTTTTTTGTATTAAGGACAGTTAGCAACTTGGCCATATTCCTTTGTTGCCATCAATGACAAAGGGGGATATCATTGGAAACTTGGCTATACTAATATATATGACTTGATATAGTGTTGTCATTATGGAAAAAAATTCATATAGCAGTTTGAAGTTAGTGCACTTGATGAGGAGATCAGAAATTGGTTAAGTATTGAAGATTGGACAGTGTACAGAGTTCCTGCAGCTCAGAGCATCAGCGCACGTGCATGTGGATGAATTATGGTATGTGCCTTGGAAGTTAAGTTGGTTAGACTTTACTCATGCTTATTCTATGAGCGCATAATCAGATATGCAAGGATGAGAAAGATACAAACAGTTGAAGACACACAACCAGTGAGTGCCAGAGAAGAACAGAGCATGAAGCCAATAGTTAGTATTTTGGTTTGTGGTTATAATGTAATTTTGTAAAGGCTATGCGCCTATTGTATTTAGGTTGTTGACATGTATACTTTTTTTTTTTTTTAAGCACTCTTAATCCAATTCATTTGAAAGCATTATTTGTAATAGGTTATAAGGCCGTCCTAGTTGTTTATTTTGTATGCGTGTATAAATATAAGATGTGCCCATTGTATTCAGTATGGAAGTTGATAGAGATTTGTGATAAGAAGAGAAGAAGTATGTGAAGAGTCAAGAAGATGTATTAGAGCTTTGTAAGAGGTCAAAGCATCAACGTATCAAAGGAACTGATCTGACAAGCAGTGTCACAGTGACAGTTCATCGAGCAGATATAGTGTGTATTTGATATTAGAAGGTTGTAGCCTTCATCACTTGAGCAGTGAGCTCTACGAAAGTGCATCCACTCCCCTAATAGGGACTATTGTAAAAGACTCCTAACAAGGTCTACTATACTTAAAGCATTGTAAAGCAACTCCTAACAGGGTTAAGGATCTTCTAACAAGGATCACAAAACACTAGTGCATAATATTAGTGGGTATCAATTCCCACTGGGGTTTTTACATATTTGGGTTTCCCTGTAACCATATTGGTGTCATGTGTTGATTTCATGTTTCATGTTTATGTGAATGTTTAATTCAGTACTTAAGCAGTTAAGTTCAGTATAAAGATTAAAGTGAAAAGTTAAAATATAGTGAACACTGATTCACCCCCCCCCCTCTTAGTGTTCCCATTCCTAACACACTTTTCATCTAATGCTATTTTGGGTGTGGTCCTTGTTGGAGATTTTCCAATAGGCCAGTACTGACTGTATGTTTTTCATTAATGACAACATATGGAAAGTAGCATGCGTAGAAGTCTTATGCAATAATCTTTTAGTATATGTAGCATGGACATGATATCAACATGATATCATGGGCGCAAAGGTTAACTATTAGTATAGATAGCTATATAGCAGCTTGTGCTAGAAGTGTTCCTGATAGAGTAACATGTAGTGTTCTGATGCAGGAGCATCTTGGGTGTAAGAGTAATCTTGCATCACCCAAAAATATTTCTATTTTTGTATTCAGTAAGGGCTATCTTGTCCAGAGCTTCTATTTATGGAAACTTGCTATTTTTAGTAAGTTGGTCATCTGATCTCGAAATGTTTCGATTTCTTCCCTGGAGGTTCATTTTGGTCATATCAGCCTGCCAGTAAAGTTTCATTGACATATCAAATCTAGCTTTGTAGATATTGAAGATTTTTGGTATTGGCAACAAGGTACATAAACTTCGAACTTAGTTTTGAAGGCTTTAGAGGCCCCAAATGAGGTCAAAAATTAGGGTGACAAGCACTTGTGCCAATCAAGCCTATAGAGTGCTTCATGGCCTTTCCAAAATAGGGTTATAATAGTCAATCGGGTCAACTGGCGATGACTTATGGTCTTCAGAAGTTGGGTCACCTGAAATGGTGGAAAATGATTTTCCTTCAAAATTTTTATTTGGGTTTCAAAAGTTATTTTGAGCTGACTTTGATGTAATAAATTGTAAAATAAAATAATTCTAAGTTTGGTTGGCCTTGTTGGCTAAAATTCTGGAACCTTCCCAAGCGGTGAACATTGCCTATATAAGGAAGGTTGTAGTGTTGTCTTAGGTAGTTCGGGACAGTTCTGGGTAGTAGATCTGGGTATTGATTTGAGGCTTTGTCCTATAGAATATTGTAAGGGAATGCCCATGTGGCTTTGCATATTGTAATTCTAAAAAATTTTAATTCCACATTTGTGGAGATAATAAGAAGCCATTTTTCTATTCTTGCATATTACTGTTCTTTCTCTATTTCTATTGTGTTTGTGGTATTAAGGAGAGCACCCTTCATCATGTTTTGTGTATGGTTGTTCGTACAATTATCATGGAGCCTTGTGCACTTGGATATATGTTGAAGACATGTTAGTGATGTTTTAGTCATGGACGTATAGTCTGACATTTAGTAGAAGTGAACGTATGCAGTCACTATTCGCCAGTAGCAGTTTCCTATGTTTATTTAGAAGAGCTGACAGAGATTTTATTAGTTTTGGAGTTGTGCCTATCACATGGGTATGCACCCTAGGATTTAAGCTTAGAGAAGAGTTATTGATATTCAATGTAGAGCACATGAGTTAATTCAGCTTGAGGAGAAAGTTAAAGTTGTTTTGGTAGAGCCGACAGTGTGTAGCATGTGTCTACAATTATCTTATTAGACAAGTCCCAGAATGTGTTGCATGCATAGTAGAGCCGACAGAATGTTTATCATAGTTTGTTATGGTTTCTCTAATATGATTTCAAGGAGGTTCTAACAAGCCAAATTGATTATATCATTTAGAGGAAAGATATTTATAGGCACTCATTTGTGATTGCTTGAGTGTGGTTCATGGTTGATTAAGCAGAGAAGAGAAAAGTGTGCGAAGTGTTGAACCATCAGAGGAAGGTCTATGTGACCAAGTAAATTATTTGTTCTATACATTGGAATTGATCCAGACAAGAGGTCAAAGCGCAGTTCACCAAGATCCAGATATAGTGTGTATCTATTATTTAGAAGGTTGTAGCCTTCACCCCTTTGAGTAGTGAGCTCTTAGATAGTGCATCCTCTCCCCTAACATGGACAATTGTAAAAGACTCCTAATAGGGTCTGACCCTTGACCAAGTCTACTGTACTAAATATATTGTAAAGAAACTCCTAATAGGGTTAAGGATCTTCTAACAAGGATCATAATACACTAGTACAAAATATTAGTGGGTGTCAATTCCCATTGGGGTTTTTACCTATTTGGGTTTCCCCGTAACCAAAATATTGGTGTTGTGTTCATGTGTTCTTTCATTGTGTTTAAGCTTATGTTTAAGTATACTTAACTGGATAAATAATTGAATCTTGTAGATAACTGATTCACCCCCCCCTCTCAGTTATGTCTTGGGACTATTCCTAACAATTGGTATCAGAGCCAAGTGCCTCGGAGATAAATTTTAACAACTTGAGGTTGATCAGATGGCATACTTTAGGAAAGAGAGTCCTAAGTTTGATGGAGAGAATTATCTTGATTGGAAGAACAAGATGGTGACACATTTGCAGTGCATTGGTTTTGAAGTTTTTGGTGTAACTATCAAATCAGCTAAGATCCCTACCTTAGAAGACCTTGGAAAGGATGATGCTACTGAAAGACAAAAAGAATTATTTCATTAGAATGAAATTGCTAAAGAAGCCCTTATCATCACCCTATCTGATATTGAATTTTCAAAGATAAAGAAAGTAGACACCTCCCATAAGATATGGAAGTACCTTGAAGACATGTTTGAAGGTGACAAACAAGAAAAGGATGCACATAGGAAAACATGGAAGAAAAGATACACTGCATTGGAGATGCTGCCTGAAGAAAACATCAGAGCTTATAATCAAAGGATCAATGAAGCAATTGCTGGAATCAAGAACAATGGTGGAGAGATCTCAGAAGAAGACATCATGGACAAGTTGATGACTACTCTCACTCTAGAGTATGAAAACAAGATCAACATCCTTGATGAGACCATGTAGCTTACATCTAATTTCAAGAGAGAGACCTTGATTAGAAAAATCTCATCTTTTGGGATTTCAAGATTGAAGATAGAACCAAAGAGTGAGACAGCCTTCAAACCAATAGTTCATGGTAAGAAATCTACAAACACTTCTGGTAATTTTGAAGATGATGATGAAGAGAAAACTTTAGATTATTTTATTTCTATGATTTCTAAAAGAGAAAAGAAAGGAAAAGGAAAATATGAAGGTTAATTATCATTTAAGTGTTTTTCATGTAATAAGATCAGTCACTTTGCATCTAAGTGTCCTACTAGAGCTAGAAAGTTCAAAAAGGATTACAAGCCTAAGTACTCTATGGAATGTTACTATGCTAGAGATGGAGTTTTTGATGATGAATTAGGTGAAGAAGAAATTGGATTCATTGCTATTGTAGACAAAATAAATAATAAGACAAATCATAAAGATGAGAAAGAGAAACAAGAGCTAGCATTAATTTCCCATGCAGATATAAGGACAGACTGGATTATAGATAGTGGTTGTTCACATCACATGACAGGTGATAAAAATAGATTTTTTCATCTAGAAAAATACAATATTGACATGGTTAGATTTGGGGATAACACTCCTAAACCCATAGTTGGTAGAGGAGCCATCACCTTGGATGGAAAGAACAGTACTGATGATGTTCTCTATGTTGATGGTTTGAAACATAACCTTCTCAATGTTTGTCAACTACTTGGAAAAGGCTATCAGTTGCAGTTTAAAGATGACAAATGCATCATTAACAACAAGGATGGTGTTATGATTGCATTAGGGTCAAAGACAAGAGGTAATGTTTTCCAACTCAATTTAGAAGTTTTTTTGTTGCTAAAGTTGATGATAGTTGGTTATGGCATAAAAGACTATGTCATATCAATTTTGATAACATAGTAAAGATAAGCAATGTAAAGGTAGTAAGAGATCTACCTAGCATATCAAAGCCAGTTGACACTATATGTAGGGAATGTGTGATGGGAAAGCATGTGAGAAATTCATTCAGGAGAAAGCACAATTCAGTAGAAAACAAGTTGGATCTGATTCATATAGACCTATGTGGTCCAACTCAAACAAGATCATACTATGGTGAAAGGTATTTCATCTTGTTTGTCGATGATTATTCTAGGATGATGTGGGTTGCATTCTTAAAAGATAAGTCAAAAGCATTTGACAAGTTCAAAATATTGAAAGCTAAGGTTGAGAATGAATCTGGACTAAAGATAAAATGTTTAAGATCGGATAGAGGGGGAGAATTCACCTCTAACAAATTCTATGAGTACTATGAAGAACATGGCATAAAGAGATAGTTAAGTGCACCTAGAACCCCTCAGTAGAATGGAATTATAGAGAGAAGGAATAGGATCATCCTTGATACAGCACACACCATTATAATAGAAGGAAAAGTTGTACACACCTATTGGAGAGATGTAGTCAATACAGTAGTCTACACCGTCAATAGAATTCAATTGAGGCTTGGTGCTAACAAAACACCATATGATCTATGGTTTGGTAATGTTCCCACAATAAAATACTTCAAAATCTTTGGAAGCAAGTGTTACATCAAGAGGGATGAAGCAGTAGGCAAGTTTGATGCTAGAAGTGATGAAGGTATTTTCCTTGGTTAATCTACTAAAAGTAAAGCTTATAGTGTTAGGAATGAATGCAAAGTGTTTTTGCAGTCATTCTATAGCAGTTGTTGTTGCATTCATGACTTGGATTGTCATTGATGTCAACACAGTAATATTCTAGATATTAGCAGGAAAGCAAGTATAGTTTTGTTTTGTGCACATGTTGTATTGTAGATTGGATTTTGCACAGTTGATGGTATGTTCTTTGGTGTGTTATTAACCTATGGTTAACAGCACAAAAAGAAATTCATTCATTTGTGAGAGTTATGAGCATTTTGGTGAAAGCAGTGTTTAGACAGTGTTTCTATGTAGCGATGTTCAGAAATCGGAGGATATCTCTTAGCTGGAATGGAATCTGATTTTTCGCAGTTAAAGGGATGTTGGAGACTCATTAATGATGATGTGGTTCATAGTGCAAACTTTGAGGATATGTTTGGAGAAAGTTACAGTAACTGGAAGCCGACAGTTTTATTTGAATTTTGTGTGTAGCGTGTAGAATTTATTATTTTGTAATTGAGGACCAACTCATTTGTAATTATTTGAGTTTGGTATATAAGAAGGAATTTTTTCCTTATTGTAATGTGTACTATGAAGATTGAGATGCAAATATATGCATGAAGTGAAGAAAAGAGCTAATTCAGTGATGAAGGAAGACTTGTGAGTACAGAGATCTGGAATTGTGATCTTGTGTAGCAGAGAGTGCAGTTTTGGAAAAGTGTGAAGGAGGTAATATATTTCATATTATTTTTTTGAATAATTCTAAGATCTTTTGGACAGTGGGTTCAGAGATCTTGCCTTGAAGCTGTTTGGGCAGTGGGTCCTTCTGTCTTCCATAAACTCTTAACTGGGTTAGAATCTTTTAACAGGGATTCATAATCTCCTAACACGGATTTATATGTACTGAATGTATTTCATAAGACTCCTAACAGGGTCCATCCTCTAACAAGGAACTTTCATATTAGTGCATCATTTTGTGGGCATCATTCCCACCGGGGTTTACTCTTTTCAAGAGGTTCCCTAGTTAACATATCTTGTGTTATTGTGCAATTGTGTATGATTATCTTTCTATGGTTGATCAGTACATTGATTATATTGTTTAAAGCTATTGAATGGATAAATTATCAAATAACTGATTCACCCCCCCCTCTCAGTTATCTTGGGGATCTTTACTTTCTAACATATAGATGTTTCAATTTAAGATTAAAAAAGATCATTGAAAGTGCTCATGTTAATATTGATGAAAATTTCATGGTTCAAGAAAGATATCATGATTACTCACCCATGATTGAAGAAGAACCCAGACCCTCCACTAGTGAGACAGTTATTAAAGAAATGTTTGACAGTATTGATGTGTTATTCAATGACCCTGAGACGAGTGAAGAATAAACTGCTAAAGCTGATGAGTCTGAATCAACTAAGGTTCCAAAGTTTACATCTAGAAACCATTCCAAGAAAGACATCATTGGAGATCAGAGCGGAAAAGTCTTAACAAGATCACAAGCAAAGAACATAGCTAGTAGTGAAGCGGTATGTTTACTATGTCAGATTGAACCTTTGAGTATTGAAGATGCTTGTAATGATTCAGATTGGCATGATGCTATGAAAGAAGAACTTGATTAGATTATTAAGAATGATACTTTGGAACTGGTCTCGAGACCTAGTGATAAAAATGTGATTGGAGCAAAGTGGATATTTAGAAACAAGATGAATGAAAGTGGTACAGTTATAAGAAACAAAGAAAGGTTAGTATGTAAAGGATATGCACAAAGAGAAGGCATTGACTATTCAGACACCTTTGCACCTGTGAGAAGATTAGAAGCTATTAAGTTGTTTCTAGCTTATGCTATAGTCAAAAAATTCAAAGTTTATCAAATGGATGTCAAGTCAGCATTCCTAAATGGAGATTTGAAAGAAGAAGTATGCATTGAATAGCCAAAAGGATTCACCTTATCAGAAAAACCTAATATGGTATGCAGATTGAAGAAGGCCCTCTATGGACTTAAGCAAGCCCTTAGAGCATGGTATGAAAGACTAGATGGGTATCTAACAAAGATTGGATTCAAGAAAGGAGTAGCAAACTGTAATCTATTCATAAGAGAGACATCTAAAGGTTTGTTACTTGTAGCTATATTTTTTGATGACATTATCTTTGGAGGTAATGACAAACTTAGTGTTGAATTTGTTAAGGAGATGCAGAATGAATTTGAGATGAGTATGATTGGTCCTATCAAATACTTTCTAGGATTGAATGTGCAGTAGACAAAGAAAATTATTTTCATTAATCAGTCTAAGTATGTGAAAGAAATATTAAATAAATTCAAGATGGATGATTGCAAGCCAGTAGGGACTCCTATGATTACTAGATGAAAGCTTACAAAAGAAGATGACTCACCAGCAATAGATATAACATTGTACAAGTCTACGATTGGCAAACTTATTTATCTTACTCAAACTAGACCTGATATTTCTAATGCAGATGGCATAGTTGGAAGATTTGTAGTAAAGCCTAAACAAAGTCACCTCATGGAAGTAAAAAGGATATTCAGATACTTGCAAGGCACTATATACTATGGCCTATGGTATCCTAATTCAGAGAATGTTGAGCTTCATGTTTACACTGATGCAGATTGGGTAGGATGTGTTGATGATAGAAAAAATACATCAAGTGGAGCAATGTTTCTTGGTGATAGACTTGTCACTTGGACAAGCAAGACACAAAATTGTATTTCTTAGTCAACAGCAAAAGCAGAGTATGTTGCAGTAGCCTTGAGTTGTTCAACAATTATTTGGATCAAGTAGATGATAAAGGATTTTGGAATTCAGATTGATTATCCTATTGTTATTCACTTTGATAAAACTAGCACTATCAATATGTTAAAGAACCCTGTGATGCATGCAAAAATAAAGCACATTGAGATCAAGTATCACTTCCTAAGAGAGAAAGTGGTAGAGAAAGAAGTCAAGCTGGACTATGTGAGTACTAAAGATCAATTAGTAGACATATTCACAAAGCCCTTGCCAAAGGATACTTTTGAGTATCTCAGGGAGAAGTTGGGAGTAATTCCCTTTCCTAATTCTGCATAGAAAAAAGAAGGAAAGGCATCAGTCCTTAGGGACTAATGGAAGGTTGACTACTCTACCTCAAGAGTAGTACTAGTGCTCAAAATGAATGGCACCCTTTTCCATTGATGTCAAAGGGGGAGTAATATACAGAGTCATGAAAAGAAGAAGTAATAGGAGGAGTAATACAGTAAGGGGGAGCAGTATTCAGCTGTGACAGCAGTTCAGTTGAGGAAATGGAGAATGTTGGAAAATATTGCAGTAGATGGAGGATTCATCTTTGGGAGAGTTTTGATGAGAAAATGGAGAATTTTATGAAGTAAATTTTCATTTGGGTTGGTGGTGGTTTTTCATTCCACATGTTGCCATCAATACCAAAGGGGGAGATTGTTGGAGATTTGCCAGTAGGCCAATACTGACTGTATGTTTTTCATTGATAACAACATATGGAAAGTAGCATGTGTAGAAGTCTTATGTAGTAAGCTTTTAGTATATGTAGAATGGACATGATATCATGGGCGTAGAGGTTAACTGTTAGTACAGACAGTTATATAGCAGCTTATGTCAGCAGTGTTCCTGATAGAGTAACAAGCAGTGTTCTATGTATGTTTGTCTGTACAGTTATCATGGAGCCTTGCGTGCTTGGATATATTTTGAATACATGTTAGTGATGTTTCATTCATGGATGTATAGTCTAACATTTAGTAGAAATAAAGTTATGCAGTCACTATTCGCCAGTAGCAGTTTCCTGTGTTTATTCATAAGAGCCGACAGAGATTTTATTGGTTCTGGATTTGCACCTATCACATGGGTATGTACCCAAGGATTTAAGATTAGAGAAGAGTTATTGATGTTTGGTGAAGAGCACATGAGTTAATTCAACTTGAGGAGAAAGATACAGTTTTTTTGGTAGAGCCAACAATGTGTAGCGTGCGTCTACAATTATCTTATTAGACAAGTCCCAGAATGTGTTGCGTGCATAGTAGAGCCAATAGAATGTTTATCATAGTTTGTTATGGTTTCTCTAATATTATTTCAAGGAGGTTCTAATAGGCTAACTTGATTATATCATTTAGAGGAAAGATATTTATAGGAAGTCATTTGTGATTGCTTGAGTGTGGTTCATGGTTGATTAAGCAGAGCAGAGCAAAGTGTGTGAAGTGTTGAACCATCAGAGGAAGGTCTATGTGACCAAGTAAAGTATTTGTGCTATACATTGGAACTGATCCCGACAATAGGAAAAAGTGTAGTTCACCAAGATCCAAATATAGAGTGTATTTTTTTTATTTAGAAGGTTGTAGCCTTCACCCCTTTGAGCAGTGAGCTCTCGGACAATGCTTCCTCTCCCCTAACAAGGACAATTGCAAAGGACTCTTAACAGGGTCTGACCCTTGACCAGGTCTATTGTACTAAATATATTGTAAAGAAACTCCTAATAAGGTAAGGATCTTCTAACAAGGATCATAATACACTAGTACAGAATATTAGTGGGTGTCAATTCCCACTGGGGTTTTTACCTATTTGGGTTTCCTCATAACCAAAATATTGGCATTGTGTTCATGTGTTCTTTTATTGTGTTTAAGATTATGTTTAAGTATACTTAATTGGATAAAGAATTGAATATTTTAGATAACCGATTCATGCCCCCCCCCCCTCTCAGTTATCTCTTGGCATTATTCCTAACAATCCTATGAGAAATTAGAGCTATTATGGAGAAAAATATTTTATCTTGTTTGTTGATGACTTCTCTAGAATAATGACTGTCATGTTCTTGCAAGAAAAATATGAAGCTTTCAAAAGGTTTAAATGGTATAAAAAAAAATTGGAAAAACAAAGTGGTAAAAAAATGAAATGCTTAAGGTCAGATAGAGGTGGTGAATTTATTTATGATGAGTTCACTAATTTTTGTAATGAGCATGGAATTAAGAGATAGGTTTTTGCATTGAGAGCACCCAACATAATGGGATTGTTAAAAGAAGAAATAGATTAATTGTGGAGTATGCTAGAACACTAATGATTGAAAAAGATGTTACACAAATGTACTAGGGAGAAGATGTTAATACTATTGTATACACACTGAATCGAGTCCAATTGAAGAAAATATTAAAGATGACACCTAATGAATTATGGTATGGTTACACACCTAATGTGAGTTATTTCAGAATATTTGGAAGTAGATGTTACATTTAAAAAGATGATAGAAATGGAAAATTTGATTCAAAAGGTGATGAAGGAATATTTTTAGGATATTCTACTAAAAGAAAAGCTTATAAATGTTTGAACAATGCTACTAACAAGATGATTAAAAGTGCAAATGTGAGAGTTGATGAATTTTTTGAGAAGAATGATGAAGAAAATAAAATAGAATAGAAAGACTATGGTAGATTTGTTTAGATTGAAGAACATGACACTCTACCCAAGAAAAATTATGGCATTACTGAGCAACAAGGTAATGCTACCAAGAAAAAGACTTTATAGACCAAGAATCAACAAACTATTATCGATGAAGATCATTATCATGCACCGAGTGGAGAACACATTGAAGAACAAAGAACTAAACCTGTACTTTCTAGATATGTAAGGAGACATCATCCACAATATTAGATCATTGGAGATAAAAGAGAAGGAATGATGACACGAAGTAAGTTGAAAAACAACACATGCTTAGTTTGTGAATTTGAGCTTAAAACTGTTAGAGATGCATTGGAAAATGACAAATGGATCAAGGAAATGGATGAAGAGATTGAGAAAATAAATAAAAACCAAACATGGACATTGGTAATGATATAGAAAGACAAGAATGTGATTGGAACCAAATGGATATTCAGAAACAAATTGAATGAGAATGGAGATGTCACTAGGAATAAAGGAAGACTAGTATGCAAATATTATGCACAAGAAGAAGGTGTTAACCATGAAGAGAATTTACCACCAGTTTCTAGACTTGGAGTAAGAATATTGCTTGCATATGCTACTTACAAAGGATTTAAAGTTTATTAGATGGATGTTAAATCTGCATTTCTTGATGGGATACTTGAAGAAGGGGTATTTATTGAATAACCTGAAGGTTTTGTTGATCCTAATCAGAGGAATATGGTATGTAAGTTATGGAAAGCATTATATGGATTGAAACAAGTACCAAGAGCATGGTATGAAAGACTACAGTCCTATCTAATCAGTATTTGATTTGTTCTAATTAAGAGGAAAGCAGGATTTGAAAAGTTCTGAACCTTTTACAAAAAGAGATAAGAGATATACATTAAGCACTAGGGACAACAAAATCCTGTCAAACCAGAAGAGACAACCAAAATAAAGACAACCAAAAAGGACCACAAGAGAAGAGCCCAAAAAGCCACAAAAAGGGCTAGCAGCCTACATGAGGGACCTGGCAAGATCAAAGGACCGAAGGTCACCTAATACTTTTCAGAAGATCCATAGCTTCTGAGGCCAAAAGCTCCATATCTTGAGCCATTTCCTTGAGAGCAATAGCATCCTAATTAGCATGGTTCCCAAAGTCACAAGGCACCAGATCCTTATCTTTTTCCATAGTCCCTTCCAATGTGTTAAGAAGGGTATTGATGTGTCTCACCACCATCTAAAGAGTACTGCAACTCTGGTCACCAAACTTGATGATCGCGGCCTCAAATTGGGAAATTTTAGCCTCAAAATTGAGGACCTTCATCTGCATTGCCGACAAATTTGCATCACAATTAGAAACTTGAGCACTCATGGCTTCCATCTTGGAATTGTATGCATTTTCAATTCCCTCATCTTTGTTGATGGCCTCTGTCAGCTCACTCAAGATATCAAGGAAGGGTTTGTCACCAAGACCCATAGCCTCAAGAATGTCAATTCTAGCTATGAGTTTTTTGTTAGTCTTCCTCAGATGAAACAGCTCCATAATAACCCAATCAAAGGCCCCTTTGGCCATCACCACCTCAATCAGAAGAGCAGCTGGAAAGGGAATCATCTTTTCCTTCTTAGTAGTAGTATTGGGAGTGAGCAGAGGGATTTTCTTAGGAATAGGAAAGGGAACAGGGGAAGAATCCATGAGGGAAGAGGTTCTCCTAATTTTCTTTCCTTTCTTACCCTTTCCATAGAGTGATCCTTTTCATCCATAGTATCCTCATCACTATCTAGCGAAGAATCCTGTAGAAAAGACTTTCTTTTGCGGCCCGTGGGGTTCTTGGAGGAAGAAGTCATGCCCTTAATCTGACCTTTACATTTTTTGTTAAGATTGGAAGTAGTATCTTGAGAGGACTTAGAATCAAAATCTGGCTCTCTTTCTAAATCCTCCCCATCATCTTCTTCCTCTTTGAAATCATCACCAAAATCTGAAGGAGTAGCTTAGGAGGCACAAAGGAGTTAGGAACAAAATGATCATAAATAAGTAGCATAAGGCCCTCGTGCATGGTAGGGTTTCCAAGAGGGTTTTCTTGAACATCTTTTATGCTAGCATTAAGGGAATTCAACAAGTAATAAGGAAAGGAAATTTTTTTCCCATAACGAAAGTGATTCAATATCACAAAATGATACCTGTAAACCCTAGAGAATCTTCCATCAAGAGTAATGTATTACATAATAGAAAAAAGGACTCTACACCAAACCTTCTTGATAGCAGTCGAAGATTAGTAGGTCTTTTTCTTGCTTTTGACTAGGTGAGCCTTCTCGTCATCCTCCTTGGGGAATTTTTTGATAGCTGCTTCATTGAGATGCCTTTCTCTGTAGAACTTTCTCCCATCCTTGGAGAGGCTCATGATCTCTGCTATGATGTCCTCTATGATTTAATAGTTGAGCCCCCAAGCACAATCTTTCCATTTCTCTAGTTTTTGATAAAATAGTTGGTAATCGTAGAGTCTTTCCCCCAGAGCTTCTCTAAATACGTGTCAAGCCCACCTTTCTTGAGAAGACTCCAAAATTTTTCCTTATTTTTTCATCTCTCACAAGATGATGATTCAGTTCACTTCCTACTCCCACCCATATTAGAGCATAAGAAACTACTCTTAGAAATGGTCTTCAAGTTGGGAAACAACGGAAAGCTTCCCTTAATCCAATATAAAGCCCATAAAATGACTAAACAAACCCAGAAAGAATGCCAAGGGAAATGCCAATAAATGCCCAAGTAGGGATTGACGTCATAATCATGATGTGGAAATAAAATCATCAGGCTAAATTTCATCATTAAAATTAGTGATTTGAGCTCCATGGGTACTATCAAAGATTAACAGCATCTTGATATTGTACGAGATGGCCATCTCACTCCTCCATTCTATAACGTCACTGGTGTTAACTGCCTCATTAGCTAATCCATCAACCACTGCATTTATTTTTCGGTACCTGTAGACACGTAAAATTGGACAAATACTTTAAAATTGCAAAAATCAATTGAATGGCTCAAAAATCAATAAAATGCATTAAATCATCAAAATGGATCAAATCAATAAAATGGACATAATTAAATAAAGTTGAGAAAAAGCAATTAAAGCAAAAGGAAAAATTAAATAATGATGTTAAATAATTAAATTGAAGCTTAAAAGGGCCAAAAACACTATATAATTGATTTTAATCAATTAATTGTATAGTTGTTTAATCAAAAATCAAAATGAACCTATTACCCTTCCATGGCTAAATTTAATTAATTAATTGAATTAATATTCCTTATTTTCTTTCAACAAAGTGATCAACCAATGAAAATTGAGAACAAAAGGACATAAATCACTCAAACATTTAAATTGTCCAAAGATTTGAAACCATTTAAAGGCTTGTCCCCTCATTTGTCCCCCCATTTATGGACAATGCAAAGTTTTTGACTCAACCAAGGGATAACCATGATTACTTCACTCCACCCCCTGCCCTTGGGAAATTACTATAAGTATGAGGCATTTTGGAGAGCATTTCCATCTTGGAATTTCATTTGCATAGCATTGTTACTATAGGCAATTGAGATCATTTCCAAGAGCAATTTGAGCATTTTTAAGCATTTAGTATCATAATTTCATCATTCTTGAGCTAGAATCATCATAGAAGCATAGCATAAGCATTGTAGCAGCATCATTTCTCATTTTACAGGTGTCACTAGTGAGGATTGTAGCTAAGAGCTTCACTTACCACTTATATCTAGAGATCCATGGGATAATATAGATTATAATTTCAATTCTAGTTAAATTTGCATTGTATTTGATTAGATTGATGTTAGTAGATCTTAATTTCATCCAGGTGAGTAACTTCATCACACAAATGGTACCCACCGTGGGGCTCTAAGCCTCACTTCATCATTTGCACCATAATTTGCATGCTTGTATATTCTATTTTCTGTGAATTTCTTGCAGGAAATAGGTAAAGTCACGCTTACATGAGATTCACTCACGCCTATAGTCATTCTACTGCCGCTTATGATCTTTGTCTTGACACCTATGAGATAAAGTTATCTTGCCTTTGCCTAGCAAAGTCATGCCTATAACTTAAGAAGTGTCGCGTAGCTGTAATTCACTATCGCTTGTCATCAGCCATTACTATGCAATTTATCAAAACAGTCACACGTACAAGCATTTTAGTCACACGTACAAGCATTTCAATCATGCTTACAAGCATTTCAGTCATGCGTACAAGCATTTCAGTCACACGTACAAGCATTTCAGTCACGCGTACAAGAATTTCAGTCACGCATATAAGCATTCCAGTCATGTGTACAAGCATTTCAATCACGTGTACAAGAATTTCAGTCACACGTACAAGAATTTCAGTCACACATACAGGCATGTTTAAGAAAGTCACAGGCGTGACTGAAACTCTGCTAGGCGGGTTTATTTTATGCACAAGCGACACTTCTCTGACCAGGGTGTAAGATTTTTTATTTTTAAAATGTTTAAGATCAATTTTTGGAAATTTATTTGTTTGAAAATAGAAAAACAATCTCAACACACACATCACTTTGTCATCATGTCCCTAGAAACACTCTAATGTGTATATTCTCCAATGTTTTCCACAAGTATATCACAAGAAAGAATTCCAAACAGCCTACCTAAAGTCAAATTGGCTTGTAAACATGGCTCTACAAGGTGACTTTGCTATTTTACCAAGTTTTAATAAATATTCCATTCAAATAGACTTCAATCTCTCAATCCTCCAAGGAGGATTCCCACACGCACCGAAGTATGATTTTGCGCAATCTGTTAAGACTACTAGAGGAAGGTTGAAAAATCAAAAACTGTTTGTCATGCACCCCATTAAGGATACATGTGTTTCATTTTAGAGTGGGTTGGATTCCCACGGCAAAAGCAAGTGTATCCCACTTTGGGCTGTCCCTCTCACTGGCCTTGCTAAGGAAAACTCGGGAGGCGAGTGCACTAAATTTCTAGCATGTTCATGGAAAGAAAGAAATGAACTTAGTAGGACAAGTTTGGGAGTTTGATTCACTTAAAAAGTGAAGAGCATATCCCTATTGCCTTTCTTCATTCCAATCACTCAAACACAATATGGTTCTTTCCCAATCTCTTAACAAGGAGATTCTTAAAATGGAAGTGTTTGGTTCATTTCTCATTTTTAATTAAGCTATGTTTGAAATTGAAAGCCACAATCTAATCAAGTGCAAGCTTGAATAGAGAAATACCTTTCCTTGTAGCTAGCATAAAGCTAGGGGCATTTTTGAAAGATTTTTCACATTTTTCTACTCACCTTAGCAATAGCTCCTTTCCATGTGCTTGTACTCCAACAAGTTAGTCAACACTAACAATCAAAGTGAGGGGAAACCAAAATCGAATTGACAAAGCCAAGCTTTATGTAATGAATTTTAAGCACTCTAATTGCAAATCTTTCAAACAAAAATTTGAATTAAGAACTAAAGATCCAATTTAAAGTGACAAATTTCTTTTTATATGCTTCAATCATAGCAAGGTATTTCTGATATACCTTATTGTCTTCTTCTTGTGTTGACTCAAGAACAACCTTAATGTGCGCTATGTTTTCTTTCTTAATCCTCCTTGCTAATGCCTTTTCCTCTTGATTGAACCTGCTTTCCAACCTTTGTACCTTTTTGTGCCTGCTCATTTACTATCAAATCATGCAAACAAAGAGTTAGAAAAATGATTTAATCAATTTAATAGCAAATAAAGGTAACAGACAAAAAGCGACATTATCCAGCTAATAAGCGTGACTAAAATTCTTGTAAGTGTGACTAAAATTCTTGTACGCGTGACTGAAATTCTTGTACACGTGACTGAAATGCTTGTACACATGACTGGAATGCTTATATGCGTGACTGAAATTCTTGTACGCGTGACTGAAATGCTTGTACGTGTGACTGAAATGCTTGTACGCATGACTGAAATGCTTGTAAGCATTATTGAAATGCTTGTACGTGTGACTAAAATGCTTGTACGTGTGACTGTTTTGATAAATTGCATAGTAATGGCTGATGACAAGTGATAGCGAATTACAGCTACACGACACTTCTTAAGTCATAGGCATGACTTTGCTAGGCAAAGGCAAGATAACTTTATCTCATAGGTGTCAAGACAAAGATCATAAGCGGCAGTAGAATGACTACAGGCGTGAGTGAATCTCGTGTAAGCGTGACTTTACCTATTTCCTGCAAGAAATTCACAGAAAATAGAATATACAAGCATGCAAATTATGGTGCAAATGATGAAGTGAGGCTTAGAGCCCCACGGTGGGTACCATTTGTGTGATGAAGTTACTCACCTGGATGAAACTAAGATCTACTAACATCAATCTAATCAAATACAATGCAAATTTAACTAGAATTGAAATTATAATCTATATTATCCCATGGATCTCTAGATAGAAGTGGTAAGTGAAGCTCTTAGCTACAATCCTCACTAGTGACACCTGTAAAATGAGAAATGATGCTGCTACAATGCTTATGCTATGCTTCTATGATGATTCTAGCTCAAGAATGATGAAATTATGATACTAAATGCTTAAAAATGCTCAAATTGCTCTTGGAAATGATCTCAATTGCCTATAGTAACAATGCTATGCAAATGAAATTCCAAGATGAAAATGCTCTCCAAAATGCCTCATACTTATAGTAATTTCCCAAGGGCAGGGGGTGGAGTGAAGTAATCATGGTTATCCCTTGGTTGAGTCAAAAACTTTGCATTGTCCATAAATGGGGGGACAAATGAGGGGACAAGCCTTTAAATGGTTTCAAATCTTTGGACAATTTAAATGTTTGAGTGATTTATGTCCTTTTGTTCTCAATTTTCATTGGTTGATCACTTTGTTGAAAGAAAATAAGGAATATTAATTCAATTAATTAATTAAATTTAGCCATGGAAGGGTAATAGGTTCATTTTGATTTTTGATTAAACAACTATACAATTAATTGATTAAAATCAATTATATAGTGTTTTTGGCCCTTTTAAGCTTCAATTTAATTATTTACCATCATTATTTAATTTTTCCTTTGCTTTAATTGCTTTTTCTCAACTTTATTTAATTATGTCCATTTTATTGATTTGATCCATTTTGATGATTTAATGCATTTTATTGATTTTTGAGCCATTCAATTGATTTTTGCAATTTAAAAGTATTTGTCCAATTTTACGTGTCTACAGTACCCATGGGAAATATGACATGCTTCAAAATTATTAATAATCACTTTGGCCATATTGATAGCATTATTAATCATCGATGAGGGGGTACTAAAACCTTTAAGCCAATTAATGATGTTATTGGAGTCACCCTTGATCCAGACCTTAGAGAAATTATAATCTTTAGCAAGTTTGATTGAATAGTACGCCACCAAAGCTTTGGCCACATGATTGGATTGAACACCAATGGGATGAATAGTAGCTTCTTTAAGGGTCCCTTAATCATCATGAATAACTCCACCATAACTTGCTTTTCTAGGGTTACCTTTCAAAGTGCCATCAAAATTGATCTTCACCCAACCTCTAGGTCGAAAACCCCAAACTGCTTCCTCCCTAGGGTTAGAAATCTTTCCCCCAATGTCCTTAATATTCAACCTCCATTGATAGAAAATATCTCTTTCAAAGAGAGATAGAGGTAGAGAGAGGTCCATCTATACATTAATATTTTCCAAAATAGCCCTTCTTATTTTGAAATCCAAGACATTCGAATGGAGTTCCAAATCATGAAAGATCCTATTTTTCCTCTCTTTCTAGATACCCCAGAGAGTATCAGGGAGAATAAAAGCCTAGTGGATTTTTAAGGACTTCCCACTGAAAGGACAACACCAACTCTTAAAGAGATCTAGAAGGCTTCCAGGAAAAGTCCAGGATAATAAAAAAGAAGAGAGGGTCTTTGACTAGATAGAGACATCAAAGGGATACTGAATGAAAAGGTGATCCACCATTTCTTGATCCTTCTTATAGAGAGAACATCTATTGGTGATATAGAAACCCCTACAACACAAATTATCAATAGTCAAAAAAAACTTTTGAAGGGAACACCAGAGGAACAAATTCACCTTGGGGGTAAGATTCTTGATCCAAGCACGGGCCTAGTAAGAGATCAGATCCACCTTAGGAGACAGCAAGGAGACCGCATAAGAGACTAAAAAAGTGCCTGAGGGATTGTCTTTCCATATAAGAAGATCAGGTTTCTCTTCTAAAATAATCACAACTCTCAGAGCATCTTATATGGGAGAAAAATCCTGACTAAAAGCTTTAAGATTTACCCACATACCACTGCGTCGATAATGAAAAACCAGATGACCATAAGAATCCTTGCAAATTTGAAAAAAAGGAGTAATGGAAAGAATGGTATTTAGAGGATAGTTGAGCAGCTAGGGATCTTCCCAAAAGTTAATACTTAACCCATTTCCCACTCTCCAAGAAAGACCCTATATAAAAGAGTTTCTAGTCTGGATCACATGATTCTATATGCTCGATCCCAAGGGAGGATTGGGATTCTCCTTGAAAGATGAGGGAGAAGGGTAGTAAGATATTTTTGGTTCCAAATAGAGCTCCATTCACCCCTGTCATGAAAAAACCTCCAAAGCTATTTAGAAAGAAGAGCATTGTCATCATTTTGACCCTCTTGAGACCTAGACCACCCCAAGAGTAGGGGCTATAGACTTTATCCCAGGCAATAAGAGAAAGTCTTTTTTTCTCCTCCATACCAGACCAAAGAAACTTTCTCTGAATCTTCTCAATAACCTCAGTGTACTTAGAAGGGATTCTAAAAAGGCTTAGGGCATAAATAGGGATTCTCTGGAGAGAATATTTTAACAGTTGAAGCTTTCCCGCCAAGCTTAAGAGGGCGCCCTTCCACCCAGCAAGTTTTTTGTTGAATTTATCCACCAGAGAGTTCCAAAAAATCTCTGAAGGTTTCAAACCCACGGGAAGACCCAAATAAATAGAGGGGAAGGAGGAAATATGGCAGCTAAGAATGGCATCAATTCTATTTTTTCTCATCTCTAGAGTATTAATAAATAAAAGAGAACTCTTTTCCCAATTGATAAGCTCACCCGACGCAGAGCTATAACAATTGAGAGAAGCTTTAATAACTTTGGCCTCTTTGATAGTCAAAAGACCCATAAAGATAATATCATCCACAAAATATTCATGAGCACAAGTGAGGTTAGACGATGAAGGATTGAGGCCTTTCAACAGACCCTCCTCAATCAATCTATTAAGATATATGCTTAAGTTGTTTGTCATGATAACAAAGATGATAAGTGAAAGGGGGCCACCCTGCCTCAATCCTCTGGAAGCTTTGAAAAAGGAAGAGGGGAAGCCATTAATTAGAACAAAGAAATTTGCAGTAGTGATAAGTTGAAAGAAAAGCTTAAGGACCTTGGGGATGAAACCAAAGGTAGCAAAAACTTTCAAAAGAAAAGGCCAGTCCATGCGATCATAAGCCTTAGAAAGATAAAGTTTCATCAAAAACCCCTATTTTTTGGATGTGGAAAGAGAATGGATATTCTCATGATCAACCATGACAGAGTCTAGGATCTGATGCCTAGGGACAAAACCATTCTACTGGGGAGAGATAATATCTGAGAGGAGAGATAAAAGATGTAAATTCAAAACCTTAGAGATGATGTTATAGAAGGAATTATAGAGGTTTATAGGTCTGAAAGAATCTAGCAATGAAGCATCATCAAATTTAAGGATAAGGGAAAGAAAAGTACCATTAATCTCCATAATATTACCAGCACCAAAGAACTCCTTAATAGATTTAGTCACATCATACCTAATAATCTTCCAAAAAGATTGGAAGAACATAGGGAAACCATCCAGATTAGGTGATTTGTTTCCTTCAAAGGAGAAGACAACATTTATAATCTCTTTAACCAAAGGAATAGCCACAAGAAAAGCATTTTGGTCATCCTTAACCATAGAAGGGATACAATTCAGGAGAGTATCCTGATCGGGGAGATTGAGGTTAGGGTCACTAGAAAGGAGGGAAGAGAAAAACCTCCTAGTAGAAAAACTAATATCCTCCTCTTTTTCTAGCCTTGAGTTATTCACAGATAAGTGTAGAGGATAAAATATGGATGGGGTCCTAGAATAATGGTTTTCACATAAAAGAGACCCCAAAACCAATATTTTACACTTACATTTGAATTGTATTGATATAGAAAGTAAATGTAAATGACTAATGTTGAAATGAAGAGATAAAGGTACTTACCTCCGAAAAATAATCAGCTGAAAACCCTGTCAAACAGTCTCAGAAACTGTTGATTTCTATGATCTTGAACCAAAACTGCGAGATCTAAAAAATCCTAGAAATCTTTTCCAATTTTTAGGGAAGTCGAGTTTGACCCTCATAAAAGGTCAAATACTACATTTTTTATTTGAAGTCCGATTCAAATTCTATTCGCAGATCCTGGAAGTTTTCTAAAAAGGGTATCCAAATTCGCTCTTAGATCTAAAACTCCACACCTGTACCTAAAAGAAAATGGGGGTTCTTGTTGTATGGGGTGTTTGCCTTGGTCAAACCCCAATTTGGAATCAACCTTAATATTGAAATTGAAATGGAGAATGCTAGCAAGTAGTAGAAAAGGATCTAACAATGAAGCTATGCAATTCAATAGATATGCAATTGTATTTTGAATGTAAACAAGTATATTGATATGAAATCTTGAACAAAACAATAAATGTAAATCAAACCTCCATGATTGTATACTTGAAATCCACCTTGGTAAGAGAATTAAATGGATCTTAAAGATGAACAAAGGATCTTGAAGGAAGATCACACCATCATGATGGCTAGATCTAGGGTTTGAATGATAAATCTTGAATGCTTGAACCAAATCCCTTCAATGGATTGAATGCTTGAATCCTTGATCTTCAATGGAGAACTTGGATGAAGAAGAAGACTTGAATGCTTGAATGGATGCTTGCTTGATCACCTTGAGAGCTTGAGAGCTTGATTGAGAAAACTTGATGTGAAAATGAGAGAGGAAGGCCTCCTTTTATAGTGATCTAGGGCACAATCCTCTAGATGGGCCACCTTGGAGAATTAAATCCCAATTAGGTCCTCAACTTTAGAAAATATACCTAGATTAAATTAAATTAAAGGATTTACCATCCCGAAACCCGAAATTGCCGACCTAGAGGCGGGAAAATAAATTTCCTGAAAGCCCGAAGCTCAGAAATTAAAGATTTTGAAATTTTGGAGAAACGGGTCAAAGTCAACATTGACCTTGACCTAGTCAGGGTTGAGCTCGACCCTGATGTAGTCAGGGTTGACCTAAGACATTGACCTTTTTCTTAGGTTGACTCAAAACTAAATTAGGAGGTCCCAGGGATGCCCAGAAACCTAGAAATGATGCCAGAACAGGATAGAATGTCAGGAATAGACATAAAATCTTATGCTTACTAAAATGAAGGCCAAGAGGATCCATTTCTAAATCCTACCTAGAAAATAGAGCTATGGAAGAGGGAAATTCAGGAGAATCCTTAAGATCCTAACCCTAATTTCACCTAGAATGAAGCAAAAAAGAAGTGGAAAGCAGGGAGAAAGCCAGATCAAAGAAAAGACCAATTCAAGGCATCCAATATGACCCCAAACCACTTACTCAGAGGGATAAATTCTCTTAACATGGAAGTGCTTCCATTTTAAGATGATACATTAAGCCCCCACTTTAGCAAGAGTATGGATTCAATGCAAACTCTTGGTAAAGGAGAAGAAGGAGAAGATCCTAGTGGATTTGCAAAGAGATAAAACAACACTTAGCAAAGGACATGAACCCCCAGACTAAAGATTCTAACTCAACATACATGCATGAGGGTGTGAAACAATAAAACCAAAAGAACAAGGGTTAACTCTAAACAACCCAAATCAATTAGCATAAGAAACCTTGCTAAGAAATATTCCTCATACTAATATCATATTTGGAAAACTATCATAAAAGCGTAAATGTTTACATAAGAAAGACAAGAGCAACACTATAGACAACATAGCTTCATGATCCTATCCTACTAGCATGAAAGCAGAAAAGAGAGAAAGGAGAAAGTGATTACCTTGCCCAGTAAGATGCCCACCTTACTGTGAATCACCCTGGAGGGAGAGCCCAACAGGTTCACCCATAAATTGTGCTTGCAATTGTAATGTGTCTCTTGATGGCTTCTGGAATATTCATAGATCCACTTTCTTGTATCACTATGAATATGAAATGCATGTCTCCTCGGGATTTAGCAACTTATGTGCGTTACCATCAGAAGATTTAGCATATAGGTGCATGTCTTTTTAGGATTTAGCAACTTATGTGCTTTACCCTCCAAGATTTAGCATATTTGAAACTAGAAATGCATGTCCCTTCAGGATTTAGCAACTTATGTGCATTACCTTTAGCAGATTTAGCATATTGAAAAAATTTGAAAAATGTGTGTCTCGTCAGGATTTAGCAACTTATGTGCGTTACCTTCAGAAGATTTAGCATATCAATGTGTGTCTTTTCAAGATTTAGCAACTTATGAGCATTACCTTCCAAGATTTAGCATGTAAAAATAAAAAACTATAGTACAAGGGAGGCCCTATATATGCCCCCCTCCTTAATATGGAAAAAACATACTATTTTGACATGTTAAGGAAAGAAAATAACAAGGATAAAGTCATCTTCAGCATCAAGACAATATCCATAGACAACACCCAGTCCAAGCCAAGAAGGTCACAACTCCTATGAGGCCATGGAAGGGATGAATGTAAAGAGATATCACACAAGAAGTGAAAAGAAAGTAACCCTTATGAGGGATAGCACACTGTTTAGTTTCCAAGGTGAGAGATATATCAACCATGGAAACCCAATGTCAAACAACAAAATAGGTTGTTATCAAGGACATATATCCTCAATGCAAACCAAATTTTTCATGTATGATTGGATATCACATAATAGATAGATAATACTTACCCAAGGAAAGAGGTGAATCCTAGAAAGACAGAAAATAAGGAGATGGCATCCTTGCCCCCCAAGTGTAGGAACAAAGATGAAAGAGGATACCTACTTCACAATGCAAGAAGATATCCTATTTAGCAACAATGTATACTATATTCTTAGAGAGGGATATTGACCCCTACATCTAAGAGTATAGATAATCATGAAAAGGATATGTCACTCATGGAAAAGGATCCTCAAATGAAAGAGATCTTATCAACAAGACCCCCACCAAAGAGGAGTGTTTTAGATAAAATAGCATCTTTCAAAGGCAGGAACAAAGATTCAATCATCAAGCCCCCTGCAAAGGAGAGGAAGAGGAATCTTTGGAATGAGGGAAACAACTCTAACACCAAAGCGAGGGTAAGAGTTTATAAAGAACATAATTTGCAACATAGAGAAGAAGTGACGACTTAGGACAACAACTTATCATATAAGAAGATTATCCATAGTCAAAATATCTATCAATATGTTGAAATGATGTTACAATATAAACAAATACCACTAAGCTAAGGAAAGCTGCTCCCTAGACAAAGAGAAAGAAAGAGGTACCTTGCCCCCCAGGGATGAAAGGCAAGGGATATCTTTGCAAAACACATGTCCAATAAAAGATATCTTGAGTAATAGAAGAAAGCAATAGATGGAAAGTTATCATAATAAAAACCATCGAGATAAATGAAAGAATAAAAAATTAAGCTCAAAGCAGGAATATAATGGATTCTAAAAGACAAGAAGAAATATACCTCTTGCCCCTAAGTCTAAAGGAGAAAAGAGAGTGAGGGGTAAAATTATGAATAAATCTCAAGGGAGAAGTTTCTTTTCTCTTATATTTATAGACTGGATAATAAGGAGAAGGTACTTTGAAGAATCTTTGCATATCTACACCATGAACTGTAGTTTGAACCTCAACATAAGTGTGGGAAAAACTAGGAATAGAAGATGGAGAATTAGGAATCAAATTAGGAAAGATAGGATTATGATTAGGAACATTAGGAACACTAGTAAAAGTGTAGGAAGTGATATGAATGGAAGACACAACCACAGTTGGAAAAGGGTTGGAATAGATATAAGTAATACTATGGCAAGAAGGTTGTGAGGTAGGATCATGATTTCCCATAAGATCACCACTAAGAGGAAGAACGTTAAGGGAATGTATATCTTTCTCTACTAATGCCTCATCACTAGAAGGAATCCCAAATTGAGGTGAAGGATTTATAATGTCATCTTCTTTCGCATAAGGGAAGTGTGTTTTAGAGAATATGTCATCATTTTGTATCAAAAATTCTTCACAAGGAGGGGATAAATCAATGTCTTTATCCAAGGGTTCATCCCAAAAAGTAGAATTATCCATAATGGCTTCATGAGGAAGAGAGTAATCAACATTCAAATCCAAAGGTTCATCCCAAATAGGAGGATTATCCATAATGGTTTCATGAGGAAGAGAGTAATCAACATCCCAATCCAAAGGCTCATCCCAAATAGGAGGATTATCCATAATGGTTTCATGAGGAAGAGAGTAATCAACATCCCAATCCAAAGGCTCATCCCAAATAGGAGGATTATCATCCCTATCAATAAAGCACATTGTAGGATCATCAAAACTCACTAAAGCTTCATCCCTAAAGGGGAAAGAAGGTAAATTGTATTCTAAAGCAGGCTCATAGAAAAGACATATATTAGGAGAAGAATTAACATCAATCCCTAACTCATCTTTGTAAAGGTCAATTGAAGAGGTTGTGGAGGAGAGTGAAATAGGAATAGGATCAATGGAGATCTCATTCAAACAATTTTCATTCTCACTTCCATGTACCTCATTAAGAGATCTATCATCTTGAACAACAAAAGCCTTATCAAAGTACTCAAAACAAGAATCATACATATTGAATACTAAAAGCATGAAAATGTAAATGTTTTTGTATTTTTAAAGAAATTTTGCAATTTTTTTTGGATTTTTGAAATGTAAATGCAAGAGCATAAAAGAAATCTAATCTTAAGGAAAGAAAACAAATGATCTAACACCAAAAAGAAAGAGTTGTCTATCGCAAGTTCACCAAAATGTAGAGGATAAAATATGGATGGGGTCCTAGAACAATGGTTTGCACATAAAAGAGACCCCAAAACCAATATTTTACACTCAAATTTGAATTGTATTCATATGGAAAGAAAATATAGATGATTAATATTGAAATGAAGAAGTAAAAGTACTTACCTCTGAAAAAGAACCTGCTGAAGACCCTGTCAAACAGTCTCAGAAACTGTTGATTTTTGCGATCTTTAACCAAAACTACGAGATCTACAAAACCCAAAAATCTTTTCCAAAATGAGCTCAGGTCAGGTTTGACCCTCATAAAAGGTCAAATACTACATTTTTTGTTTGAAGTCTGATTTGAATTTTGTTCATAGATCCCGAAAGTTTGCCGAAAAGGGTATCCAAATTCGCTCTCAGATTTGAAGTTCTGCACCTGTACCTACAAGAAAATGGGGGTTTTTGTTGTATGGGGGGTTTGCCTTGGTCAAACCCCAGTTTGGAATCAACCTTAATATTGAAATTGAAATGGATAATGCTAGCAAGTAGTAGAAAAGGATCTAACAATGAAGTTATGCAATTCAATAGATATGCAATTGTATTTTGAATGTAAACAAATATATTGATAGGAAAGGTTGAACAAAACAATAAATGTAAATCAAACCTCCATGATTGTATGCTTGAAATCCACCTTGGTAAGAGAATGA
This sequence comes from Chamaecyparis obtusa, assembly GCA_027943335.1. Taxonomy (NCBI): domain Eukaryota; kingdom Viridiplantae; phylum Streptophyta; class Pinopsida; order Cupressales; family Cupressaceae; genus Chamaecyparis; species Chamaecyparis obtusa. The sequence goes on along the minus strand of BSBK01010515.1, from coordinate 238,328 downwards.
AATGGATCTTAAAGATGAACAAATGATCTTGAAGGAAGATCACACCATCATGATGGCTAGATCTAGGGTTTGAATGATAAATCTTGAATGCTTGAACCAAATCCCTTCAATGGCTTGAATGCTTGAATCCTTGATCTTCAATGGAGAACTTGGATGAAGAAGAAGACTTGAATGCTTGAATGGATGCTTTCTTGATCACCTTGAGAGCTTGAGAGCTTGATTGAGAAAACTTGATGTCTTGATCATGAGATTGCTTGAAAAACTTGATGTGAAAATGAGAGAGGAAGACCTCCTTTTATAGTGATCTAGGGCACACTCCTCTAGATGGGCCACCTTGGAGAATTAAATCCCAATTAGGTCCTCACATTTAGAAAATATACCTAGATTAAATTCAATTAAAGGATTTACCATCTCAAAACCCAAAATGGCCGACCCGGAGGTGGGAAATAAATTTCCTGAAAGCCCGAAGCCTGAAAATTAAAGATCTTGAAATTTTGGAAAAAGGGGTCAAAGTTGACATTGACCCTAACCTAGTCAGGGTCGACCTAAGACATTGACCTTTTTCTTAGGTTGACTCAAAACTAAATTAGGAGGTCCCAGGGATGCCCAAAAACCTAGAAATGATGCCAGAACAGGATAGAATGTCAGTAATAGACATAAAATCCTATGATTACTAAAATGAAGGCCAAGAGGATCCATTTCTAAATCCTACCTAGAAAATAGAGCTATGGAAGAGGGAAATTTAGGAGAATCCTTAAGATCCTACCCCTAATTTCACCTAGAATGAAGCAAAAAAGAAGTGGAAAGCAGGGAGAAAGCCAGATCAAAGCAAAGACCAATTCAAGGCATCCAATATGACCCCAAACCACTTACTCGGAGGGCTAAATGCTCTTAACATGGAAGTTATTCCATTTTAAGATGATACAATAAGAAAGAGATTTTGTTGGCCACTTTGTTCTTGAGGGCTGTCATATGGAAGAATATAGTATTCTTGTCACCTGCTTTGAGCCAAATAGATCTAGATCTTTGTCTCCAGAATTCCTCCTCCATAGAGATAATATTATGATACTTTGAAAGATCAATGTTTTCTTCATCTTTAGAGAAAGAATAATAACCATTCTTCTAGATATTGTCTTGGATTTTGTTAAGGTCAGAGATAGCTTCCTTTTTCAAACGAAGACATCCATATTCTAGTCTTTGACCTTATCTTTGATAGATCTTGTCTTCTGATGCAAGGCAGGGGTCAAGAGGGGCTTAAGGATGGTGTACCCTAATGATCCAAGACTGCTCAACACATGTAGAAGCTAAAACAACAACAAGTGAGAGAGAGAATGTTAGATCTTTCATATATTTTCATCAAATAGAACCATACATGTCGAGCTGTAAGGCCTTACCGGTTACGGCCTGATATTAAAATGAATCTCAAAAGTCCTCAAACATGTGAGGATCTACCACAAATCACAATACTAATATCTTCTATCTTCTATCAAAACTGACTCCTAAACTCTAACCAAACAACTACATTTATATAAGAGTCTACCAAACTAAGTCAGCCTTTAGATCTGTAATCAATGGAAGAAATGGTTAGATCTAGGACCACATGCTTCCCAATGATGGATTCCAACATTAAATCTGTGACCCAAAATAAATGCACCAGTCAGCCTCAACACAAATCAAAATAAACTACTCGGTAAGCAAGGATGACAGAGCAGCAGACAAGCATCACCGAGTGCAAGTGAAACAACTGACTGCCTAGGAAATGACCAACCATACTCGGTAACCAAAGGAAACTGACCAACTCAGTCAAAGCAGGAACCGAGAAACACAGACAAACTCCAAAATGTTTTTGGTGACATGGGATTGCCAAGGACCCAAGATGATCCTGCATCAAGATACCTGTGGTTATTTTGAAATAATTCTTTGAATCATTTGGTAGGTATGATCTGAGCTGCATCCAACTCAGATTGTGAAATCCATGAACTATCTTCCATCGGTCTATTCTTCCATTTTACCAGATATTCTATATACTATTTTCCTCTTGTGCTTTTGCTAACTCTTTAATTTAGAATCTATTCAATCTCTTCATTCTGCTTCTTAGGATATTCTATCGGTACTGTCATTTCTTCATCAGGTTCATGATACTCATACAAATCAACAATGTTGAAAATTAGTGATATGTCCATGTCATCAAGTAACTCAATCTCATATGCATTTCCACTGTCAAATTTCCTCAATATCTTACAAGGTCCAAGCTTCTTCATCTTCAGCTTTCCATATGTTCCAATAAGAAATCAACCTTTCTTCAAATGAACCATCACTTCATCACCAACATCAAAAGTCTTATATCTTCTTGATCTATCAACTTTATCTTTGTATTTTTTATTACTATCTTCCAACTTCAACTTCACATCTTCATGCAATTTCTTCATGTACTCAGCAAATTTCACTCCTTTAGCACTTCTCTTACTTTCATCAGCAATGTCTCGCAATTCAAATATACCTCTCAGTTGTATGCCATTCACAATCTCAAATGGTATTTTTCCAGTACTCCTGTTCATTGAATTATTGTATGCAAACTTTTCTTGTGCTAACACAGAATCCCAATTACTCGATGTGTCTCCAACTAAACATCTCAAAAGATTTTCCAAACTTTTGTTCACAACTTCAATCTATCCATCAGTTTGTGGGTGAAATGTAGAACTATATTTCAACTCAATGCCAAATTTCTTCCAAAGGGTCTTCCAAAAGTATCCAACAAACTTATTATCTCGGTTAGAGATAATACTCCTCGGTAATCCATGCAATCTAACAATTTCCTTAAAGAAAAGATCTACTACATGTACTACATTGGATGTCTTTCTACAAGGTATAAAATGTGTCATCTTAGAAAATCTATCCACAACAACAAATATAGAATCATTACCTCTTACTGTCTTTAGTAAGCCAAGAACAAAGTCCATACTAATGTCAATCCAAGGTTTCTCAGGAATAGCAATCGGTACATACAGTCCAATATTTTGACTTACTCCTTTTGCAACTTGAAAAACTCCACAACTTTCTACAAATTTTTGAACATCTTTGTACAACTGCGGCCAAAAGTACTTCTCCTTAACAAAATTCCATGTTTTATCAATACCAAAATGTCCAGCCAAAGCACTACTATGATTCTCTTTTATCAAATTAGTTCTCATTACTCCTCTCGGTATACACAACTGAATACCTTTAAACAACATATCTTCCTAAATAAAATATTTATCCCACTTAGTATCTTGTTGATTTTGAATAGGTGCTCTGCAGTTTCTCCATGGATCAGAAAAATCAGGGTCATTTTCATACAAACCTTTCATCTCATCGAAACCAAGAACTTCAATTTTCATCTCGGTCATCAAGGATCTTCTTCTACTCAATGCATCAGCAACTCGGTAAGTGACTCCACTCTTATGCTTTATCACAAATGTATAACTCTCTAGGTAGTCAACCCATTTCATATGTCTTTGATTCAACTTATTCTGACTACCCAAATACTGTAAAGCCTTATGATCAGTATACAACACAAATTCACTCGGTATTAAATAATGTCTCCATTTCTTCAGTGCTTAAACAATAGCATAGAATTCTTGATCATACATAGAATATTTTCTTCTAGCATCATTCAAATTTTCACTAAAGAAAGCAACAGGTTTACCTTCTTGACTCAACACAGATCCAATTGCACTTCCACTTGCATCACATTCCACTTGAAATACCTTACTGAAATTAGGTAATGCCAAAATAGGTAATTCAACAACCTTCTACTTCAAATTCTCAAAACTTTTTTCATCTCCATGTGTCCACTTGAATTCCCTTTTGTCTCCTCTCATAGTCTCAGTCATAGCATTACAAATTGAACTGAAATTCCTTATGAACTTTCGGTAAAAACTTTCCAAACCATGAAATGATCTTACCTCACTAGCATTCACAGGTGTAGGCCAATTCAGAATAGCTTCAACCTTTTCATGATCCATCTTCAAACCATCAGCTAAAATCACAAATCCCAAATACACAATCTCCTCTTTCATGAATGAACACTTTTTTCATATTTATCAGCAACTTTTCCTCTTTCAATCTCTGCAAAACTTGTCTAACATGCAACAAATGTTGTTCTCTGGTCTTACTGAATATCAAAACATCATCAAGATATACAATCACAAACTTACCCAAGAATTTCTTCAAAACTTCATTCATCAACCTCATAAAAGTACTCAGTGCATTAGTTAAACCAAAAGGCATAACCAACCACTCATACAAACCTTCTTTTGTCTTGAAAGAAGTCTTCCATTCATCACCTTCTCTGATTCTAATCTGATGATGCCCACTTTTCAAATCAATCTTTGTGAAATACTTTGCTCCAGTCAAACTGTCCATTATATCATCCATTCTCGGTATAGGAAACCTATACTTCACTCTTATCTTATTGATTTCTCTAGAATCAATACACATTCTCCATTCTCTATTCTTCTTAGGTGCCAATACAGTAGGTACTACACAAGGACTCAAACTTTCTCTGATCAAACCCTTCTCCAACAATTCTTGAATCTGTCGGTTCAATTCTTGATTCTCGGTAGGTGTTAACCGATGAGGTGCCTTATTCGGTAAATTAGCTCTAGGGATTAGATCCATATAGTGATCAATGCTTCTTTTTGGTGGCAAACCATTAGGTACATTATCATAAATTATTTCACTATACTCGGTGAGTAACTTATCAATCTCCTTAGGAACATTATCTTCTATTTTCTTACTTGGCTTGTTAGGAATCATAGAAAAACATACATCATTCCTTTTTAAATCTTTAACAAACTTCCTTCCTTCCATTAAGAAAAATTTCACAAATGTTCAAACATTACTAATAGGTTCTTCCATCAATGGCAACAAGATTTGTTTATTTCCATCAGCCACAATAGTATACTTATGCAATCTTCCATCATATATAGCATGTCTATCATATTGCCAAGGTCTACCCAACAAAATATGACAAAAATCCATAGGCATGATATCACACAACACCTTATCATAGTATTTTCCAATCTTAAAATTCACATAACATTGTTCACTTACCAGGAGTGTATGCTCATCCTTGATCCATGAAATTTGATAGGGCTTCGGATGTTCCAGCCTTTTCAACTGCAATTTTGTGACCATCTCCTCAGATGCCAGATTCTCTGAGCTACCACAATCAATGATTACCTTCCAAAATTTATCATAAATTATACATCTGGTCTTCAAAAAACTTTTCCTTACCGGATCTTCCTTTTTTCTTTCATTCCACAGTGCTCTCCTTACCAATAAGTTATTTTCTTTCTCAGGCTCATTCGGTGACTCTTCTTGCACCAAAGCATTTCTACTACTAATAGCCTTCTTACTTGCATGTGTACATTCAAAAGATCTATGTCCTTCTTCTCCATAATTGTAACAAGTTCCTCAAAAACTTCCTCTACTATAACCACCTCGGTAGTTACTACCTCTGCCTCTAGATGAACTTTCACCTTTCCACTCGGTCTTGCCTTTGTCCAGATTTGTCTTTTGAGGTTCAAATCTACCATTTTCACCATTAGACTACCTATTCCTCTAGGGAATCTACCACTTCCTCCTCTCTGTCTCTACTCATGTCTCTTGTTCAATTTCTCCTCAGATTTCAAAGAAAATTGATAAGCCTCTTCAATGCTTTCCAAATTGACCATACTAATTTCCTCTTGGATGGAAACTCTCAAACCATTAAGGTATCTACCAATCCTTTCCACATCATCTTCATCATGTCTAGATTTGATATCTAATCTATATAATTCCTTAGTATACTCCTTTATCGAGCTATCTTTCTACCTTAGACTTTGCATTCGCCGAACTAGGTTAATCTAAAAATCACGGGGTAAGAACTTTCCTTTCAATTTATTCACCATCTTATTCCATACCTTGATTTTGTCTTTGCCTTTCCTTTTCCTATCCAGCTGCAGATGTTCCCACCATAAGGATGCATGACTTTTCAACTTAGTGCTTGCAATCTTCACCTTCTTATCTTCAGGAATGTTTTCATATTCAAAAATATTTTTCCATCTCGGTGATCCAGTCCACCAATTCATTAGAATCATATTTTCTACCATATTTAGGATGATTGAAATGTGGTGTAGACTTCAAACTTGTCAAAGCCTTCAAAAATATTTCTTAACCTTGGTCCATAATACGTGCAGGTTTTGCATTCGCCCATTCTTACTCAACTTCATCATCACTAACATCTTCAAGATGTCTCCCTCTTCTTTGGGATATTTCAACTGCTTCTAACCTTGCAACAATCTTCCTTAGCATATTTTCCAATCCTAGATCCACATCTCGCCTCCCACGAACCATCTTGACAACCCTCTGCAATTGCAGGTCAGATCGCAATCTGCTACCGCACAATAATCAACTAGGGCTTCAAGAGGAACCTTCAAAAATAGATCCATAGACCTAGATCAAGATCTCACCTTGCTCTGATACCACCTGATGCAAGGAAGAGGTCAAGAGGGGCCAAAGTATGGCACGCCCTAATGATTCAAGCCTGCTCAACACATGTGGAAGCTAAAACAACAAGTGAGAGAGAGAACGTTAGATCTTTCATATATTTTCATCAAATAGAACCATACATGTTAGGTTGTAAGGCCTTCCTGGTTATGGCCTGATATTACAATGAATCTCAGAATTCCTCAAACATGTGAAGATTTTCCACAAATCACAATACTAATATCTTCTATCTTCTATCAAAACTGACTCCTAAACTCTAACCAAACAACTACATTTATACAAGAGTCTACCAAACTGAGTCAGCCTTCAGATCCATAATCAATAGAAGAAATAGTCAGATCTAGGACCACATGCTTCCCAATGATGGATTCCAACATTAAATCCATGTCCCAAAATAAATGCACCAGTCAGCCTCAACAGAAATCAAAATAAACTACTCGGTAAGCAAGGATGACTGAGCAATAGACAAGCATTGCCGAGTGCTAGTGAAATAAATGACCACCCAGGAAATGACCAACCATACTTGGTAACCAAAGGAAACTGACCAACTCGGTCAAATTAGGAACCGACAAACACAGACAAACTCCAAAATGTTTTTGGTGACACAGGATTACCAAGGACCTGAGATGCTCCTGCATCAACTTCTTAGCAACTCTAAACATATAAGAACCTTTAACCTCAATATTCCACCAACTTTTGATGCTAACTTCCAAATTGGGGTGAAGGGTCCAGGTCTTTTCAAATCTAAAGGGAAAGTTGCACTTACCTGAAAGAAGATCCGCTTTGAAGGAGATAGGAGAATGGTCAAAACCAATATGAGTCAAAGTAGTCGAAGTGCGGTGGTAGAGGAAAAACAAGTCATTAGTAATAGGATATCTATCCAAATGGACTTGGATAAGCTCATCCCCACTCCACCTATTGGACCAAGTAAATTTGATTCCCTAGAGATCCAAATCATGGAGAGCCTGAGAATTAATGAAATCTATGAGATCCATTCTACTATCCATCTGGGTAGGAGAACCCCCACTCTTCTCACTCTCCCTTAAGGGAGTATTAAAGTCTCCCATAATGGTCTAGCCTTCATTACAAAAAAAATTTCCTAACCTCAGAGATCATATTCCAAAATTTTCTTCTCCCCACTCTAGTATTAGGAGCATAGATATTGGCCAAAAACCAAGAAGTGCCATCCCTAATATGAGTGAATTTCACAATAGTCAGATTATTATCATGAAGAATAGGAATACCAACAACTAGATCAAGATTCTAGAAAATAATAGCACCTCTAGAAGCCCCTTCCGAGCTGCTTCTGAAACTTACACCATTCTTGTAGATTTTGATACCTTCAACCTTGACTTTAGCCATCTTCGTTTCTTGAATAATAACAATATCCAGTTTTTGATCTCTGCAAAAATTCCTTAGCACGTCCTATTTGTGAGGACCATTGAGTCCTCAAATAATACAATAAATAATCTTCATAACTTCTTCAGAGAATAGGCTTCTTGGATGGTTAACTGAGTTCCATCCGCAATATTTCTATGAGCTTCTTCTTCCCTAAATTTGTTTGCTTCTTTTCTTCCTAGGGACTGCACTTGGGCTCCCACATTCTCTTTGATTTTGTTTCTAGTGTTGACTGAAGGAGGAATTTTCTTAACCACACCTTTCTTAGGCTTATTTTTATTAACAACCAAGGAAAAACCATTTCCATCAGGGGTAGACAAGCTATCTTCTTGAGTCAAACCCTCACTAGGGATCTCCTACAGAATAAAGTTAGAGTTCATGGAGATCCTCTTCATATACAATTGGGAAGAAGGGCTAGCATTCAGGATATTAAAATCTTGAGCGTGTGGCATAGCATCCCTATGGGGAGATTTGAAAACTTCATTCAACATACCCCGATTAGGAATAGATTCATGACATAGCAGTGGCTTGATCTCCTTCTCTGAATAAGTCTGATCTGGTTCCTCAGGGATCTCTTCCTTACTCTCCTTAGAGTTCTCTGAAGACCCAATAGGGAGAGAAGAATCTTCCACATGTAGTTCTTTGTAATCCTTTTCAAGATTAAGGGAATCTTCAGGCTAAACTTCAAAACCCTTGTTCTTAATTTTCCAAACTTTTTTAGGTGGCATGCTAATGGGATGAGCAAGAGCATTCTCCTTTCTAGATTTATGAGGCCTATGGGGACAACTCTTAGCCCAATGACCCACTTTCTTGCAATAAAAGAAAGAAAAAGGAATGCTTTCATAAATGATCTCCTATTTCAATTTACCTAGCTTTGACATAATATCTATAGAAGTAGGCATATTTGATTCATGTTCAACTCCAAAACAAATTCTAGCATAGGTAAGTCTCTATCTGTCCACAATGACTGGGTTGATAGAAATGAGTTCACCAAAGGAACTTGCTAACCAAAAAAAACATCTTCTAACCAAAACTCCAAAGGAATACTAGGGAGACGCACCTAAACTGAGGTTTGGATAAAGAAAGAAGAGTCCATCAGCTCCAACTTAGGGGTCCATTTCTGGAGAATGAAAGTTATTTTACCAAAAATCTAAGGACCGACATAGAGGATACTTTCCATGTCCTCATGATAGGAGAAGGAAAAGGCCAGAAACCCTTTATGCATTATTGAAATGTCAACCTAGCCTTTTAATAACCATTTGCTTCTAGCAAAAGTTCTAACAACATCTATGTTAGGTCGAGGACCTAAAATTTTTCCATCTAGAGATGAGGCCATAGCAGCAATATTATGGTCGATAACCTCATCGGGGACAACAACAACAAAAGTCCCAACAACCAAATCAGAGATGTTGGAGACAAGAGGGAATGAGGACTTACTAGAAGGCTTTTTACCAAAAATCAAAGACCAGGTACCTGAAAGCAGGTCCTTGTGAAGGTCCACCAAGTTGAGATCATGAGGACGGGACCCACCTTCAGACATAGATCCCAAAGAAGAGTTTACTAACATAGCATAGTCATCTAGAGGTTTTTCAGTCCCATCCTCAGAGACCGTAAACTATTGACCTATGCCTGGCCCGTTCAAAGAACCAGAGGTAGAGTTCCTATCTTGGGCTTTTGAAATTGCATCAATCACTCCTTCACCGCTCCACTCCCGCTCCCGCTCGATCAGTATTGGATTTGTTAGAACAAGTGACAAAAGAAATTTGCATTTGAAAAGTGAAACTGATGACAAGATTCTTATTTATGAATTTTTTGTTGATGATAGCATATTTGGAGACATGAAAATTTATGAAAATCATTTTTTTCTGAAATGAGGAAAGAATTTGAAATGTCAATGTTCAAAGAGATTAAATTTTTTCTTGGCTTGTAAATATTACAACAAAATGAAGGCATATACATCACACAATCAGAGTACATCAAATAATTATTGAATACATTGGGTATGGAGGACTCAAAACTAGTTGGTACACCTATGGTCACCAGATGAAAATTGACAAAGGATGACAAGTAAACCGAGGTAAATCAAACCTTGTATAGATCAATGATTGGTAAATTGATGTATGTTGTGCATATTAGACTAGATATTGCACATGTGGTTGGAATTATAGCAAGATTTTTTGCTAATCCTAAAGAATCACACATGACTGATGTGATAAGAATTTTGAGATACTTGAAGAATACTAAAAACTATGGTTTATGGTATAAGAAAGAAGGCAATTTTGAACTGAAAGTTTATACTAATGCAGATTGGGCTAGAAACATTGATGATAGAAAGATCATTACTAGTGGAGCATTCTTTTTGGGAGAAAGATTGGTTACTTGGATAAGTAAGAAACAAGGATTCATTTCTTAGTCCACTACATAAGAAGAATATTTTATTGTTGCTGCTAGTTGTTAAAATATTGCATAGATAAAAACAACTATTGGAAGGTATGAATGAGGAGATCACTAATCTAGTGATAATATATTGTGATAATACAAGTACAATTAATATTTCTAAGAATCCAGTGATGCATGCAAAGACAAAGCATAGTTCTATTAAGTATCACTACTTGAGGGAACAAGTTTAAGAAAAGAAAGTAAGATTGGAGTATGTGAAATCACAATAGCAACTTGTTGATATATTTACTAAGCCCTTACCAAATGGCACATTTGAGTACTTGAGGAGTAGACTAGGGGTCCATCGCCTATCTAAAAGTCACTAAGGTGATTTGGAGGTTGTATCAACCTATACTTTATCATAATATCAAATGATGTTGATGCATAATGTTCACACTTTGGGTTTCCTAAGGCTGTGAAAACTAAAAGATGGAAGACAAACTAAAACTGAATATCAATATGTGCAAACTAATAGATCTGAACCAAACAACAGAGATATTGATTTGGCTATTGAAGAGTTTATTATTTTCTTTTTGGAATTGTTGTCAAAGGGAGAGAGTTATACATGAAATATCTATCTACAAGGGAGAGATGATTGAAGCAAGGGAGAGAGAATAACAGAGAGATATTAGTTATAACTGAAAGGGAGAGTATGAGTATTTATGTTGTGTAGTGATTAAACATATTAAATGTATAAGCTAGGGAGAGATTACTGAGTTACATCATTTGCATATAGAGTTGTAGAACAAATGTTTGGTATTCTATGGCATATTTCATAGTGTGTTTCCATCAATGCCAAAGGGAGAGATTGATAGACTACAAATGATTGAATATATTAAAGGAGATATTGAAAGACAATGATTGATGATCATTGAGCTATAAAGGTATATGTGATACATTAAATCAGTTAATGTATTTTCATTGATGTCAACTAGTTTTGACTATACTTATCATGATGGTTACAAACATCTAAAGAAGGATATAATGGTGAAGGAATGAGATATCTACATGAATATGAGATGTATGAGAAAGATGTGGATATGGTATACACTGGGTAACTTATTGATGAGTCTATTACATTATGTCAGCGGTTTCATTTTATTACATGATTCTATTATGGATTGAAGAACAACGATGCACAAGCTTATGTGGTTGGTAGATCAAGAATTTAGTATACATCGAGTTGGAACAATGTACACCGAGAAAGTGTAGTGTATACCAAGTACAGTATTAACCAAGTTATTTATCACTGACACATCACAGTATTGACCAAGTGAAAGAAAGAAATGGAACGAATAACTTTTGACTAAAGATGAGGATCTGGACAATTATTGATGATTCTGAGGTAAAAGATAATGTTTTTTATGATTATCAAACAACTGACAAAATTCAAGGATGATGAGATGAAGAATATTGAAATGTGTTATTGACACAACTGTCGAGGAAGGTTAAAAAGGCAAAATCAATGGTATAGATTAAGAGACAAAATTTATGGCTGGAAATAAAATAGTTTATTATATCTATAAAAGGAGACAAGAGATTCAAATTAAATTCTGGAATACATGTGAGGAGATTTCATTCATGCAAAGCTAGTCAAATAGGTTGAATACATAACCAAGCAATTCTATAGAAAACACCGAGTGTCAGAGAAAAGAATACACCGAGCAGAATAGAGTTGGAGGAAACAAAGAGATTGAATTGAGTATAATGGCCAGAGGTATTTTTAGCTTAGCATAGATCTGAAAAATATGCAAAACAAGTTGTATTTGAATCATATCATTACTATAACATTCTAACCATTTCTACAGATAAATCTCTTAACCAAGTGGGACTTAACAGTCTTTATTTTTCAATATGACATTCAATGAATGTTGATTGTTTTCTTGTTGACCCCATAGTGAATGTTTGGTCACAGGGAACTGTTAGTGATAAATCCTCTAACCAGGTCACACCTTACAATGTGTTATTGTAACCTTTAATAGGGTTGGCTCTTAACCTAGCTTACTTCATAAGAGTGAAAATATTTTGGGTTACCGGTCCCAAGTGGTTTTTCCCCTAATAGGGTTTCCATGTTAAAAATGAAAGCGTTATATTTGTATGGATGTGGTGAATTTTTAATTTTATTTATACATTACTATAATTGGATTGATCGGTATATACACTAGTTAATTTAATGCTATTCAATAGATGAATAGAAAGAGCATAATTAAATTTATACCAAGTTGATTAAATTATTTTAAATAATTGTGTTATACATCAGGGAGTGTTTGGGACTGTAGGATAACTAGACTTAACTAATTCAACCCCCCCCCTCTCAATTATCTAACACACAAGTTAGTCATTATTTGTAATTCCCCTATTTTTGTTGAAATTTTCATAGTTATTTTCTATTTTTCATACATGTTGAAAGTCATCATTTCATCACATTTAGAACTAGATATTGCATTCATCTTCCACAAATTCATAGTCATTTTCAACTTCTTATAGAGGAACATGGAATTCACCCTATGCCCAAAGATCTTGAGCCAAGTGGATCATTTTGCTTCCAATGTAATTGGGAAATAGCCCTACAATTCATAGTTTGCATGCATAGGCTAGTGAAACCTATTTTCTTACTAGACATTTTGGTGAACCCAAATCTTCTTATATTTTAAAAAAATCAAATCTTATTTGCATTTATGTGTACCTTTTTTTATTATAGTTTATTTTATGAATGGGATTGTTTTTTATAAAGGTAAAAATAGGTTTTTGAAGGGAACCTGAAACCATTTACAATCAAGATCTTAAAATATTCAAATCAGCCCTTAAATAAAACAAACGCCTACTCTACAACTGATAGTAGGACCCTAGCCCACTCAAAAAGAACACAAAAAAGGAACAACAAGCAACTAGCAAAAAGACAAAAACTGGCACAAACACCAGTGACCACCCAACAACCAACCATCAAGACCTACTTTATCTTTTTCATAGCCTTCTCCACCCATTTTTGTAGATCCTCCATCTTCTGAATGGAGTCTTTAAGATCTTTCAGCTCCTAAGGGGTATCACGCAATTTCCTTCTGATGACACTTCTGGTTCTAAACCCTAGCTCAGATCTCCCAGTATCAACTTCCAACATTATAGTAGTGTTCTCCAGCATATTATTCTCCAGATAGTTATGTAGGGCCTTAAGGTTCATCACAAAGGCCTTAAGGCCCTCATTGTTGTCCTTAAGAACATAATTTATAATATGCTCATTGTGGTTGGCTTTCTCTGTGAGGTCCTTTAGCTTGTCTTCCACCATAGCTTTGATTTCTACTATCTTTTCCTCATTCTCTTTGTTATTTTTTACCTTCATCAAAAAATTCGTCTCCAACTTTTCCAGCTTTGCAATAAGGGCTTCCATAGTATTCTCCAGAGCCCTTAATTGGCTTTTCATTTCTTGCAACTCCTAGTTAATGCCCTGATCTTGCTTGCTTTTAACCTCCTCCAAAGCTCTGTCATCCGAGTCATCACCAGCAGTTGCCTCTTCATGACTTTCCACACCCCCATGGCTTTCCTGACCCTTCGATTCCTCCTTATTACTAGCTTCCCCTTTGCTATCCTCTTGTTTTTCCTCTTCCATATTCTCTTCCTCCTCTTCCCTCTTTTCATCTTCTTCTTTATTGTCCTTATCTTCCTCTTCTTCATCCCATCCAACATTCTTAATCTCCTCTTTTTCTTCATCTCCAGTAATCTCAGCCTCCTCTCTTAACTCATCCTTCTCACTTTCCTCAAAAGTGCTTCCCTTGGACTCCATTGCTTCCTCCTCATTCTCAAGCTCCTCCTCAGTATCTTCGTCTAGAATATTAATCTCCTTCCTTTCTTGAGATAAAGGGTGAGAATCTTAAGGTTTGTCTACCCTTGCATGAGGGCTCTTATTTTTCTTCCTACCCTTCTTCTGGGTATCCTTCTTAATCTCTTCTTCTCTTTCAAATTTTCTCTTTCCCATGACCCTTTTGGGAATGGATTCCAGAATCATTTCCCTGGCATACTCTGCAATCAGCAAGATTAAACCCTCATGAAGCATAGGGTTGCTAGCTTTCTTCGTGTTCTCAGTAATGTTATTATTTAGAGAGCTTAAAAAGAATTAAGGGAAGGAGACCTTCTTACTATGCCTAAAATGATTAACCAACAAAATCTAGTATAAATCTTAGAGTAACAACCATCTAGAGTAAAATAATATATCATCACCCTAAGGACTTTCGCCCAAATTTTCTTAACCTTCACAATTTTTACATAATCCCCCGACCTTTAGTCAACAAAGATTCTTCATCAGCAGTTTTAGGAAAAAGTTTGAAAGCTTTAGACCCTATACATTTATTATCCCTGTAGAAATTCATTCCTTCTAGGGACAAACCAATAATATCATAAACCAAGCTCAGAGTAAGTGGAAAGGATTTTCCCCATAAATTAACTTTACCATTACCCCATCCCTCAAAAAAATTCTTGGTTACCTTTTTGTCAAAACTATGAAGCTTCTCCATGTACGGGGTAACACCACCTCTTTTCAATTTCTTCCAAAAAAGATTTCTCCTGTCTACATTTCTCACAGTCTAGGGCTCCTCCCTTCTCAGACCACTGCCCATTTTCTCTATTCTGTGATGACACTAGTTTCTCAAAGCTTGAAGGTAAAGTAAAATAGTGTTCTTCTAGATTTGGTAAATAACTTTGTTTAACTTCGCCCACAATCTATGTGTCATTAAATTTGCAATAATTTTCTCACACCTTACCTGGCAATAATTTTTCCTCAGTATTTTAATTTTCCTTGTCATTATTACATTTAGTTATGTTACCCTCCTTGTGATTAATTTTATCATAAATAATAGGACTTAAAATCTTGGCATCGAGATTCACTTCCTTGTTCCAATATTTGATGACATTACTATGGGCCCCCACATTAGCTAAGCTATCCGTAGGTTTATTTCCTTCCCGGTAAACATGGGTGATAAAACTTTCCTCAAAAGTTTGTAAAAAGTTTTTGATTTTTTCAATTATATGGTCTATAGTCCAGGATGTCTCACTTTTTCCTTTTATACAATTGATGATGTTGAGAGAATCTCCCTCCAGCCAAGGCTTCACGCAACCCTTCTCTTTTTCTAGAATCACAACATGTAATGCCACCTCAGCTTTAGCAACATGATTGGTTTGTATTCCCAGTGGAGAAGCCACAGCTCCCATGTAATTTTAAGTCCAGTCTCTTATTAAACCTCCCACCCCAACCCTTCCAGGATTCCCCTTAGCAGCTCCATCAAAGTTTCCTTTATGCCAACCCATCGGAGGAGAAGTCCACATTATATTATCTCTAGGACTGGGATCTTTTGTTCTTTTATTTCTATGCCAAGAAATAATGTCTTCAATATTATTAGGCTTGTTCCAGAGTTGAGACTTTCTAGAGATGGATTTTTTGAAATTCTCCATAAGACTTCTTCCAATAATAAAAGCATTCTTATCATAAGGCGTATTCTTGTCTCTAAAGACTCTGTTGTTTCTCTCCTTCTAGATTCTCCATGTAAAATGGAGAAGAAAAATATCCCAAAGAACTTTCTCTTCTTTACTAGGAAGAGGACATTGCCACTAAAGAACAAGATCCTGCAGACTCTGGAGTTTCATCCACTCAAGGTTGATATTTTTAATAAGAGAATCCCACACTTTTTTGGTATAGGAGCAGTGTCTCATCATATGATTGTAGGATTCTTCCACTTCATAGCAAAGGAAGCATCTATTAGGCAAGTAACATCCCATTCTTGCAAGGTTGTCCAAGGTAGGGATTTTATTCTGGACAAGTAACCAAAAAAACATGTTAATTTTAGGAATAAGGTTTTTGTTCCATACCTAGGAATAGAGAAGTTTTTCTTCATGAGAAATTAGAAGAGCTAAAGCTGAGGAGATAGAGAATTTTCCATTATTTTCTAGACCCCAAATCAATTCATCTTGAGCATTTTCTCTTATGAACCAATTTCTAATTTGTTTGTTCACATTTTTGAATTTTTCATCCTTAATGCTAAGGTCTATCCATTCTTCACTAATCCAATAGTTCAAAACCATTTCCCCTATAGTTTCCTTGCATTCTTGGATGGCATTTGACAAATCTTGATTTTCATTTAGAGGATTTTCCATCAACCACTTATCATTCCAAAACTAAATCTTCCTACTGTTTCCTAGCTTCCATCTTGGACCTTTTCTAACCAAATTCTTCCCCTTGATGATGTTGCTCCATATAAAAGATCCCTGAATATTCACCTAGAAGTTTAAATTATTTTCTAAGGATGTGAGATGGTATTTAATTTTATAATGGAATTCCATTCTTTTTCTTCTTCAAAGATTCTCCATAATTGTTTTTCTAGCAGAGCCTTATTAGTATTAATAATGCTTCTGATGCCCAACCCCAAGAAACAAGGTTGATTCTTTTTTTTACCTCTACCCCAATCAAGAGAAATCTTTTTTTCATTTTTTCAATCAATTCAACGTACTTCTAGGGGATTTTGAACAAGCTGAGGGCATAGATCAGGAGATTTTGGAGTGTAGCCTTCAGCAATTAAACTTTACCAACTTGGCTTAACGTGGCCCCCTTCCAGTTAGCCAACTTGTGGTGAAATCAATCAAATATATAATTCCAAAAGGAGGCTTCTAGTTTCATACAAAGAGGCAAACCCAAGTAGGAGGTAGGAAAATTACCAATTTTAAAAGCTAAGAGAGAAGAAATCTTGTTCCTTCTCTCTTTTGGATTATTACTAAAGAAAAGAAAACTTTTCTCCCAATTAATAAGTTTCCCAGTAGCATTAGAATATGTATTCAACACCTTTTTCAGATTCCTAGCTTCTTTGACAGAGGATTCCCCCATCATAATAGTGTCATCAATGAATTGTTCACGTGAGCATTTTAGACAAGAAGAAGATGGTTGGAGACCTCCTATCTGCCCATTCAAAACTAGGTTGTTTATATATCTCCCAAGGCTTTCATCCATGATGGAAAAGAGGATAGGAGATATGGGGTCACCTTGTCTCAATCCTCTAGTAGGCCGAAAGAAGTTAGAAGATCCACCATTAATAATAACAGAAGAGGAGACCATTGACACCAACTGCATAATAAGTCCAACCACCCTCGGGTCACAACTCAAGGCTTGATGCATTTTAGATAGAAAATCCCATTCCACTCTGTCATAGGCCTTCAACATGTCCAATTTCATAAGGAAACCTTATTTTTTGGATTTTTCCAGAGAATAGATATTCTCGTGCACAACCATAATAGAATCCACAATCTCTCTTCCTAGCACTAAAACATTATGTTAAGGAGAAATCAGAGATGGAAGAAGATGCAGTAATCTAGAAGTAAGAACTTTAGACATAATCTTGTAAAGAGAGTTACAGAGACTTATGGGCCTGAAACCATTAGCAGTGTTTTCCCCGTGCTTTTTTAGGATGAGTGCAATAAAAGTAGAGTTAAGTTCTTTAAGAATAGTATTGAATCTGAAAATTTCCTTGATAGCAAATCACACATCATTCTCAGCAATATTCTAGAAGGATTGGAAGAAGAACATCTAAAACCCATTCGGTCCTGGAGACTTTTCTCCTTCAAAAGAGAAGACAACCTTTTTTATTTCCTCATTCTTAGGAATGGCTTTTAGTAAGGCATTGTCCTCAAGATCCAAAATTCTAGGAATAGTGTCTAGAAAAATTTATTGGTTTTCCATATTAAGGCCGGTATCCCTTGAGAGAAGAGAAGAAAAGTGGTTCATCATTTCTTCCCTTATCTCATCTTCTTTAAAGAAAGTTCCCCTGGGGGAAGATAAGGTATTAATTTTATTAATAGCCTTATGTTTAAGGGCCTAAGATGAAATAATTTGTATCTCCTGACTTGAGCCATGGGGATCTGGATCTTTTTTCTCCAAAAGGTCTCTTCTTTAGATATTATATTGTGGTAGTTCACAAGAATCTTACTTTCCTCCTTTTTAAGCTCTTCTGTCAAACTGCTCCTTTGAATTTTGTCCTGAATCTCTTTTAACTCCTGTTGAGTTTTGTTTTTGGATTGGAATATGTCCCTATAGACATCTTTATTCCAGTGCCTAAGTTTAGTTTTGATATTAGCTATTTTTTAGCCACTTTGAACATTTTTGTTCCATCCACCTTAATATTCCACCATTCCCTAACTCTATTCTCAACATCAAGATGGGCAAGCCACATATTTTCAAATCTAAAGGGAGAATTTATTTTTCCATTGAAAGTATTAGCTGAGAAAGAGATTGGATAATTATCTGATCCTATTCTATTAAGGGATGAGAGAAAGCATGAATACTTTGTATACCAGTTAGGGGAAATAAGCACCTTATCAAGATTAACCTGAATAAGATCATCCCCCACACTTCTATTAGACCATGTATAATTGATACCTTCCATATCAACATTGAACAAACCCTCATTACTTATGAACTCCATCAAGTCAAATCTACTCTCCACTTGAGTTACATTCCCACCAATTTTATCCTTCTCCTTCAGAGGAGTGCTAAAGTCTCCCATTATCATCCAAAAGTTCTTAGGGAAGGACTTCATAAAGTCATGAAGCTGCATCCAAAGTCTTTGTCTTCCTACCTTCGTGTTTGGAGCATAAACATTAATAAGAATCCAAGAGAATTTAGCCTTCAGATTACAAACTTTAACTACTAGAAAGTGTTTTTCTTCTCTCAGTAGTTGGCAATTGAAGCTTTGATTATTCCAAAAATGACCATTCCACCTGAAGCCCCATCAAAACTACTTCCAAGACTCCCACCTTTTTTTATCAAATTAGTTCTAGTAACCTTCTCTTTCAACATATTAGTTTCTTGAATCAACAAAATGTCAGGTTTAGAATCTCTAACTAAATTCCTAACTACATCTTGTTTATGAGGGCCATTCAGGCCTCAATATTCCAAGATAAAATCTTCATTTAGAAGTTGGGGAACAAACTTGGTACATGGTAAGTTGTCTACAACCAACAATGTTCTGCATAGCCTCAAGCTCCCTTTTTTCTTTCTCAATCATTCTACCTCTTTCTCTTCTTGGTATCCCTATGTCTTCTTTTTGTTGACCTCTAGTCTGGACCCCTCCTTGTTTCTGAGGCCCAATTTTCTTGGATGATTTAAGAGCTGACCATCCATGAGGGGTATTACAATTTTTTTTCCCCAAGTTAGGTTTCTGCTCAATACTTTTCCTACTAGGAGATCCAGAACCATTATGGTTCTGGCTTTTCTTTGATACTTCAATCCAAGGGTTTTCCTTGTCCTTAGCAACTTGATCTTCTTTTAGTTCATTCTTTCCCCCTTGATTAGCTAGGGAAGCTAGTGGGTATTTATTTTTATCAAAAGGGGGGCTTCTTTCCTCCCTCCTCTTTTTTATCTCCTCTCCTTTTGGGGATTCATTCCCTTGGATAGAGACCAAATTGTGTTCCACCCTTGAGATCATTTGAGTTTCTTTCCCAGTGCAAGATTCTAGAGTTTCTTTAGAATTGATGATCATCTCTTCATCAACACTCTCAGATCTAGCCTAAACTTCTACATTTTGGTCTAAGTCCATTTGAGTTTCTTCTAAGCTAATCCCTTTTAGAGAAGCATGGTTCTCCTCTTAGATCGATGGTCTTGAGCTCTCTTCAGTATTTCTTAAAATAGTCTGATCTTCTTGGGATTTTTAGAGGGATAGAATCCTCTAGTTTTTTCCTCCATTCCATTCTCATAACTCTTTTTGGCTCCTGATCATTCTTTTTATCCTTTTGAAGTTTCAAGGGGCATTGTTTCACCCAATGACTAGGTTTTTTACAGTTGAAACAAGAAAATGGAAACGTTTCAAATTAAACTTCTTGAATCCATTTTCCCACCTTTGAGTTGAGCTTTATGACTTGGGGTAGTTCAGCATTCTATTGGATATTTACACATATCCTAGCAAAAACTTGCCTAGTTTTGGAAGCTATCATTGGGTCTATCATTAGAAGCTCTCCAAAGGATCCTTCTATCACCACCAGTATGTCCTCATGCCAGTATTCCAATGGAAGACCAAGAAGATGAACCCACACTGGAGTAGTTGAGAAGAAGCTATCATTATAGTCTAGGTTAGTCGACCACTTTTGTAGGGCTAGGATAATTTTCCCATCATCCAGGGACTCCCACATAGAACATTTGATAGATCTTTCCCATTGGAAAATTCAAAGGAGAAAAAACCTTTTGGCATAGCTGCTATGTCAACCTATCCTTTCAGTTTCCATTTCTAGTGAGTGAAAGTTCTCAAAAGATTTGTATTCATTTGTGGCCCCATAAACTTTCCAATAATAGTGGAAGCCATGATTGAAACAGTATAGTCCATAAGTGAATCAGGGATATTAACATTGAATTCCCCCTTAAGCGGATCAAAAATAATGTTCACCTTAGGGAAATAATATTTTCCATAAGGTTTAATACCAAAAAGTCCTAACCATTTCCTCTTACCTCAAGTCAAGTGGATACCATGTGAAGATTCTCCATGTGATTTGGTTAACTCTTCTTCTACCTTGGAATCTTTAATATTTTCCACCTCTAGTCCCAAGAGAGGATTGTTTTCCTTACTTGGCTGGGCTAGACTTGACCCACCAGTCTTTTCCTCCTCATTAGATGGCAATGAAACAACTTTGTCTGCATCCCCTAGCACAGGCAGGATTGACCCACCAGTTTTTTCCTCCTCATCTATTAACTGTCTAGCAACATTGTCTGCATCCCCTAACACAGATTCTGCTCCTGATCTAGGTTCCTCCAACTTCCCACATGAGCTCAAATTCAAAAAATCACCTCCCGCTCTTTCTCCCCCTCCCTCCCTCTCCCGCTCCATAAATGGGATTGTTATATTCTTTTACTAGTTCAATTTAAAGTTTTATTCAAGATTTTCAAGATGTTCACTTTCATGCATTTTCTAATAACTTAGTTCTTCCTTCCATCCAAAGCCATGATATGCCATCTCTAAAAAATAATCCCACACATGAGGAAATTTTGGTGGAAATAGAGATTGTTTTAACACTTCAAAAAATCTCCATCCCAGGGATGAGGCCTTGAGGAATGGAATTGATCCTTCTACTAAAATGTATCTCCCCTATAAGGATATTTTGGAGCAATAGGATGATATTATAGACACATTTATTAATGTAACTTTATGTTTTTTACACATGAATGGCATCCCTTTTAGAGATGAATAATTGATGGATATTTCCAATCCCTCTCCTAAATATTGTCCTACTCATGAGAATAGCTTGGAAGAATGACATACTATTATTAGCACTTTCCTTGATACTCTCCCTTCTATATATGATGTCTTGAACAACAAAGAACCTAATCAAGTCAATGGAATCCATATTTTGGGCAGTGATAAGTCTAAGATTGTGGTTCACCTTTATCAAGATGTCCTTAAACCTTAACACAAAGTAGTGATTTGTGTAAAAGGTACTTAGTGACCCAATTATCATATGTAGATCACATACATAACACTCAAAACAATAATAAATACTCAAATATTATTCCCCCTTCTCAACCTTTTCTCCCTCCACTTCCTTTTCCTTCACAAGAACATGGTAAGGAGTGTAATCTTATTGAGAAATTTTGTGCTAATTCTACTAATATATATTTGTGACTTGATTTGAATTTCACCCACCTACCATACTATGCTAAAAAAGGCTTTACATAATACTTTTATTTCTCTGATTGTAGGGCCTAATGATGTAGTAGTTGTGTTGGATTATATGAATACAACTAAAGCCAATATTGTGTGCTCACAAGATGAGTTGCCTTCTTTAGAAGTATAAAATAAATATTATCCTCTTATGATCATGGTCCTTATTAACAAAAGTGCCATTGGAAGAATATTAGTGTAGAATGGATTTATTTTTTACATTTTTAGCATAGAATTATCACAAAAAATGAATATAGATCCTAAGTTTATCCAACCTGATTCTCTTTATCTATTTTTCACTTTGATAATGTTGATAAAGAATCATTCAGAACCATAACTTTACCTATTGAAATAGGTCCTATTATTTTAGCTACAAATATCTATGTCATATCAGATACTCTTACTTATAATCTTCTTCTAGGTAAACCTTAGATACATGCTATGCAATATGTACCTTCAAATCTTCATTCCAAAGTAAAGTTCAGCTATAACAAGCTATTGTATACAGTACAATTCAATCATTAAACTACACTTTTTTTATAAATAGAACATTATTCTATTCCTTCATCAATACAAGTTGATAAAACATTACCTACCCCTCATGAGAAACTCCTTGAAGATAATTGGGGGTCATTATACTTTACAACATATTTTAGGGGAAAATACAAAGTTCCTAAATTTAAAAATGGAGCCTTAAAAGGGCTTGGTGTGTCACTTGTTCAACCCTCTCCTCTTGAAATTTCAAGTGCTAAGATTGATTTAGAAAAATAATATGAATATAGTAGACATGGTTTGAGCTATGTGCAACAAATAATTGAGACTCTTGGGATACCTACATCACACTTATGGAAAATTTAGATTTCCAACATCCTCATTTGTTGACATCCCCTCCCCTATTCTCTATAATATCTATATCTTCTATTGTTTACTTTAAACAAGATATCATCTTGTCCAACATTTTTCAAGACAAGTTGATTACCTTACACAAATGAAATAATAAACATAGACTATATATTCAAAATTTCCTTTTTTTATGTATAATCAATATCATGACTATTCTACTAATGAATGTCAAGCTTTGCATTAAAATTTTGAACAACTCATTTATGATGATATCATTCACACAACATGTAACAATGAGTGGTATCTAAATGATTATTATTTAAATAACCTCATTAAATAAGAAGAAAATAACATTTTTAGGAAAACAAGAGGTTATAGAGTGGTTCCCTAGTGCAACACCTACAAAATTATTTGTTATTACAAAATCAGAAGGAAGATGACCCACAAGGCTGAAGTGGAACTTGAATGATAGGAAAGTGCAATGATCATTTTTTGTATAAATGTGTGAGAATTTATAGAGGAGTTGTAATTGACTAATACAAGATATAAGGAAAAATATACAAAAATGACAAGTTTTAGAATACACATACTGACAGAAAATAGACAACTACCTATAGGTACAAAAATAGTAACTAGATAGCACCATTGACTTGTGACTTTAGTTTCAAGCTATTTTGGGGGGAAGAGGTTTTCAGGGCATTTTGTTTACCACCTATTCCTATACATAGAAAAATAAAGAAAATATTGGGTTGAAAGGGGTCTACCTTGGTCAAACCCTAATTGAGGAATCAACCCTAAAATAGAAATGAAATAGCATGAAATGAAAGAATGTAAATGTAAATAAAATATTAGATCTACCTTGTAAGTGTATATACCTTCATAAACTGACATTGACTTTGCAATGTCTAAGAAGATTCTTGTACATTTCTTGAATGTAGTTGTATGTTGACTTTGAACCTTGGAACATAAAGAATAATCAAGGGTGTCTTTCACAAATGCATAGATTCATGCATACTCCTCTACTTCTCCATCATAAGAGAGAAGCTTGCAATAATGGAGAATAGTGTCTTTAAAGATGCTTCAGATGCTTGAATTCTTGTCTTTAAATATTGAGAATGCTCTTGAAATCTTGATCATTGTTGAATTCTTGATGTCAAAATAAGGAGAAATCACAACATTTCAAAGCTTAAAACTCGAAGGAGGCTGACACAAATTTAGAAATCTAGCTAAATCCACAAGATGAGCCCCGATTCAAATTTTTGGAAAAACATCAGGGAAGATGGAATCCTCTTACCATAAAAAGAAGTTGAAAATTAAATTGGGAGCGGGGAAGAAGGAAATAAATCCATAAATGTAGGTGGTGGGTAGTTATATCAATCATAATGGACATGAAATCTTAAGAACACACAAATGTGGCCTAACTAAGCATATAATTATATGTGCTTAAAATTTAGGATGGTACATCTATCCCCCATTTTAGTGGGAGTATGAGACTATCTCATAGTCACATAAAATTAGATTAGTGCATCAGAAATTTTTTATCAAGGTCAAAGATAAAAAGAGACACCAAGCTCCCAAGTGACTTAGGTTCTCACCAAGTAAAAAACCAATATAAAAGAAGCAACACTCAGAGAGAGAGAGAGAGAGATGGCTATCTAGCCTTGTAAGTTATTGACTTACTATGGAAATAAATATAAAAAATTTGTAAAATATAGAATTGATAGTCTAGAAAGTTGTATTATGATACTAAACCCATCAAAAAGGATAACCAAGCAAAGCATAGTCCACTAGGAAATATTCCAAAAGAGGATCAATACTTAAGGAAAGAATTTTCTTTGTCAATGGGTCCATAAAACAAAGATTAGTCTTAAGGAAATCATGGTCTCCAAAAGGATCTATTGAATTAAGTACATGGCATGGTAATTGATGAAGGGTGCTCCCCTTAATACCACAAACACATAACAGAAATAGAGAAACAACAACAATTTTGCAAGAATAGAAAATGGGCTTCTTATTATCTCCACAAATGTGGAATTACAATATGCAAAGCCACATGGGCATTTTCCCTTACAATATTATGTAGGACAAAGCCTCAAATCATTACCCAAAACTTCCCTAGACAACACTACGAACCTTTCTTATATAGGCAATTTCCACCGCCTGAGAAGGTTCCAGAAAATTAGCCCTTAAGGCTGACTAACCTAAGAATTATTTTCTTTTCTTTTCTTTTTACATAGGGTTAGCTCAAAATAATTACAAAATATGATTTTAGGTAGCCCAACTTTCAGAGGCCATAACTTTTTAACCATAGCTCCGTTTTTCTATTATAACCACTTTTCAGAAATGGCAAGACCTAATCTACAGTGTCTAACTCACGCAAGCTCAAGTTAGTTGGGGGTCGATCATGATCCAGAGCCTCTAAGGCCTTCAAAATTGACCTGAAAGATTTCATACCCAAAAACCTCAATAATTTCACCAATACAGATGATGTGGCAATGAAACTCAACTGGTAGGCTAATATTACTAAGATGAACCTCCACCTATGAAATCAAAACATTCAAAGATCGTATGACCTGCTTACTAAAAATAGTAAGTTTCCATAAATAGCAGCTCTGCACAAGATAGCCCTTATTGAAAAGAAAACAAAAAAATATTTTTGGGTGATGCAAGATTGCTCTTACACCGAGGATGCTCCTACATCAGACACTCAGGGTAATTTGAGAAGTGACCCTATCACGACTCAGGTGTGCAGAGGAAAACCAAGACAGTTAACCTCCTCCTTTGTCAGCATGATGAATCTTCAATAGATCATCCTTTCCATTTGACCAAATACTCTTCATATACCCTATTCCTTGTGCTTCTGCCAACATGACTATCCAGTATGTCCTCAATCTCATTGGTAGTTGAACTGGTTGCTAGAATACTCTACTATGTCATTGTGATCTCATCTTCAACATCTCCCCCATGATACTCTGTTAGATCTGAAATGTTAAATACTGGTGAAATATTCAGCTCAATAGGCAACTCAACCTCATAGGCATTTCCAAAATCATGCTTCTTTAGTATCTTACATGGCCCAAAATTCTTCATTTTCAGTTTGTTATATGTACCAACTGGAAATCGCTCCTTCCGCAAATGAGTCATGACTTCATCTCCAACCTGAAATTCCTTATGACTTATTTTCTCATCTGCCTTAGCCTTATACTATGCATTCATCTTGGTAATATGCTTCCTCACCTCCTCATGGATGTTCTGCAAAATCCTTAGTTTCAGTACTACTTATTTCTCCTTTATCTATCTTCCTCAACTCAGATGCATTTCTAGGACTACTTCCATATATAATCTAGAATGGTGATTTATCAGTGCTCCTATTGACAGAATTATTGTATGCAAATTCTGCCTTTGGTAAAATCAAATCCCATCCTGTTGGCTTATCTCCAACCAAACATCTCAACAAATTCCCCAAACTCTTATTCACCACCTCTGTCTATCCATCAGTTTATGGATGATGTGATGAACTTAACTTAAAATCTATCTTTAATTTCTTCCATAATGTGTGCCAGAAATATCCAACAAACTTAGTGTCCCTATCCAAAACTATACTCTTTGGCAAACCATGTAGTCTCACCACTTCTTTGAAAAACAATTTTGATACATGAACAACATCATTAGTCTTCTGGTAGGGAATGAAATGTGCCATATTTGAAAATATATCAACCACCACAAAAATTGAATCATGTCCCCATTGAGTCCTTGGTAAACCAAGAACAAAGTTCATACTGATATCCTTCCAAGGTTTCTCTGGTACAGGTAATGGCTGATACAACCTTGTATTTTGCTTCACTCCTTTCACCATCTAACATACTCTGCAACTCTGTACAAACTTCTTGACATCTTGCTGCAACTATGGCCAATAATAATTCTCACTAACCAAAGTAAGGGTTTTATCATGACCAAAATGTCCAGCCAATCCTCTGCTATGCTTCTCCTCGATGAGATTATCCCTCATAGAACTTCTTGGAATGCACAATTGACTCCCTCTGAATAGCATCCTGAATGATGAAACCCAACCACTTCGTTCTATCTAGAGTAACAGGTTCTTTACAATCTTTCCAAGCTTCACCAAAATCAGGCTCCTCTGGATACAAATTCTTGAGTTCCATGAACCCAACCACCTCAATCTACACCTATATTAGCAATAGTTGCTTTCTGCTAAGCGCATCTGCAACCCTGTTAGACTTTCCACTCCTGTGTTTCAAAACAAATGTATAGCGTTGCAAAAACTCAACCCATTTCAAATGCCTTTGATTCAACTTTCTTTGACTATTCAAATATTGCAAAGCTTGATAATTAGTATACAAAACAAACTCTTTAGGAAGCAGATAGTGTCTCCACTTCTTTAATGCTTGAACTATAGCATAAAATTCCTAATCATAAACATAATACTTTCTCTTGGCATCATTTAACTTCTCACTGAAATAAGCAATAGGTTTACCTTCTTGACTCATAACAACTCCTATTGCAGTACCACTAGAATCATAGTCTACTTGAAACACCTTATTAAAATTTGGAAGTGCTAAAACAGGTTGTTCTGTAACTTTTTGTTTCAACAATTTAAAACTCTTAACTACTCTAGTAGTCCATTTAAACTCTTTTCTATCCCCTCTCATTGTTTTAGTCAAGGGTCCACAAATACTGCTAAATTTTTTGATAAACTTTTTTTAAAAGCTAGCCAAACCATGAAAAGATCTTACCTCAGTAGCACTACTTGGGGTAGGCCATTCAAGGATAGCATGTACTTTCTTTGGGTCCATTTTCAGACCTTCTACTAAAACTACAAATCCCAGATGCACTAACTCCTTCACAAAACTTTACTTCTTCAAATTAATCAACAATTTCTCTTCTCTCAGCTTCTACAACACCATACAAATATGCATCATATGCTCCTCCAATGTCTTACTAAAGATAAAAATATCATCTAGGTAAACAATGACAAACTTACCCAAAAATTCTTTCAGAACCTCGTTCATCAGCCGCACGAAAGTGCTTGGTGCATTGGTTAGCCCAAAAGGCATGACAAACCACTCATACAATCTTTCCTTTGTCTTGAAGGTAGTCTTCCATTCATCTCCTTCTCTAATCCAAATCTAGTGATATCCACTCTTCAAATCTATCTTTGAGAAATACATAGCTCCACTCAAACAGTCCATAATATCATCCATTCATGGCAATGGAAACCTAGAGTTGATTGTGATCTTGTTTATTGCTCTAGAATCTATACACATCCTCCATTCTCCATTCTTCTTCAGTGTTGATACTGCTAGTACAACACATGGGCTCAAGTTCTCCTGAATCAACCCCTTCTATAACAATTCATGTACTTGTCTATTCAACTCTTCACTTTCTATTGGAGTCATTCTATGTGCTGCCTTATTTGGAAAACTGGCTCTTGGAATCAACTCCATCTGATGAATGATCTTCCTTACTGGTGGTAATCCACTATGAACATTATTAGATACAATATCCTAAAACTCATTCAACAAATTTGTAGCTTCTATAGGTACATCTTCTACTTCCTCTTTACCAAATTTTGGAATTAAAGCAAAACACACATGCTCATGCCGCATACCCTATAGGAGTTTTCTTCCATCAACAAAACTTATTCTTGCATTACCACATACCTTTTCTTCTATGTCCTTCAATTGCTTTAGCTTATGTCACACTCCATCCTTTTTTAGGGAATAGGTATTTGCACTACCATCATGTACAACACACCTATCAAACTGCCACGGTCTACCGAACAACATATGACATGCATCCATGGGTATGATATCACATAGTACCTCATCATGGTAACCACCAATCTTGAACTTTACTAGGCACTATTCACTAACCATAACCTTGTGGTCATCTTGCACCCAGGCAATCCGATATGGATGTGAGTGTTTCTATATCTTGAGCTTCAACTTTGTGACCACCTCTTATGACACCATATTGTCAGTGCTTCCACTATCAATAATCACATCACAACACTTACCCTCACACTTGCATCTAGTACAGAACAAGCTACTTCTTTGTTTAGGTTCATTCTCACCACTCAATAGGACTCTTCTATTAATTAGTGTTTCTCCTCTTTCAGCATCTTCAGAATGTGATGGTCTAGCATCTTCATCTACATGTACAACTCTAGCCTGGTGTTCATTTCTCCTATATGTCCTTCCTTGGCATTGAGGACATTCATATGCCCTATGACCTTCTTCTCCACAATGAAAACATGTTCCACGAAAGCCTTCTCTTCTTGAACCTTGTCCTCTTCCTCTCTTATCTCTATTATTATGATCATGGAAATGATTGGGATTGTTTCCTCACTGATTTTGATTTCTACTAATGATGCACTGGCATCCTAGCTTCTTGTCAAGTTCCTTGTGATTTTCTGGCACTCGACGATGGAGGTAGATAAGCTCGGTAAAGA
The DNA here is from genome assembly GCA_027943335.1 of Chamaecyparis obtusa. Classification (NCBI taxonomy): domain Eukaryota; kingdom Viridiplantae; phylum Streptophyta; class Pinopsida; order Cupressales; family Cupressaceae; genus Chamaecyparis; species Chamaecyparis obtusa. The sequence continues at coordinate 208,970 of BSBK01010515.1, read as the reverse complement.
TAGGCTTTTGCTCGGTTATTTGGGTGATATTTCTCGGTCGAAGCTTGTTTTTATTCACTGATGGAGCTCAGTGATCTTGGATGGGATTCTTAGTTGGAAGTTCTAGTGGATCTCAGTGGATGATGGTCACTCAGTGACTTGGTGTTTTGTTTCTTGGTGCTCAATTACCGACAAGGTCTTGGTGTTTATGTTTATTGCTCAGTTTCTGAAGTGGCTTGGTCATTGGAGGACTTGGTAGCTGAAGGAAGCTCGGTCATGGAAGGAGACTCGACATTTTTGGTGCTTGGTAATGCTTGTGGAGCTCGGTTGGTATGTTTTCTCGATATATTTCCTATCACTCCATAGTTTGGATTACCGCCAGATGTTCTTGGTGAATCGGCTTGGCCGACTGGTGCATTTAATTTGGGTCATGCTCCTCAAGTTATGGATTAACCGTTGGATGTGTGGGGACCTAGATCTGGCCTATTGCATTCTCCTATGTGGATTTGGAGGCCGACATGGAGAATTTAATTATTGTTAGGATATTTGAGAGCCAACTGATGTTTTCCATTTAATATTTATTTGTAAGAGTTAATTGTTTCATCCAGCCGACTTGTGGCTGAAGATTAGTAGTTAAGGGGTTCTTGGGTAGTTGTTTAGGGCAGAGGTAGATCTTAGACAGAGAGTAGATCTGGAAGGTAGAAGTGTAGCAAAGTTAGTAGCCTGGGAGCTTAGGAACAAGGAGATTTCTTGGTGGCTTGTGAGCACAAGTTTAGATCTTTCTTGGAGTGCCTACTAGTGTCCTATTGTGTTGCAGACCTGGGCTAGCTAAGGAGAAGTGTGTCGGATCCTATGTGATCTTGTAGAACTATTTCTTGCTTCCTATTTGGTCGTAAACAAGAAGGCCTTATAGCCCGGCACATTGCATGTAATCAGTTGTTGATGAATAAAGATATATGTTTTCTATCAGATCTGGTGTTGCATTGTGTTATTCCACTGTGTTAGTGTTTGGCTACAAGTTTAGATAGTCTTGTTAGTGCATTTGCTTGTTGAATCTTAAAATATAGCCCTGAGTGCTCAGATAGAATTCTATGATTCCTAGACTCTTGACTCACAAGAAAAAGACTAATTGATGAGGATTTTATCCTCCTTCTACTTTGAGTTCCACACACTCAGGCGGGTGCACCTAAAACATACTAAATCTGCATACATAAACACTTTCTCACTAAAACCCTTTATGAAGACATGAAAATCAGTGGATAGTTCTCAGACTTATAAGATATGGGAGTTCAACTCAACCAATCTTATGCTGGATCCCACATACATTATTTGCTAAGAACTAGGAAAATGGCCAATGGGATAGCAAGGATAAAATCCTTCTTCTCTTTGAGCTTTGAGCTCAGGCAGGCTAACCCATGGATTCATTTCTTCAAAGAATCACTAATACCACTTGTATTCAGGAAACACAAGTTATAAGCATGAATGCTCTCAAACATGAAATCAAAGATGGATTGATTTAAAGATTTGATGATGAAATTGCAGGACAAGCAAGAGACCAGTGCCTTATATATTGGGCAATAGAGTTAAACAAACATGTATTCCCAGAAAACCCTAACTCCAAACTTAAAGAAACCAAGTGAAGTGCCTTACAAATCACTCTTCTCACTCCAATTCCTGGACATCAAATTAATGTATAAACTTTAAATTATTAGAAATTTTATTCAAGATTGACTCTCTCCTTGAAAGAAACTTAAAAATAATATCATAGCTACCTTATAGCCAGTGCTTCAAAATACCTTACAAAGTGATACATAAGAATTAAAACCAGATACACAAAGACATCAATAAGAATTGAACAGGGATTCCATTGTTCTTTATTGAAAAATCATCTAGCTCAACATATTTACAAGACAAAGAAACACAGAGAAAACAAGAAAAAGGCTTGAATACTGCCCAACAGCATAAATTTTCAACATCATTTACAATTAAGAGAAAAATCAAAGATATAGCAAAATGAGATCAGTTACACAGAACTGACAGCTGTCCACTTAGCATCAAAATATCTCCAATATTCCTCTCCACCACCTTGATTTGCAACTGATTCTTCCTAGCTGATCCACCTCCTGCAAATCATTTCCCAACAAACTGATTCTGATCTCAGAATTCAAACCCAAACTTCTCTTTCCCATCACTCTGAAACTAAAAATGATGATTGCCAAAAGATTCCTTGTCTTCTCCCATTTCAAGAAACATATAACACTCCTATGTTCTAACAAAAAAAAAATCTCCAGGCCTATTTTCCATGAGAGACTCTATCATTTAAAATTTTGGGCTTTTATCTAATGTCTGGACTATGCATTTATTTTAAATCTTTCTGCACTTTAAATTTTGCATTTTTATATTATTTGTGCATTTTATACCACGAGAAGCACCAAAATTTGCCAAGTGTCGTCATTTGATTTGCTACTTAGATTTGACCCTGAGTTAACCACATGATTGGGAGAACTGGTGACTAGCTTTGATCTCTTAATCTCTAAATGAGCTTACTATCCCCGATTACATCCGGTGACTGGGCAAACAGGCCATCTCTGAATCTCCGAACCAAACTCTAACCTCAAGTCAAATCTGGAGAATGGGGGACTAAGCCCATTCTCCCAATCTCTAAATTCCTTCCTCTGACCGCTAGGCATCTAGAGATTGGGCAACTGAGGCTATCTCCCATTCGCTGAATGTTAGCATTAACCGCTAGCCTATTCAGAGATCTAGCGACCAATGCTCTTTGAATCTCAAAATGATTTCACCTTAACCATCAACACTTGGCGAACTAGCGACCACCGGCAACTGACCACATTCTGAATCTCCAAGTCCCTTCCTAATCGCCAGTCTCATTGCACGATTAAGTGAATGGTCACCACGTGTCATCTCAGGTCCCCGTCACCACCGTCGCATCTCTGCAAAATTTCCTTACCTATGGACCCTTTGGGACGGATCCTGAGGCATCTCTGAGGGTAGTCGCGTGCATAGAGCCTCTACTCTTCAATCTATTTCATTATGCGAGCCTCATTGCTTATAAACATCTCATAGTTCACATTCTGAATGAATGTGGGACAATTCTGCTTAAGGTTTTTTAACTTTGTATCAAAAAGTTCTCTACATGCCCAGCTGACACGTGCCCCAAGGTAGGCCCACAAGGTGTGAGGCAACTAAATCCTCTCTTTCTCTTTGCTTGACACATCATTGGAGTGCTGGCATATTTAAAAGGTTCTAAAACCCGAAATGAGGTGCATGTGGGATAAACCCACATGCAGCCCATTTCATTTTCTTCCTTTCTCATTGACATTTTTTTCTTTGTTTTATTAAACCCCCTTTGCATCTTGACTTGGCTTCCATTTAACTAGAAGCCCCCAATAGCTATTACGTGAGGCATTTCTTTGTTGACTAACATCTCTATTGCACAGGGCAAGCTTTGCATTGCGTGAGTTTACACCTTACTATGCGCAGGAACCTCCACATTGCACTTGGCTATCTAATTGGCCTTATGCATTACCTGTGCCTCCCTTGTCTTTTGCACAGGGCTTGGTTTCCTTTCCTCATTATTTCCCACACTAGCTGCTAGTTCCTTAGCTTCTCGCATGAGTTTCCCTGGGTGTTGCTTGGCACTTCCATTAAAATGTGTGGGGCCTTTTGTGGAGTATGTTCATTCAACCTATAGCATGCCACATGGGCTATGCACTTGTAAAAAAAAAATTTATATTTAAACTATCTTTAAAACATTTAAAACATTCTCCAATCCCTCCGGCTGCGCGGTATCTTCATTCAGTATTCAATTTTTGTTTTGGCAATGTTCTCAAAGTTTGGAAAAATCTTTAAATTCATAGCATTGGCCTCTGGAAGGGGCTTTGAAAACTAACTAGAAGATCCTCTGCAAAATGTGAAGAGTGGAAAAATCACTCATCTCCAACATCTAAACACTGTCACCAACTAGATCGGCTTGACAACATTAGGGCCACAAGATAATAATATCCAAAGAGAGCAACTTCATTTATTCTACAACTGGAAGTATTCAAACACATATGCAAACCCTGGCAGAAATGCAAATTGGAAAGGTCCTAGAATAACACCTGAGGAGTCGTCACTCGACCATATGATGTATTCATCAACAATGAATATGCATGCAACAAGGGTCCACCAGATTCAACTCTTTGTCCAAGGTGCAACTGATCAAAATTTGGCAATTCCAGCAAATAGTGCAAGTGCAAATGCAAAAACAACATAAATCTCATTCAAATTAGCCTTTGCAAGATCACTAAAACATGCTCTGAGACTTCACCACCGTTCATAGTAGTACATTTATATGCAAAGAGAATGGTCCCATAATCAGTTCATGAAAAAAAAATTCAGACAAAAAGTTATTACTCTATGAAAGTGACCATTTTGTAAACTTCATTTTGTTCAGCACTATCAATCTGCACAAACTGTCTTTGATTTTGTAATGACCATCAAAATCTGAAACTCTGGAACCTGACTCATCTTCATATATGGATTATGAACCATCAATTAACTGGCTCTGATAATCAACTTATCAATTGGGATTAATCTGCAAAGTCAACTCTTTACAACTTTTTTGAATTTAAACACAATAAAAATGCAGAAATCTGATTTGGAATTGGCCTAGGAAAATGGTCAAATGGATTGGCAAAGACCTGGAAATCATCAGGCAAGTAGTCTTCCAGGATTACAATTGGAAACAACTCTCAATTATGTTAGACCTCGCATAGGGCACAAATCACAAAGCCTCAAAGTAGGCTACTCAGAAAACTGGAGAATGCACACTCAAAGAAACTTAACAAATTGCAAATGGAATGGATCTAGCAAACATATCAAACGGGTACATGGGGAGCTGAAAATTGGCATGAAAACTCACTCCCATGCCTACAATATGATTCAACAACTGGCATGCTATGATCAATCACCGGGAAAAAGATGCAGACCTCCAAAGTGGGCTACTTTATACAATTTCGAACAAACAAAAATGCAAAATTCTGGAAACACCTCCAAAAGCCTATTCCCTAAACATGCCAGAACTAAAAATTGAAAGATCACACCCACTACACATGTCAAATGAAAGACAATAAACAACCTACCCTAGTGGTTCATCATGAAAAACAACAGGCCCTATTTTCCATGCCTGAAACTAAGCATCTTTAATGATTTTCAAAGGACAATTCCAACACTTAGACAATTTTTTGCAAAATGGACTGAATTTTTGAGCTCCAACAAGTCCTTAATTGGATCCTCCATACTTGACTACATCAACTGGCATCATCTTTCTTTTTTGGATCTTCATTTCGGCCTCCATATGACCGTCCACCAAATTGTCCACCACGACCTCTTCCATTTTGTCTGCTCTCGAACTTCTTGTTCAACTTTTCCTCTACTTTTAGGAAAAACCGGTATGCCTCTTCAATACTATTCATTCAAACCAAATTCAACTCCTCCTAAATGTTCGGCCTCAACCCATTAAGGTAATGGGCAACTTTCTCCTTATCAGCTTCCACATGGTCTATTCTGATGAGGATTCGATAGAACTCCTCTGTATACTCTTGAATAGATCTTCCCACTTCCTTCAAACTTTGCATTTTCTTCAATAGGTCAAGCTCATAATCAACAAGGATGAACTATCGCTTCAATTTATCAACCATCTGATCTCATCTTGTGATTTTATCCTTTCCTCTTCTATTTCACTCCAATTGAATATCTTGGCACCAGATCTTCGCATGACCCTTCAGTCTGGCCTTCACAAACTTGACCCGATCAAGATCCTCGATCTCTTCATACTCAAAATATTCTTCTAATTCATTGATCCAGTCAATCAACTCCTCTGGGTTAAGATTTCCTGAAAATGTAGGAACCTTAATCTTAGGTCTTTTCCCGATCTTGGAAATGGCTCAAAAAAGCCTTTCTTCCTCTTGGTTCAAAATTTTTCCTTCTCCTCTTGATCAAAATTTCCTTCTTCAACTTCATCCTTGCTTTTGTCTCTGACATTAAGATTCATTCCTTTGTGAATCTCTTCTTTTAATGCTCGCACTTGTCTCTAGAGCACTCTAACCTCAGGTGTCACACCACCCACTCTTCCACCATGTTCCCTTCATGGAGGCATTTTCACGCTGCTCACTGAAACCCTAAACCACGATCCTGGTGCAAACTACCTCACAGTCGGTGATCTGTTTACACACTCAGGAACTCCCGCTTTGATACCACTTGATGAAGGGTGCTCCCCTTAATACCACAAACACATAATAGAAACAAAGAAACAACAACCATTTTGCAAGAATAGAAAATGGGTTTATTATTATCTCCACAAATGTGGAATTACAATATGCAAAGCCACATGGGCATTTTCCCTTACAATATTATGTAGGACAAAGCCTCGAATCATTTTCCAGATCTACCCAGAACTTCCCTAGACAACACTACGGACCTTTCTTATATAGGCAATTTCCATTGCCCACGAAGGTTCCAAAAAATTATCCCTTAAGGCCGACTAACCTAAGAATTATTTTCTTTTCTTTTCTTTTTACATAGGGTCAGCTCAAAAGAATTACAAAATATGATTTTAGGTAGCCCAACTTCCGGAGGCCATAACTTTTTAACCGTAGCTCTATTTTTCTATTATAACCACTTTTCAGAAATGGCAGGACTTGATCTACAGTACCTAACTAGTGCAAGCTCTAGTCAGCCAAGGGTTGATCATGATCTAGAGCCTCTAAGGCCTTCAAAATTGACCTGAAAGATTTCATACCCAGAATCCTCAATAACTTCACCAATACAGATGATGTGGCAATGAAACTCAACTGGTAGGCTAATATGACTAAGATGAACCTCCACCTATGAAATCAGAACATTTTGAGATCGTATGATTGACTTACTAAAAATAGTAAGTTTCCATAAATAGCAGCTCTGCACAAGATAGCCCTTATTGAAAAGCAAACAAAAAAATATTTTTGGGTGATGCAAGATTGCTCTTACACCCAAGATGCTCCTGCATCAGTAATGTACACATGAATCTAAGGAAATCATTGCCTCCTTAGCCATAAATATAAGATATTGCATAGAATAATTGTGTGTGTGTAAAATCTCAAACAAGGAGTAGAGTGTATTCTCTCATGTTAAAGTAATTTCAAATTTAGTAATGGGAGTACTGGCTTTAATGGATCATGCATGCACCCACAAGAGACATTTCCACTATGAGATGCCCCTAAGAAAGGACAAACCAAGGGAAATGAAAAACATGACAAATAGAGCACAAAAGGGATATACTAACTTTAGGGTTATTTTGATCATATGATAAATCATGTATATTAAGAATTATATCAAAGTGAATTGACATCATCCCCCAAAGGTAGAAGAACTACACGCACAATTGAATAAGATCACAAAAGAGATATAAAGAAAAGAATTTTTGGGCTAGCATTGTGGAGACCAAAAATAATGGTTGCTACTTCTTTGCATCATCCCCAATCAAAAAATACAAAGGCGCATTTACAAAAAATAGCACATGCACAACTTAAAATGCATATAACATATAGGAGAAAAGAGATACAAATAGAGGAATGTCACAACTAGTCAATTCCTTTATCACCTTGCCCCAATAGATAAACAAGGGTTATTTAAAAAAATCTAAATAAAACATATAGAAAGAATCACATCATGGGGGGAAGCACAAGGCTATCAAAAAATACACAAAAGAATCCACCATGCAAGAAGAGTTGGTCAAGCATATCACATATCCCTCCATTTCATTTGTTATCATTTAGGGAAGGTGAGAAACATGCAAGCAACATAACTTTGAGCATGGTAGATGGAGCTATTGCAAGTTACAAACAAGGACCATTCTCTAATGATGAGTCACTTTTTTTATCATTAGGAGAAAGAGATAATTATTTTTCAAATCTAGAAGGTAAATTAACATCAATAAGCTCATGCATATAATAAGAATCATTAGCATTGACGTCATTTACATTAGAAATATTGTAATCATCATCATCATAAAGAGTATAGTCTTCATCCAAATTAATCACAAAGGGATCTCTAATATTAATGGAATCATCATGTTTTTTTAATTTCATCTTCTTAAGATTAACTTCCTTCTTGGGCTATGCATAGGTTGGTCTAAGGGAATCAAATCATTAGTAGGTGTCTTAGGGGAGGAAATAATTTGGGAAGCAAGCTCATGGTACCTAGCATGACATCTATGGTGATAGTCATGGGCACAATAGTTATGTTTGGTTTTGTTTGAAGTTTGAGTTGGTTTGGGATCAATCAACATAGGGTCCTTTTTCTCCTTTAGGAGGAAGAATGGAAGGAACCAGGCCAGTTTGAGAGATAGAAGTTGTACAACATTATATGATATAGGAGGTTGAATTGAAGCATAAAGAGGATGTATAAAAGGTGTAGGAAGGAGTCCAAGTATAGGGAAAGGAGATGGAACTATATAATCACTAAGTTTTCAAATATTTAGGTCTTTGAATTTTTTATAGGATAAGAATAAATGATAATGGATAAGTTGAGTTGGTTGAGGAATGGTAGGCCAAAAGAAGTCAAGGTCAAAGTTCCCTTGACTGGCTAAAAGCTGAGAGAGATTATGGTTAATCATGATGATTTGTCCATTATAGGTAAATTTAAAACACTTACAGATAGGAGAGACAATATCTTTCATGGAAGTGACCCAAGGAAGTCCAAGTCAAACTTGAAATTGATTAGACTTTGGGATGACAACAAATGTAACATCTAGAGATTTCTTACTGAATTCAATGGGGAAGGTAATGGAACCATGGCTAGGGAAAGGAAAACCATTGAAACTTTTAATCGTCACATTTGATTTTTCATAGGATTCTTGTGGCTCAGGTACCTTGTAAAAATATGTTCTTCAATTATAACATTCACCATGCAAGTACAATATATAAGGACTCCACAAGAGGGAAGATCATTAATATTTGCAACAATGTAAAGAGGACCAAAAGGTTTCCTAATAGTCTCCTTATGATCAAATATAATGAAAATCACAAGTGTTGGTTTGGGTTTGGGTTTGAATTGATAAATAAGGTTAAAAATATTATTGGCCTTAATACACTCATCATCATATTTCATAATAGGAGGGAGGTAAATAACATTAGAAGAAGATGAAAAGGAATGAGTAGACTCAATGGTATTGTTAGAATGGGAAGGTAAAGGATTAGTATAGATTTGCAAGTTTTGGTTGTGAGGGGCAATATATTTGTTTCCTTGATCATTAACACCCTAAATAGATATAGAATTATAATCAATAAGGTATTGAATGATAGATTTCAAATGGAAACATTTCTTAGTATCATGGCTAGGTTGACGATGGTATTGAAAAAAAACTTTAGGATCAAAGTATTTGGAGGATTGTTTTGAAAGATAAATTGGTTTTATGGGAGAGTGTTGAAACATTAGCAATAATTAACTTCAACCTCACCTTTAGATTTTGTTGACACTTGTGCATTAATTTTTTTCGATGATTTGTTTATTTTGATGAAACGTTTAGATTTTTGAAAATTTTGGAATGGATGAGATGGGGCATCACTCTTATCAACCAGATCCATTGGAGGAGTTCTCTAATATTTACTCACTTGAAGATAATTATTATGAATAACTGCACACAATTGAGTAAAGGAAGCAAATTCAAAAAGAAAAATATTATCTTTAACATCTTTTTGTAAAATAGTGACTAAAATATGTTGAACATCAATATTAGACATGTGATATGAAATATGAGCATGCAAATGTTTAAATCTACTAATGAAATCAGCCACTTTATCTTTAACACATTTTTTGCAATGGATTAAATTAGTCAAATAAATCTCAGGACCAATTTTGTTTTGAAATTGTTGAATGAAAGCATTGGCATTTTTTTGAAAAGAATCAATAGAATAAGGAGGTAAAAAGAAATACCATTGCAAGGCCTTATCTCTAAATTTTCTAGTAAATAATTTAGCAATGATTTTATGACCATGAGAGAATTCACTACATAATTTTTGAATTTTTTTCACATGAGTTAAGGGATCGCCTTTTCTAGTATAAGTCTCCAAGTGAGGTATTTCTATGTATTGAGGGGTAACGACATGAATTATGCCTAAGGAAAAAGTGCTAGCAATGCTACAAGTCGGAAGATTGAATTTGGATTGAGTTATCCAGAAAATTTGTTGTTGCAAGGATGACACATGTGAGAAAGACTATTGATAGTGGATTTGGTAGAGAGGTTGGTATAAGACATATGTGAAAGGTTTGAAAAATTATGGGAAATGGAAGGAACATTTCAATATGAAAATTTTATATTGTTATAGGTGTGCATGGATGATGGTTTGGAAACACATAGAACAATTGGAGGAGAAATGATAAAAAAATACATTCTCATCATTGTGAATCATCTTCCTCATTCTTTCTACTATAGATATGCCTTCTATATTATAATTTTTTTTTATTAAGTGAAAACATGTTTTGAAGGGGACCTAAAACCCTTTGCAACATTAAGGAGAAAGATAGATCATTATAGTATAACAAAGAAGGACTAAATAGCAAGGAAAAAATAGTTGGCAACTAGGATCAAAATCCAACAAAAGGACAAAAACCATTATGGGGCCAGCAGATAGAAACATAAAAGGACAATAGAACCTCCAGGAAAAGACAAAGCTAAGTAAAGTTCTTTAGAAGCTTTGTCACTTCCATCTCAATATGGATCATGGTATTAGCATCTTTCTTCAAGTCCTTTATATCCTTGTTAGCATTCTGCACCATCTTCTTTGTGTTGGCATGGGTTCTCTTACCAAGCCCATCAGGAACATCAAATGGACTAGTGTTCTTGTCATCAGAAACTTGTACAATATCTTTCTCCTTGTTGGTGTTCTCTTTCTTGGAAATGAGGACCCTAAGGTATTCTAAAGAATCCTTGAGGATCTTAAAACTCTCCTGACTAATTTTCTTAAGAGTATCCTCCAAACCAGTAACTCTTTTTTCAATAATAGAAAACCTCTCTAAGCTCTTCAGGGAAGGAGCTATCCTTACCAACACCAATAGCCTCCATAAATTCCAATTTGATGGTAAAGACCCTCTAATTTATCTTCATTTATTTCACCTCATTGAAAACCCATTTAACAATCCTATAAAGATTCGTAACCCCTTCCTTAGTATTATGTAATAATTCATGTTGGGCTCCTTGCTACAATTATCAAATTTAGAAAAGGTAGCTTCCTCCCTATGGGTACCCATATCAACATCAGTATTAACAAGATCACTCTGAGGAAGAGAACCAACACCATTCACATTCTTCAAAATACTATCCTCTTCCATATTATTCTTCAACTTATTCTGAGGCATAGTGTTAGGCAATAGAGCAAGGGAAGGGATAGCAGAGTCCACATGAACCAAATGCACATGGCTATTAGGGACATATGGAGCATGAGGTGGGGAGGGAATAGGGGTATCCATACTAGAAACCCTAGGGTTTCTAACCATAGAAGCTAAAGTATAAGGTTTCTTTCGAGAAGACCTCATATCTTCCTCAAGGTTAGTTTCCTTATCCACACTACCATTGACACCTTCCTCAACCCAAATCTCATCCTTGACTTTCTTCTTACTCCTTCCTTTTAATATATTCCCCTTCTTAATCTTACTAGACCCAAAGGCTGCATTTTTACCCTTACCCTTGCTAACACATTTATCCAGGGTATTAGAATGAGTGCCTTCCTCCAGCTCAGTAATAGACTCCCCATCCTCCTCAAAATCATCAGATTCATGAGAATCCTCATTTGAGGCTGAATGCTTAGAATTAGATTGCTCAATAGAATTATCTTTAAAATGATCAACAATTAAAACCATAAGCCCTTTGTGAATGGTTGGATTGCTATCTGGATTGACCCTAGCACTATTAATACTTGAGTTTAGAGAACAAAAGAGATAATAGGGAAAAAATACCTTTTGATTATGTTGCAATTGGTTCAACAAAATGAAATGATATCCATAAATGCAATAGAATCTCCCATCCAACGTAATATATTGCATGATGGCTAAGAGCACTAGCCTCCAAATCTTCTTGATAGTTATGGGGGAGTAGTAGGTTTTATCAATTTTGACCAAGTTGTCCCTCTCTTTCTAATTTTTTGGAAACTTCATAATGGAAGCATTAGTAAGATTATGATCTTTGTAGAACTTATTCCCCAAAATGGGCATACCAGTAAATTCTTCAATCATCCCTTCATCAATTTTGACCTTTCTCCCACCAATAGTCATCTTCCCCTCCTTCCAATCCTTCTTAAACATTCTGGTAATTTAAGGGTTTCAACCATGAAAACATTCTATGAAATTAGTCATCTTACTCACCTCTAAGATCTCCCAAGCTCTAGTCTTTTGCTTCCAATCCTCACAAGATAAGGGCTCCCTCCTCTTTCTATTACCCTCCATAGAGCCTCTAGAAAAACCAATAAGTACAATTGGTAGAGAAAATAGAGGAAGATTGAAGGCTTGATACACAATAGATCTTTTATAAAATGCAAGCCAATATAGGGTTAAAAAAAACACCCATAAAGGGTGCGAAGTACTTTCATAATTACTAACCAAACTATCAGTCGAACAACCACAGTTACTTATCATTATTTCTTAGGTCATTAGAAAGTGTATCATAATAATATTTAAGTACACCCAAATCTCCATGTATCCTTTCATAATTTAATATGGCCTTGGCGTCAAAGGGGAGGTTCAGCTCACCCTAGAAGATCACTTATTTTTCAGATATCACCACCACATTAGCTATCTAGTCTACCATGGAATTAACATCCCTAAACCCATGCGAGACAAAAAAAATTATCAAAAGAATTAATAATTACCTTTGCCTTAGATATAATATTATTTATGCTCCATTAGGGGGGAAAAAACCCCTTAATATATCTAGTTATATTGTTGGAATCTCCTTCAAGCCAGACCTTAGTGTAGCTCATTTTTTTAGCAAGCATAAGGGATTGAAGACCTGACATTACCTCAGCTAAGTGGTTACTCTAACAACCCAATGGGAATTCCACCACTGCAACACACTGGCCAAATTCATTTCTTATCACTCTCCCACACCCATTCGGCCCAGGGTTACCCTTAGCCAGCTCATTCTATATTAGAATGTTCTTGACTTAACTATTGCTCAAATTTTTGAAAATATTAGAAAAGTTTTATTTCAATTGGGTAAGAGACACTCTTAAGGTTTCATCTTCATCATGAGAAGAGAGGGAAGAAGGATTCTCAATAATATTATAAATTTCATTGGTAGGCATGTTTATTTCATCAAGATTCTTAAGAAACATAAAGGACTTATGATCAAAAGAACCCACAATTTGAACACTTCTCCTAACCAAAATACTATAGCTAGGACTCAATGTTATGAAACCTGTGCACAAGGAAAAGAAAGACATTTTTAACAAATACAAGTAGAAAAATTGAGATAAATATACAAACATTCATTGAATTTATGAAACATAAATGAAATTACACATGAAACCTAATTAACAGCACAACTAACCATAAAATCAAAAGTGGAAATCTAACACCAAAATGTAGAATAAAATATTATAATTTGGGTTCACCAAAATGTATAATAAGAAAAGGATGGTTAGGAAAACAAGAAGGGATTCTAGAGTGGTTCCCTACTACAACACCTAACCAATTATTTTTTATTGCACAATCAAAAGGAATATGACCCATTAGGCCCAAGTAGGACTTAAGCGCTAGGATATTGTAATGATAATTTGTTTTCTTTTGGAAATGTGCAAGAATTGATTGGAGAGATATTATTAACTAATACAATATAGAAGGAAAAATATGAAAAAAATGACAACTTTCAGAATGCATAGAATTAAAAAAAAATAGACAACCACCTACATGTACAAAAAACAATAACTAGATAACACCATGTTAGGAATAGTCCCAAGAGATAACTGAGAGGGGGCGTGGGGGGTGAATCAGTTATCTACAAGATTCAATTCTTTATCCAATTAAGTATACTTAAACATAATGTATAAACACAATGAAAGAACACATGAACACAACACCAATATTTTGGTTATGGGGAAACCCAAATAGGTAAAAACCCCGGTGGGAATTGACACCCACTAATATTTTGTACTAGTGTATTATGATCCTTGTTAGAAGATCCTTAACCCTATTAGGAGTTTCTTTATAATATATTTAGTACAATAGACCTAGTCAAGGGTCAGACCCTATTAAGAGTCTTTTACAATTGTCCCTGTTAAGGGAGAGGACGCACTATCTGAGAGCTCACTGTTCAAAGGGGCGAAGGCTACAACCTTCTGAATAACAAATACACACTATATCTGGATCTTGGTGAACTGTGCTTTGACCTGCTATCTAGATCAGTTCCAAGGTATAACACAAACACTTTACTTGGTCACATAGACCTTCCTCTAATGGTTCAACACTTCACACACTCTGCTTTGCTCTTCTTAATCAACCATGAACCACACTTAAGCAATCACAAATGACTGCCTATAAATATCTTTCCTGTAAATGATATAATCAAGTCAACCTATTAGAACCACCTTGAAATCATATTAGAGAAACCATAACAAACTTTGATAAACATTATGTCATCTCTACTATGCACGCAACACAATCTGGGACCTATTCAATAAGATAATTGTAGATGCACGCTACACACTGTCGGATCTACCAAAACAACTGGATCTTTCTCCTCAAGCTGAATTACTTCATGCACTCTTAATCAAAAATCAATAACTCTTCTCTAAGCTTAACTCCAAGGGCGCATACCCAAAAGATAGGTGCAACTCCAAAACCAATAAAATCTATGTCGGCTCTTCTGAATAAACATAGGAAATTTCTACTAGCGAATAGCAACTGCATAACTTCACTTCTACTAAATATCAGACTATGTGTCCATGGCTGAAACATCACTAACATGTCTTCAACATATATCCAAGCGTGAAAGGCTCCATGATATATGTATGAACAACCATACACAGAACACTGCCTATTACTCTGTTAAGAACACTGCTGACACAAGCTGCTATATAACTGTCTATACTAATAGTTAACCTCTGCGCCCATGATATCATGCTGATATCATGTCCATGATACATATACTGAAAGCTTACTACATAATATTTTCATGCATGCTACTTTCCATGTTGTCATCAATGACAAACATACAGTCAGTACTGGCCTAGTAGCAAATCTCCAACAATCTCCCCCTTTGGCATTGATGGCAACATGTGAAATGAAAAACCACCACCAACCCAAATGAACATTTTTTATAAAATTCTCCATTTCCTCTTCAAAAACTCCCCCAAATATGAATCCTCCATCTACTACAATATTTTTCAACATTCTCCATTTCCTCAACTAAACTGCTATCATAACTAAATACTACACCCCCTAAGTATATTACTCCTCCATTTTACTTATGTTTTTCATCACTATATATTACTCCCCCTTTGACATCAATGGAAAAGGGCACCATTCATTTTAATCACCGGTACTACTCCTGAGGTAGAGTAGTCAACCTTCCATCAGTCCCTGAGGACTGATGCCTTTCCTTCTTTCTTCTAAGTAGAATCAAAGAAGGGAATTACTCCCAACTTCTCCCTGAGATACTCAAAAGTATCCTTTGGCAAGGGCTTTGTGAATATGTCTGCCAACTGATCTTTAGTACTCACATAGTCTAGCTTGACTTCTTTCTTTGCCACTTTCTCTCTTAGGAAGTGATACTCAATCTCAATGTGCCTTGTCTTTGCATGCAACACAGGGTTTTTTGACATATTGATAGTGCTAGTGTTATCACAAAGAATAACAATAGGATAATCAATTTGAATTCCAAAATCCTTTATCATTTGCTTAATCCAAACAATTGTAGAACAATTCAAGGTTGTTGTAACATACTCTGCTTCTATTTTTGACTGAGAAATACAACTTTGTTTTTTTCTTGTCCAAGTGACTAGTCTATCACCAAGAAACACCACTCCACCTGATGTACTCTTTCTGTCATCAACGCATCCTGCCCAATCTGCATCTATGTACACATGAAACTCAACATTGTCTGAATTAGGATACCATAGACCATAGTCTATAGTGCCTTTCAAGTATTTGAATATCCTTTTTACTACCATGAGGTGACTTTGTTTAGGTTTTGTTGTAAATCTTCCAACTATGCCAACTGCATTGGAAATATCAGGTCTAGTCTAAGTAAGATAAATAATTTTGCCAATCATAGACTTGTACAATGTTATATCAACCGCTGGTGAGTCATCTTCTTTTGTAAGCTTGCATCTAGTAATCACAGGAGTCCCTACTGGCTTGCAATCATTCATCTTGAATTTCTTTAATATTTCTTTCACATACTTGGACTGATTAATCAAAATACCTTTCTCTGTCTGATGCACATTCAATCCTAGAAAGTATTTGATAGGACCAATCATATTCATCTCAAATTTATTTTGCATCTCCTTAGCAAATTCAACACTGAGTTTTTCATTACCTCCAAAGATAATGTCATCAACAAATATAGCCCTACAACATTTGGGGTCGAATTTCAACACCAATTTGCAACACCACTACAATTTGTGTTTGTTTTTTGTGTTTTTTTTGCAAGTGCCCCCGACGGTGTGATAATAGCAATGCTATCATTGTAATTGTGACACCCATTTGGTTATAAACAAAAAAAAAGAAAAATAAAGTGTCATTTGTAATTTGTGATTCGAAGAGTTGCCGCGAAGATGACATTGCAATTTTGCGTGGCACGAAGAGGGCATTCAAGTTTGGCGTGCACAAAGAGGCCGACACCGTGTGGGAAGAGGGCACTGGAACTTGAGGTAGGCATTTGAGCTTTGTCTTCTCATTAAATCAATTTCAGTTTCATTGTTTACATCTTAATTATCATTTGAAATGGTCAATGACCCACGAGCTTTGAGAGCTATTACCTTCAAGGCATTGTGTGAAGTGTTTGATCTCTCTTTATTTGTTTTGCTATTGATATTCACTATGTGGTACTCCCCGTTTATGATCATTTCATGAGGAAATTTCTTAATGGCTCATGGGCTTCAAGCTAGGGCATCATACATAGTTCATGAGCTCAATGTTTAATACTGGCATTGTTTACATCTTATCATTTGGAATGCCTGATGACCTATGAGCTTTGAGAGCTAGGGAATCACTTCTATTACCTTCAAGGCATTGTGTGAAGTGTTTGATCTCTCTTTCTTTTCTTTTTTGTTGATATTCACTATGTGGTACTCCCCGTTTATGATCATTTCATGAGGAAATGTCTTGATGGCTCGTGGGCTGCAAGCTAGGGCATCATACATAGTTCATGAGCTCACTGTTTAATACTGGCATTGTTTACATCTTATCATTTTGAATGCCTAATGACCTATGATCTTTGAGAGCTAGGGCATCACTTCTATTACTTTCAAGGCATTGTGTGAAATGTTTGATCTCTCTTTATTTATTTTGTTGTTGATATTCACTATGTGGTACTCCCCGTTTATGATCATTTCATGAGGAAATGTCTTGATAGCTTGCGGGCTGCAAGCTAGGGCATCATACATTGTTTATGAGCTCACTATTTAATACTAGAATTGTTTACATCTTTTCATTTGGAATGCTTGATGACCCATGAGCTTTGAGAGCTAGGGCATCATTGCTATTACCTTCAAGGCATTGTGTGAAGTGTTTGATCTCTCTTTATTTGTTTTGTTGTTGATATTCACTATGTGGTACTTCTCGCTTATGATCATTTGATGAGGAAATGTCTTGATGGCTCATGGCCTACAAGCTAGGGCATCATACATTGTTCATGAGCTCACTATTTAATATTGGCATTGTTTACATCTTTTCATTTGGAATGCTTGATGACCCACTAGCTTCGAGAGCTAGGGAATCATTTCTATTACCTTTAAGGCATTGTGTGAAGTGTTTGATCTCTCTTTATTTGTTTTGGTGTTGGTATTCACTATGTGGTACTCCCCGTTTATGATCATTTCATGAGGAAATGTCTTGATGGCTCGTGGGTTGCAAGCTAGGGCATCATACATTGTTCATGAGCTCAATGTTTAATACTGGCATTGTTCATGAGCTCACTATTTAATATCTAGCATCATGAAAACATACATTAATACACTTAGTATTTTGAATTTGAGCTTGGGCATAATGCAATGTTATTGGTGTCATTGCATGCTTGCTGCTGTTGTGCACCATATTTGTTTTATACACTATTTATTTCATTGAGACCATGAGCTTGGCATTTGTAATGTATTTTTTGTTATTGGATCAATGCTACCATGTTGTTGAGTCTGTCTATGGCTTGACTATGCACATGCATAATTGTAGATGAGGATCATTAATATGCTACCAGGCATTGCTTAGATCCTTTGGATCTAACCCCATCTTTTCCTTCCTTGCAAGTTTTGGATCATACAAGAGCATACTAGATTGAACCCTGGGTCAACACTTCATTACTTAAGGCAATGTCTAGTACCTTCATTATTTATGTTCATCCACTTATGTATGTTTGCATTCATTCATATTCTTTTGAATGCTGGCTATTAGTGACCATATAGGACCATTCTTGATGTTTTTGGGTCATTTGATGAAAAGATGTAAATAGGGACATCAATAATAAAATAGGGATATCTTAATAGGGATATATTATGATTAATATCGTAAGTAAAAACATTACACAGTGGCATTCAGATTAAGTACAATATGAATTCACTTGCCTTTAATTATGATACACTTTTGAAATTATCACTCGTTGGTCATTTGACAATTCAAGATATAAGTATCAGAATATTAATTGTTGCAAAAGGAAGAAACACATATGTATCTGTCATCATTTAATACAAAATATAAAAGTATCCCATAGACACATAGTTACTATTATAACAACCATCCTCTACTCCCATGGTGTACTAGTCTCAAGGTAAGAACAATTTACTTAAGCCATCATATAAGTATCATCCTATTTGAAACTTGTAACACCTAATTCTATCCTAGACTCCAAATTTGGTCCTAAGGCTTATTAGGCCTTTTAGGACTGATTACACATTTTCCATTCTTATTGCATGAAATGACCTCATGGGCCTTTATAGGTTCCAAAATCCTCTAGTTGATGTCTTTGGATGTCTTTATAATCTATGATGGCTCCAAGTGTGTCTTCATAGGTATTTGGGTTTCTTTGTGTCTTCTCATTAAGTGTTGCCATTAAAATATATCACTCCTCCTGTTATATAATGTATATGCATAGTTGTTTAAAATGCCATACTTGTTGCTCTTAAATATTATTACCATTTCACTCAAATTTACATGACATTAAAGCCAACCCCAAAATGTATACATACGTGTAAGTATAGGAGAAGCTAGATTCTGCAACTATTGAAAAAAAAAAAAAACTATACCAATAGTAGCTTACGAGAAACTATACTTGTGCTTACCACACCATACCTCAGCATCATAATGCTTATCATTTTCAAGCTTCAGTGAAGCTTCATACCACACAGCATCCACAAATTTGTATGCAACACTGATTTAGGCTAGAGGTAAACTTCATGTGTCATGTAAACAACATGGTTGAATGCAATATCTTTTGCATGTTTTCAAGAGTTTTCCCACCAATACAAGCGTAAATAACGCATTGAACGTAATCTACAAACACTGCATGGTATGAAATTTCACTAAAGTTTGAAATATATCACTCCTCATGTTATTGTCAAAATTAAATTCAAATATTTCTCAAAACATTTATTCTTGTAGACTTAAGATATCCTTATCTCAATAATAAAACAATCTTTCATAATAGATTTTGAATCACATTAACACACACCCATATTGTTTTGTAGCATAGTTCATTTTAGAAGTGTATGGTTTGACTATGCACATCCATAATTGTAGATGAGGATCAGTAATAGGGCGTCAGGCATTGCTTAGATCCTTTGGATCTAACCCCATCTTTTCCTTACTAATAGGTTTTGGATCATACAAGAGCATACTAGATTGAAGCCTAGGTCAACACTTCATTACTTCAGGCAATATTTGGCACCTTCATTATTTATGTTCATCCACTTATGTATGTTTGTATTCATTCATATTCTTCTGAAAGTTAATCTTTATGAGCTCATATTCAAAATTGTTTGTGTGTTATTTTATTACTGATGTCCCTATTTGATGTCCCTATTTGATCTAATAGCATCAATATAACAAATAGAGCACCAACCAATCAAATACGGACATGAGGTGCTCAAATAGTGAGCTCATAAAACAATATATTTAGTCTTAATAAAATCTTATAAAACAACATATATTGTGTGAAGTGTATGATCTCTCTTTATTTTTTTTGGTGTTGATATTCACTATTTGGTACACCCCATTTATAATCATTTCATGAGGAAATATCTTGATGGCTCACGGGCTGCAAGCTAGGGCATCATACATTGTTCATGAGCTCATTGTTTAATACTAGCATTATTTACATCTTTTCATTTGGAATGCTTGATGACCCACAAGCTTTGAGAGCTAGAGCATCATTTCTATTACCTTCAAGGCATTGTGTGAAGTGTTTGATCTCTCTTTATTTGTTTTGTTGTTGATATTCACTATGTGGTACTCCCTATTTATGATCATTTCATGAGGACATGTCTTGATGGCTTGCGGGCTGCAAGCTAGGGCATCATGCATTGTTTATGAGCTCATTGTTTGAGCACCTCATGTCCCTATTTGATTATCTGGTAATCAAATAGTGAGCTCATAAACAATGCATGATGCCTGAGCTCAAATTCAAAATAGTAAGTGTATTATTTTATTAAGACTAAATATATTGTTTTATTAAGATTTTATTAAGATAAAGTATTTTGGGTTAGTTTTATATTGTTTTATAAGATTTTATTAAGACTAAATATATGATGTAAACTCATAATTATACTTGATATATATATAATTCAAAGGAGGAATTATGAAATATAGTTGTAGGTAGTTATCTCTTCTATAATGATGGAGGAGTGAAAGGTAATGATCAATGAGGTTGCTGCTATTAGATCATACATTAACACACTTACTATTTTAAATTTGAGCTCGGACATCATGCAATGTTATTGTTGTCATTGCATACTTGCTGCTGTTGTGCACCATATATTATTTTATACACTATTTATTTCATTGAGACTGTGAGCTTGGTTTTTCTTTCAAAAGTGTATGGCTTGACTATGCACATGCATAATTGTAGATGAGGATCAGTAATAGGATGTCATTCATTTCTTAGATATTTTTTATCTAACCTCCATCTCTCTTTTCTTTGCAGGTTCTAGATCACACAGGGGCACAGTAGATTCATACCCAAGTCAAAAATTCATCACTTCAGGCAATGTCTGACACCCTTATTATTTATGTTCATCCTCTTATGTATGCCTGTACTCTTGCATTTTCTTCTAAAATTTATTTTCCTTGTATAGTATATACAAGTTATTTTTCATATATATACATGTAATCTTTAGATGCAAAAATTTATTTTCCTTTACATGTATATTTGCATGAAATGAACACAAATTAAACAAGGTCATCTAATAATGCAAACTAGGGTACTATAGTCACTCATCTAGTAATTAGTTCCCCAAACCATTACTAAGGATTGAACATAAGTCTAATTCTCAAAATCTATTGTTCTATGTGTATAAAACAATATATGGTGCACAATAGCAGCAAGCATACAATGACAACAATAACATTGCCTGATGCCCAAGCTCAAATTCAAAACAGTAAGTGTATTAATGTATGATCTAATAGAAGCAACCTCATTGATCATTACCTTTCACTCCTCCATCATTATAGAAGAGATAACTACCTACAACTAGGGCATCATACATTGTTTATGAGCTCACTATTTGATCACCTCATGTCCCTATCTGATACCACCCTATCTCTTCATCCAGTTCCATGTTTACTTGGAAGTTGTAAGTGAAAACTAGATATTGATGAAAACTAGATAATATTACATGTTATCGAAGATCAAGATGAACCACTTTAGGTGGTATGAATTACAATTGTGCTAGTCCTTGAACAATTTACATAAGTTGTCTAGTGTCCTAGATCAAGTAAATTTAGATTTCTTCCTACAAATTTGAGAACAAACTTTATATAGTTGATCATATGTGTGTGTGTATATGTATATACATACATACATACATACATATGTATGTATGCATGTATGTATGTATGTATGTATAGACATACACACATATTTCCAAAGAGATTGGGTATATCTCATTTTTTTAGTGTTTATGATCTATTAACTAAATTATTGAAATATTAAAGATGAACCATGCAATGAGTCTTGTTTAAGAAGTCCCATATTATACTACATAAATATGCCTTTCTAGAGAAGTCTCAACACTACCAAAGACTAGTTACCTAAATCCCAATGACCTTTTGGTTAGACCATGTCAATTAGGATTAGAGGATTGATCTATTAGTACAGTGTGGTTGGGTTTCCTATTTTCAATTTTAGATGCCAAGACAAAAGAGGCTACAAGGAAAGACAAATGATTCATTGGTAAAATAATACAATCCTAAAATTTATAAGTTCTTACTTGTCATCTTCATGAGGTTCATTTGGTTAGTCATTGTCTTGAAACTAAGAATGTATAGACCATACTTATAAGGATCAATGGCTACAATTTTTCTAATGAAAAAAATTATTCTATTTTGCATTAAATATTATTATTTTATTTTAATTCACTTGTGATAGAACATTATTTCTTTTTGTAACTATATGAAATGGATTAAGGCTTATCTCTCATTTTTTATGTACTTTTCATTTCTCATAGGTAGGAAAGTCCATTTGAGTTTTCCAGGACCATAGTGAAATTTATTAAATTATAGTTTTGTTGGTAAATAGATTTGTCACTATGAAAATAAAATATGGCTTGAGGTAGCTTTCCATCTTCACGTGCCTTTCCTTTGACAACATTTTTGAAGATCTTCTTAGAATTTTCCATTGTCTAAAATTGTATTTTTCTTTTGCATTGAAAGAATTGGTGTGTAATCCACTTTCTTCATGACAAGCTCTTTGATCCACGCATCACGTTCATTTGACATTGAGCTTACTTTTCTTTTATTTTTGCTCCTGATTTACTTTGCCAAATGCTTTAACAAATATACCAAGTAGAGATCCATTATCTCTAATCTTGCACATCAACACTTTGGCCTCATGTAGCTTTCCTTGTTTGTAAAGATTCCTCATCACGATAGAGTCTACATCATTCTTAAGGATCTCCCCTTAAAATGGAAATATGTTTGCAAAAGTCCTACAATATCAAAATGTTTATCTTCAACCAATCTATTCAACACTATCTGAATCGAGCTCCCAAAACCTCATTCTCCTAAACATTTATAGAACCATGTGGGATTTTCTGATCTTTGAGTAAACAAGTCCAGAAAACCTCAATAGATTTTAGTGGCATATTACTAACAAGGTTTGGGGTGTCCTCAAGATAGCCACACCAAGCATATATAGGATGTATCGAGGGTGCATTAATTCAAAAATTCAAAGATCTTCCTTGTAAAATTTATCGTGCACCTTCTGCAATCATTTCATTTCATCTCTTGAAATATCATCTCTTTTTTGCATTTTGTCAACCATGGTTCCATGTTTTGCATGCATCAACCCGAGAGCAATTTGAAACAAATCAATTTTGGATATATTGTGTAATCATGATATGTTGAAGGAAGATGTTTCTCACAAAAAAATTGAGTGTTGGTGGATGTCCAAACATTATTTGAAGTACGGGCATGGGGAGGGTTCTTGCAAATAATTTGGCATTGTGCCAACTGATGGCATTTATCTGAAAGTTTCTAAAGGTTCCATGACAAACCTATTTTGTGTAAATTATGCAACTAGCGTGTTCAATGAGGAATACATTTCTTCAAGAAGCATTCTGTTGTACCAACCCACACATGTTTTTTCTATGCTTTCATGGGATTATAAAATTTGTCAAGAATCTCTCCATGAGATCACATTTCTTTGAGATGACATCTATTTTGAGATGATCTGTAAAATAATTCAAGTGCTTTGTTTATGATTCCACAGTTTTCAAGCATGCCTACCCTAGCATTTCCAACTATAAATCTGACCAAAGAATTTGTGGAGCTCACCAATTTTTACAGCCCAAGAAGACGTGGGTTAAAAATGTCGCATTTGGTTCTATGTTGGATAATTATATTTTCCTTGGGAATTTCAAATCTTGTTCAAAAATCTTACATCTTGCACTCATGGAGTTGAGAGAAAGAGTTTCATTTAATCACTAATTAACACTAAAAAAAACCATTAAATAATACAATAGTGCTTATCCTACCATAAGTATTAATAAATATAATCAAATATTGAATATGAATTTTTTTACATATGGTATGAGTAGGGAGGTCATTGAAATGATTTCTAATTATTATATGTATGTCTACCTATTTTTCATTTTTCATTTTTCAATTCCACATTTGAAATAATCAATTACCATGTTTTATTTACAATTCTTTTCAACAATTTATTTTTTGCATTTGATAGAATTTTATAAACAATATAAATAATTTATACAAAAATTATCACAATAACAAAAGCCTATAAAATAACATCCACACTATGTATCCAAAGTCTAAATAGTGAGTTCAAACAGTGAGTTCATAAATAATGCATGATGCCCTAGCTTGCAGCCCGCAAGCCATCAAGACATTTCCTCATGAAATGATCATAAACGGGGAGTACCACATAGTGAATATCAAAACAAAAAAAATAAAGAGAGATCAAACACTTCACATAATATATGTTGTTTTCACAACAGCAGCAAGCATGCAATGATAGCAATAACATTGCATGATGCCCAAGCTCAAATTCAAAATAGTAAGTGTGTTAACATGTATGATCTAATAGCAACAACCTCATTGATCATTACCTTTCACTCCTCCATCATTATAGAAGAGATAACTACCTACAACTAGGGCATCATGCATTGTTTATGAGCTCACTGTTTGAGCACCTCATGTCCCTATTTGATTGGTCGGTGCTCAAACAGTGAGCTCATAAATAATGCATGATGCCCTAGCTTGCAGCCCGCAAGCCATCAAGACATTTCCTCATGAAATGATCATAAATAGGGAGTACTACATAGTGAATATCAACAACAAAACAAATAAAGAGAGATCAAACACTTCACACAATATATGTTGTTTTATAAGATTTTATTAAGACTAAATATATTGTTTTATGAGCTCACTATTTGAGCACCTCATGTCCCTATTTGATTGGTTGGTGCTCTATTTGTTATATTGATGCTATTAGATCAAATAGGGACATGATACATTGTTCATGAGCTCACTGTTTAATACTGGCATTGTTTACATCTTTTCATTTGGAATGCTTGATGACCTACGAGCTTTGAGAGCTAGGGCATCATTTTTATTACCTTCAAGTCATTGTGTGAAGTGTTTGATCTCTCTTTATTTGTTTTGGTGTTGATATTCACTACGTAGTACTCCCTGTTTATGATCATTTCATGAGGAAATGTCTTGATGGCTCGCGGGCTGCAAGCTAGGGCATCATACATTGTTCATGAGCTCACTGTTTAATATATGGCTAGGCCATGTAAATGGTACCAGGCCAACCCAATCAGCCCAACAAAATGTGTCATGTTTATCTTTGTCAAATACACTCGTTCACCATTTTGTTCTTGTTCTTCACACAAATATTGCATCAAAAGTAATTGTAAACAATGATTCAAAGAAAAAAGAAACAACTACAATAGATCAGACCACAAAAGAATACAGTCAACTACAATAGTTCACAGTCTCAATGAAATAAATAGTGTATAAAAAAATATATGCTGCACAATAGCAGCAAGCATGCAATGACAACAATAACATTGCATGATACCCGAGCTCAAATTCAAAATAGTAAGTGTGTTAATGTATGATCTAATAGCAGCAACCTCATTGATCATTACCTTTCACTCCTCCATCATTACAGAAGAGATAACTACCTACAACTAGGGCATCATACATTGTTTATGAGCTCATTGTTTGAGCACCTCATGTCCCTATTTGATTGGCTAATGCTCAAACAATGAGCTCATAAATAATGCATGATGCCCTAGCTTGATGGCGATAACATGCTCATAAACAGTGTATAAGACAATATATGGTGCACAACAACAACAAGCATGCAATGACAATAATAACATTGCATGATGCTTGAGCTCAAATTCAAAACAAAAGTGCATTAAATGTCTTACTTATGTCCCTATTCAATTTTAATTTTATAGTGAATTCATGATTTATAATTCAGTTGTAGTAGCTCAATAATACCCCTTACTTGGTTTCCTAATAAGATTTTGGTGAAATCTGTCAGAAAATGAGAAGCTAGGAGAAGGTGACATGAAGCTAATGAAAGGAGGCATCTCCAATTTGTTTTGCAAATAGACACATTAAGGATCATGTTAGATAATACAAGGGAATTCGATCAAAATAGGGAGACAATCGCTAGATTGTTGTCTAACTTTCAAAGAGAAGGTGATGACAAATGTTATTGTCCTTGCAAGAGTTGTAACGGCTTAAAGACAAGAAGAATCAAAATCAAAATAATAAAGAGACATTGTAGGGAGAATGGTCACATGGAAGGGGGGGTTTGATTATAATCCAATGGTAAGTTGTTTGTTATATTGTTTTCACAATTAATATGCATATGAACCATGGAAGGAGGTTTGATTATCATCATTTTTATATAGTTCGATATCCCCAGTGTGAATATAGAGGAACATGGAGGTGTGAATATTGAAGTTGAAGATCATGATCCCATGGAAGATGACAATCATGCACCAAAAAACACATTTGAAGATGATGGTATGAATGCACTGATCGTTGACACTTTTGGTACTAGTGTTGTTGGTGCTACTATTGTTGCTGATGAGGATGGCATTGACAATTTCCATGATATACCTCTACTTGAGAAGGTGGACACAGCCTTTTACGAAGGCTCCCAATCTACTCTTCTCTTTGTTGTATTATTGTTGCTAAATTTGAAGGTTATGAATGGTTTATCCAACATAGCAATGTCACGTATGCTAAGGTTTGTCATATATGTCATTATAGTCTATAAAAGGTGAAACATGTACCATTAAGATTGTTTATAGTAATGACTTATATTATTTTTTGCAGATTAATAGGTGACTTTCTATTACCACCATCAAATGTTCTCCCTTGCTCGTACCGAGAATTATGTGCCATTGTGAAACATATTGGAATGGAGTATCAAACAATAGATGCTTGTCTTGAAGATCATATTATTTATTATAAAGAGCACAAAAATGCAATAGAATTCCCTGAATGCCATACGAGCAGATATCAAGATGATCAAGTGACAAAAAAGGTGCCTCGCAAGGTTCTTCATCACATCCCCATTATTCCATGTCTGAAACAATTATTCAGGTGCAATAGCTTGGCACAATTTATGGATTACCATGCACAAGGCCAAGAGTCAAGATGACATTATTCAAATGCCTGCGGATGGTTCATCATTTATGGATATAGAGGAAAAGTGGCCACACTTTAAAGAGGAACCTCTAAATCTCGGGCTTTCTCTGGTAGCAAATGGTGTCAATCTGCATGGAGAGATAAGACCCATTTTCTTGGTGTGGCCTATTTTTGTTATAAACAATAACCTTCCTCCATGGATGTCAATAAAGAGGGAGCACATTATGTTGGCAATAATTGTTCCAGGTATCTTATTATTTTATAGTTATCTACATGTAATTATAAGTCTTGGAGTGAAATGACCACAATAATTATCTGATGTTGTTGTTAATTCAACTAGGTAAGTACCAAGTGAAAGATATGAATGTATATATTGTGCCTCTTATCGATGAGTTGTTGGTGTTATGGAATGATTTCACTATGTATGACATCTCCCGACCAATTGGATAAAGAGAATTTCAATTCCATGCAATGCTTGTGTGGACAATTTGATGAAGGGTGCTCCCCTTAATACCACAAACACATAACAAAAATAGAGAAATAACAACAATATGCAAGAACAGAAAATTGGCTTCTTATTATCTCCACAAATTAGGAATTACAAACTTTCAAAATTACAATATGCAAAGCCACATGGGCATTCCCTTACAATATTCTGTAGGACAAAGCCTCAAATCAATACCCAGATCTACTACCCAGAACTGTCCCGAACTGCCTAAGACAACACTACAGCCTTCCTTATATAGGAAATTTTCCACCGCCTGGGAAGGTTCCAAAATTTTTAGCCAACAAGGCCGACCGAACTTAGAATTATTTTATTTTTCATTTTATTACATCAAAGTCAGCTCAAAATAAATTTTGAAACCCAAACAGAAATTTTGAAGGAAAATCATTTTCTGCCATTTCAGGTGACCAACTTCTGGAGACCATAAGTCATCACCTGTTGACCTGATTGACTATTATAACCCCATTTTGAAAAGGGCACAAGGAGCTCTACAACACTTGAATCAAGAAAGCTTCATTCAATTGAAAATTTGACCTCATACGGGGCCTCTAAAGCCTTCAAAACTGAGTTCAAAGTTTCTATACCCTGTTTCCAAAATCAAAAAATTTCAATATCTTCAAAACCAGAATTGATCTGGCTATGAAACTTTACCGGCAGGCTGATATGACTAAGATGAACCTCTAACTATGAAATTCGAACATTCCAAGATCATATGACCAACTTACTAAAAATAGCGAGTTTCCATAAATAGCAGCTCTACACAAGATAGCCCTTATTGAAAAGAAACTAGAAATATTTTTGGGTGATGCAAGATTACTCTTACACCCAGGATGCTCCTGCATCACAATTCATGATGCTCCAGGGTTGACACATTTATGTGGTATGTTATGGTGAATTCTAGTTGTATGAGATAATTCAAATTATAAAAATATACATATTTATTCCAATTTTATCATTATCTTGTAGGTCTTCAAACAAAGGGAAAATTTGCATGTCCAATGTGTGGTCCAAAGATGAAATCCCATCATTCCAAAATTTTAAGAAAATAGGTGTTTGATGAGTATACATAGTTCCTCCCCAGAAATCATAAGTATCAAAGTGCAGAAAGTCATCTTTTCAATGGGAAAGAGGAGACTACATCAAAGCCGCTACCAAATCTATTGCTAAGTTATCTCTGAATTGTACTGGAGTAGTCACTATCACAAGTCTTGATTCGGTAGGATCCATTCCAAATCCAAGTATCTAGACTCAACTTAATAATCCATGAGCCGCTACCAAATCTACTACAAAGTTATCTCCAAATGATCCATAACCAAATCATGAGCAGGAACCAAATCTGCAAGAACACCATTCTGAATCGATACCAACTCAATTGAAAAATATATATATTTTATAAAAAAAAATGATTATCATCGTAACTATAATGGATTCAAAATAGTGACAGTTGTCTATTGCATTAACAGCATCGCTGTCAGAAAACAAACATTAACAACATATATTTCTATAGTAAATGTCCAACGCATGTCCGTTGCATGTACAACATAGTCATCATTACAAACCACAAATGACGGATGTGCGTCATACATTTTCAATAGATATCTGTTGCACTAAAATTATTTCTTTCGAAAAACATGTTACAAACAACGGCTACTAGTCGTAAGATTCTGACAGGTCACCGTCGTTTGTTATTTTTTGCGACAGATAGGCGTCACAATTGTGACGGCCACAAATAGGTCTGACGATAGGTTCACTTTGTTGGCACCCTCTTTTTTTGATGGCCATGGTTGTCATTATTATGACGCCTAACAAAACCATCAGTTTTTCTAACCACAAAACTGCGACGCCAGGTGATGTCGATTAATCGATAGTTTAGTGTCTAAATTCAGACGTTCGAGCGTCAGAAAAAGGTCTCAAATGTACTAGTGTAGCTACAAGTAGTAAACCTTCAGATGTCTCTCTTATGAATAGATTACAATCTACTACTCCTTTCTTGAAACTAATCTTTGTTAGATATCCATCTAGTCTCTCATTCCATGCTCTAGGGGCTTGCTTAAGTCCATAGAGGGCCTTCTTCAATCTGCATACCATATCAAGTATGTCTAATAGGGTGAATCCTTCTAGCTGCTCAATGTATACTTCTTCTTTCAAATCTTCATTTATGAATGCTGACTTGACATCCATCTGATAAACTTTGAATATTTTGACTATAGCATAAGCTAGAAATAACTTAATAGCTTCTAATTTGCTCATAGGTGAAAATGTGTCTGAATAATCAATGCCTTCTCTTTGTGCATATCCCTTACATACTAACCTTACTTTTTTTCTTACAAATGTACCATCTTCATTCATCTTGTTTCTAAATATCCACTTTGTTCCAATCACATTCTTATCACTAGGTCTTGGGACCAGTTCCCAAGTGTCATTCTTAATAATTTGATCAAGTTCTTCTTTCATACAACATGCCAATCTAAATCATTACAAGAATCTTCAACACTTAAAGGTTCAATCTAAGATAGTAAACATACCGCTTCACTGCTAGCTGAGTCCTTTGCTTGTGATCTTGTTAAGACTTTGCCGCTCTGATCTCCAATGATGTCTTTCTTGGAATGGTTTCTAGATACAAACTTTGGAACCTTAGTTGATGTTGACTCATCAGCCTTAGGAGTTTCTTCTTCACTTGTCTCAGGGTCATTGAATAACACATCAATACTATCAAACATTTCTTCAATAATTCTCTCACTAGAGGAGGGTCTAGGTTCTTCTTCAATCATGGGTGAATAATCATGATATCTTTCTTGAACCATGAACTTTTTATCAATCTTAACATGAGCACTTTCAATGATCTTTTTCAATCTTAAATTGAAACATCTATAAGCTTTACTTTTAGTAGAGTAACCAAGGAAAATACCTTCATCGCTTCTTGCATCAAACTTTCCTACTACTTCATCCCTCTTGATGTAGCACTTTCTCTCAAATATTTTGAAGTGTTTTTCTATGGGGACATTACCAAACCATAGCTCATATGGTGTTTTGTTAGTGCCATGCCTCAATTTAATTCTATTGATGGTGTAGACTATTGTATTGACCACATCTCTCCCATAGGTGTGTGCAACTTTTCCTTCAATCATGATGGTGTGCGATATATCAATAATGATCCTATTCCTTCTCTCTACAATTTCATTCTACTGAGGGGTTCTAGGTGCACTTAACTATCTCTTTATGCCATGTTCTTTGCAGTACTCATAGAATCTGTCAGAGGTGAATTCTCCTCCTCTATCTGATCTCAAACATTTTATCTTTAGTCCAGATTCATTTTCAACCTTAGCTTTGAATATTTTGAACTTCTAAAATGCTTCTAACTTATCTTTTAAGAACACAACCCACATCATCCTAGTATAATCATCAACAAACAAAATGAAATATCTTTTACCATAGTATGATCTTGTTTGAGTTGGACCAAAAAGGTTAGTATGACTCAGATCCAACTTGTTCTCTGCTAAATTGTGCTTGCTCCTGAATGAATTTATCACATGCTTTCCCATCACACATTCCCTACATATAGTATCAACTAGCTTTGCTATGCTAGCTAGATCTCTTATTGCCTTTACATTGCTTATCTTTACTATGTTATCAAAATTGATATGACATAGTCTTTTATGCCACAACCAACTGTCATCAACTTTAGCAACAAAATAACTTACTTCTGAATTGAGTTGGAAAACATTACCTCTTGTCTTTGAGCCTGATGCAATAATAACACCATCCTTGTTGTTATCAATGTATTTGTCATCTTTAAACTCCAACTGGTAGCCTTTTCCAAGTAACTGACCAACACTGAGAAGGTTATGTTTCAAACCATCAACATAGAGAACATAATCAGTACTGTTCTTTCCATCCAAGGTGATGGCTCCTCTACCAACTATGGGTATAGGAGTGTTGTCCCCAAATCTAACCATGCCACCATTGTATTTGTCTAGATGAACAAATCTATTTTTATCACCTGTCATGTGATGTAAACAACCACTATCTATAATCCAGTCTATCCTTATATCTGCTTGGGAAATCAATGCTAGCTCTTGTTCCACTTTCTCATCTTTATGATTTGTCTTATTATTCATTTTGTCTACAATAGCAATGAATCCAATTTATTCTTCACCTAATTCATCATCAAAAACTCCATCTCCAGCATAGTAACATTCCTTAGAGTATTTAGGCGTGTAATCCTTTTTGAACTTTCTAGCTCTAATAGGACACTTAGATGCAAAGTGACCAATCTTATTACATGAAAAGAACTTAAATGGTAATTGACCTTCATATTTTCCTTTTCCTTTCTTTTCTCTTTTGGAAATCATAGCAATAAAATCATCTAAAGTTTTCTCTTCATCATCATCATCAAAATTACCAGAAGTGTTTGCAGATTTCTTACCATGAACTGTTGCCTTGAAGGCTATCTCACTTTTATGTTTTGTCTTCAATCTTGAAATCTCAAAAGCTAAGATTTTGTTGATCAAGGTCTCTCTCTTCAAATTAGATGTAAGCTGCATGGTCTCATCAAGGATGTTGATCTTTTTTTCATATTCTGGAGTGAGTGTAGTCATCAGCTTGTCCATAATATCTTCCTCTGAGATCTCTCCACCATTATTCCTGATTCCAACAACTGCTTCATTGATTCTTTGATTATAAGCTCTGATGTTTTCTTTAGGCAGCATCTCCAATGCATTGTATCTTTTCTTCCATGTTTTTCTATGTGTATCCTTTGCTTGTTTGTCACCTTTAAACATGTCTTCTAAGTACTTCCATATCTTGTGGGTGGTGTCTACTTTCTTTATCTCTAAAAATTCGCTATCAGATAGGGCACTGATAAGGGCTTCTTTAGCAATAGCATTTTGATGAAACAATTATTTTTTCCTTTCAGTAGCATCATCCTTTCCAAGGTCTTCTAGGGTAGGGATCTTGGCTGCTTTGATAGTTACATCAAAAACTTCAAAACCAATGCACTGCAAATGAGTCACCATCTTGTTCTTCCAATCAAGATAATTCTCTTCATCGAGCTTACGACTTTCTTTTCTAAAGTATGCCATTTGATCAACCTCAAGCTATTAAAATTTCTCTCTGAGGCACTTGGCTCTTATACCAATTGTTAGTAATAGTCCCAAGAGATAACTGAGAGGGGGGGTGAATCAGTTATCTACAAGATTCAATTCTTTATCCAATTAAGTATACTTAAACATAAAGCATAAACATAATGAAAGAACACATGAACACAACACCAATATTTTGGTTACGGGGAAACCCAAATAGATAAAAAACTCAGTGGGAATTGACACCCACTAATATTTTGTACTAGTGTATTATGATCCTTGTTAGAAGATCCTTAACCCTGTTAGGGGTTTCTTTACAATATATTTAGTACAGTAGACCTGGTCAAGGGGTAGACCCTATTAGGAGTCTTTTACAATTTTCCCTATTAGGGGAGAGGACGCACTATCCGAGAGCTCACTGCTCAAAGGGGTGAAGGCTACAACCTTCTGAATAATAGATACACACTATATCTAGATCTTGGTGAACTGCGCTCTCACCTACTATCTGGATCAGTCCCAATGTATAGCACAAACACTTTACTTGGTCACATAGACCTTCCTTTGATGGTTCAACACTTCACACACTCTTCTCTTCTCTACTTAATCAACCACGAACCACACTCAAGCAATCACAAATGACTACCTATAAATATCTTTCCTCTAAATGATATAATCAAGTTGGCCTATTAGAACCACCTTGAAATCATATTAGAGAAACCATAACAAACTTTGATAAAAATTATGTCGGCTCCACTATGCACACAACACAATCTAGGACCTATTTAATAAGATAATTGTAGACACATGCTACACACTGTCAGCTCTACCAAAACAACTGGATCTTTCTCCTCGAGTTGAATTACTTCGTGTGCTCTTAACCAAAAATCAATAACTCTTCTCTAAGCTTAAATCCAAGAGCGCATACCCAAAATATAGGCACAACTCTAGAACCAATAAAATCTTTGTCAGCTCTTCTAAATAAACACAAGAAACTGCTACTGGCGAATAGCAACTGCATAAATTCACTTCTACTAAATATCAGACTATGTGTCCATGACTAAAATATCACTAACATATCTTCAACATATATCCAAGCATGCAAGGCTCCATGATAACTGTACAAACAACCATACACAGAACACTTCCTGTTACTCTGTCAGGAACACTGCTGACACAAGCTGCTATATAACTATTTGTACTAATAGTTAACCTCTGTGCCCATGATATCATGTTGATATCATGTCCATGCTACATATACTGAAAGCTTACTACATAAGACTTCCATGCATGCTACTTTCCATATGTTTTCATCAATGACAAACATACAGTCAGTATTGGCCTGCTGGAAAATCTCCAACACACCATTGACATGTGATTTAATTTTCAAGCTATTTTGAAGGGAAGAGGTCACTCAAAGCATCTTGTTCCTGGGAAGAGGGTGAAAAAGGCATTGTGATCCCAACACTTTTGACTCAACTCAGTTGTAGACTATCAATCAGATCATGTAGTTCCCATATCCAAAATTATACATCAGTCACGTGTTCCTACACATAGAAAAATGGGGAAAATATTAGTTTGAAAGGGGTTTTCTTTGGTAAAACCCCATTTGATGAATGAATCTTGAAATAAAAATGAAATTGTAGGAAAGGAAATCATGTAAATATAAGGTAAATATTAGATCTTCCTTGCAAATGTATATACCTGCGTAAATTGATATTGACATCATGATTTATATGAAGATGATTTCATGTTTCTTATATGTAGTTGTATGTTGACTTTGAGTCTTGTAATATAAAGAAGAATCAAGGATGCCTTTAAAAAATGCATGGATTTGTGAATACCCCTCAAAGATCTTCAATATTGTTATGCTTGACAAATTCTTTCCTTGAAAAATGGATGGATGAATACATGTAAATGGAAAAAGGATCTTCTTTCTTGATTAAGTACTCCTCTACTTGGCCATCATGGGAGAGAATATTGATATAATGAAGAATATTTTCTTCAAAGAAGTTTTAGATTCTTGAGGAATGCTTGGAATGAAGTCTTGATCTTGAATACTTGAATGATTGCCTTTAATTATTGAGAATATTGAAATCTTGATCATGGTTGAATTCTTGATGTCAAAATAAGGATATTTATGTTTGAATAGTATACATATATGTGTTGTCATTGATGTTCTTTCTTTGATGTCAACATATTTCTCTATGTAAGATAGTGTTCCTATGATGTTCATTGAGTTCTTTGATTTGGTGCAGTATGGGTGTTGAATATCAAAATATGTGGATGTTATGAGTGTGTTGTGGGATGTTTGTAGTTGATTTAGTTTTACTTTCAAAGGTTTGCATGATTATTTGAGTGAGTTATGGGTTTTTGTGTTGAGACTGGTATTTTGTTGGTCATTGGTGATAGTGTGACACTATTTGGTTCGGTATGGTTTAGCATTGAAATATTTTCATATGTGGATCTTTGTATCATATTTATGATATTAATGTGTGTCTTCAACTCAATTGGTTCATGATTTGGAGTTTTTCAATCTATTTTATTGGATGAGAGTGGTTATTGTTGGTGTTCAGAGGTTTGGTATGATGATGGTGTTGATTTCAGGGATTTGAGTTGATGTGGATGTTCCTAAGGTTATTCATGATTCTTATGGGTGTTTCTAGATCATGCTTCTATTATGTTGTTGGTTTGCACTGATTGTGGTGATCACATTTGGTGATTTTTGGTGGTGGGTTCATGTTCTTGGCTGACTTGGTGATGTATCATGTTTCATATGTTTGAGGCATGATTTTTAGATGCTTAGAATGTTTGAGCATGGTGTTAATGGTCTAAGATATATCTTAATTGGAATTGTTTGGTTCACATTAAATATTTGTAATTGAGTGATTATATTTTTAATATTTAGGTGGTGAGATTTTTGTTGACCTTGTTTATTTATTTCAAGGTTGATGAGATGTATAAATGTAATTGTATCCAATTGTGGATCACATGTGTGTGTGTGTGTGTGTGTGTGTGTGTGTGTGTGTGTGTGAGAGAGAGAGAGAGAGAGAGAGAGAGAATGTGTAGATGCACAAATATTGGTTATATCATTTTAAGGTAGAGATATCATGTAGAAAATAAAGTTGTAGTTGTACTTCAATGGAACTAATCTAGGAATATTGAAGATGTTATTGTCTAGATCATAATCTATGGATTGTTGTTAATGTATTTGTAAGGTGGTGAGACTTCCCTTTTGTATTTGAATAGTGATCTCTAGGAAGTGTGCCTAAATGCATGTACATTCCCATTGTAATACTCCTAACAAGTTATAGTGATTTTAATAGAGTACATCATCTTGTGGGTTCATCCCTACCATATTTTTTTTCCTTGACTGAGTTTCCATGCAAAAATCTTAGTGTTATGTGTTCTTGATGTGTTGTAGATTTGTGCTTCATTGTTCATCTATCAGATATGAGATTTAAGGTTGAAGTTTTGTTAAGTTTCTTAATTTATGGAGTTTTGGCATAAATGATCCCCCCCTTAGTTGTGTGCTTCCATATTTCCATCAATTACTATCAGATCAAGTTCCTCTTTGGGAAGATTAATCTCTTGAGGTAATATAAGATGGAAGCCTTTAAGAAGGATGGTTTGAGGTTTGATGGCACTAACTAGTATTTTTGGAGATGTTACATGGAAACACATTTGAGGTGCATTGGAGAAGAGTATTGGGAGATTACCAAAACAGTGTATGTTCATCTTGAAAGTCTTTCTACTACTACTCCCAATGAGAGAAAGAAATTTGAATATAATACCAGAGCTAAGGAAGCATTTTTGAGCATCGTGTCTGATGCACAGTACACAAATGTTATGGAATTAAAGACTACCCATGAAATATGGAAGAACTTGGAGATATTGTATGAATGTGATAACTATGTAAAGATATCTAAATTATAGATCCTGAAAGGAAAGTATGAGACATTAAGGATGAGAGAAGATGAGAGAATTACTATCTACATGTAGAAGGTGAATGATCTTGTTTATAGTATCATTTATGTCGGTGGAACAATGGATGAATCAGAGATTGTTGCTAAGATACTTAGATCCTTGCCTACTTCCTACAAACACAAAGTTGTTACTATTGAGGAGATCATAACCATGAAAAATGTCACAATAGACATGCTGATTGGTAAGATTTTAGCTTTTGAAATGAGTGAATTTGATGATTCCCTTCCTAAAATTGAATCTACATTCAAAGCTACTATTTCTAAGGATAAGCAAAGATATGATCTGGGAGAAAGTTATACAAGAGTATCTAGATATGAAAAAGAGATAGAAGAGATTGAAGAATAGATAAAGATTGAATATATTTAAACCCTCATTACCAAGAGATTTCCTAAAGGTGTTGGTAAGTTATATGAAGGGAATTTTCCTCTTAAATTTTTTCTTGCAATAAGATTGGTCATTTTACTTCCAAGTGTTCGAAAAGAGTTCCAAAGCATAAACCTAGAAAATTCCAACCTAGATATTAGAAGAAATGTTATTATGCTTCTGATGAAGGTGTGAGAAATGACGAGTCTAATGAAGGTGGTTCAAAAGAATGTGAATGGGTATTCATTTCTATCGAGGAAGAAGATGATCTTTAATCTACTAGTTGCATGAATGTGGAAAGAGATTTGGACGCACATGTTGAAGAGAAAGATGAATGGATGATTGACAAAGGATGTTCATATCATATTACAGATGATAAGAGAAAGTTTGTGAAATTGGAAAGATGTAATGGTGGTGTTGTAAGATTTGGTGATGACACTCCTTGTCTGATTCATGGTAGAGGATCCATTAATTTTTATGGTAAGAATAATATTGATGATGTCTTATATGTTGAAGGTCTAAAGCATAATATTTTGAGTGTTCGATAGTTAGTTAATGATGTTTATGATCTACAATTTAATAATGAAAAATGTAGAATCTTGGGAATTTGCAATGTAGAGATTATATCAAGTACAAAAACTAAAGGTTATATCTTTTATTTGAATAGTATTGAGAATAAATGCTTGATTGCTCAGATTGATGAAAGTTGGTTGTGGCATAACAGTTTGGCATGTGAACTTTTATAACATTGTGAATATAAATTCTAATAAGGTTGTAAGAGATCTTCCTAAATTATTGAAACCTATTAATGCTATGTGTAAGGAATGTCAGATGGGTAAACAAACTAGATCTAATTTCAAGAGAAAAACTTATCCTTCTAAAGGATTGTTAGATACCGATTTATGTGGTCCATCTAGAAATAGACGTTTTCAAGGTAATAGATATTTCATGTTGCTAATTGATGATTATTCAAGGATATGCATGGGTTAACTAAAGTGTGAACTGATAGAGGTGGTGAATTCACATACAATGAGTTTAATACATTTTGTGAAGATCATGGAATAAAGAGACAAATGTCTTCTTTTTGGACCCCACAATAGAATGGTGTAGTGGAGAGGAAGAACAAAACTATTCTAGAAACTACAAGGACAATGATGATTGAAGGAAATGTTTTGCATTCTTATTAGAGAGAAGTTGTTAGTACTATAGCTTACACATTGAACTGAGTGCAAATGAATGGCAATATTGGTAAGGCTACTTGTGAGTTATGGTATAGTAATGTTGCTACTATGATATATTTTAGAATCTTTGGAAGTAAATTCTATATCAAAAGAGATAAAGATTTAGGAAAGTTTGATGCTAGATGTGCTGAACAAATATTTCTTGATTGTTCTACAAAAAGAAAGGCATATAGATTGTGTAATCACCAAAAAATGGACAAGATTAATCATGTGAGTAACCAAGGAAAAACTAAGGAAAAATCAAGGCAATTGAATCGAAACAAGCATTTAGCCAATCAAAATTAAAATCAATCTTTAATTCAATTTAATTAAAAATCAAAGCCATAAATTCAAGTTTAATCAATCAAATCATGATAAATCAAATCAATGTGCAATTAATCTAATTAATTGTATAGTTCAATTTAAATCAAAATCAACCCATTCAAGGGGTGCACATGGCTAAAGAAATTAATTAAATTCAATTAATTAAATCCTATTTTCCCTCAACAACCAAATGGAAGGAAAATCAATCAACCAATAGGATTTAAGAATGGAGCTCACATGGATCAAGCCAAAAGGAATCTCAATCACTCAATTTGAAAGAACATCTTGTCCACTCATCTTGTCTTCTTATCCCAAGCTTTGAGGACAATCCATTTAAATTGTCTCCAAAGGGTGGAACCAAGGACTTAACCCCAAATCAATCATGATCAACTCTACTACACCCACTACCCTTGCCAAATCCTATAAAAGAAAGGCCTAAATCACTCATAATTCATCCACAAATATGAGAATAGCATCAAACCTCTTGAGAATTATAGCTAGAAAT
The DNA here is from genome assembly GCA_027943335.1 of Chamaecyparis obtusa. Lineage (NCBI taxonomy): Eukaryota > Viridiplantae > Streptophyta > Pinopsida > Cupressales > Cupressaceae > Chamaecyparis > Chamaecyparis obtusa. The sequence goes on along the minus strand of BSBK01010515.1, from coordinate 169,415 downwards.
GAAAATATAGAAGTTAATTAGCATTTCAATTTGGAATTGAACTATTTAGCTTGTTTTATCATTTACTCTCATTCTAGGACTGTCATTAATGGAGGCTTTCTGAGAGCTTCACCATTAACACTCTTAGCTAGAGATCCATAGAGTGCATAATTTCTCTTTATTTGTTATAATAACTCTTCCTTTATGGTTATTTAGTTATTTTATTCAATTCTAGTACACAAAATGGCACTCACCGTGGGGCCTTAGGCTTTACTTTTCTAAAAAATTAGAAAATTCAATATTTTCAAGTTTTTGCATGTTAAACTCTCTATTTTGCAAGTGAAACAATGCTTCTAAGAATTTGAACAACACGTTTGAGCAATTTAATAGCGCTTCTAAGAATTGTAACAGCGCATCCATGACAAATTTGTGCACCTTTGCATAGAGAAATAATGCTTTTGATCCATTTTGTCTTCTCTCTAAAATTCTATCAGCGCTTATTCCTTGACTAGCCAGCGCATTTGCCTATTCCTCCAGTGTGTTTAATATTTTTCTGACGTCTTTTCTTAATTCTTTAGCACGTTTACATTCTATTTTAGCACTTTTAAAATTTTAAGTAGCACGTTTAATTTGATCTAGAGTGCTTTTGAGCATTTAAATAGAGCTTACAATAATTTTTGCAACGCTTTTGATTAAATTGCAAATAAACAAAATCTGACTGTCAGAAAAAAATTTCTCTGTCTCTGCAAGATGGCTGATCACAAAAAAATTAAAAAGCCAGAGACCAGATTCAATCAAAATGGAAAGGCTTTGACAAAGAAGATAAAAAAGGAGAACATTTCTCATATCAAATTGGTTTTAGAGGATTCACAGCAAGAGAGCAAGGTATATGAACAATATTTGAACATAGTTGAATCATATAAATCAAAGTTTGTATCACGTAATTGGATTTATTTACCTTAGTCAATTTTTCTCAAAATTTGATAAGGTTTAGATTCAAGTGACTCTTGTTTTTCTTCACTTTTGTTGTTGGTGTTGACTAATTTGTTGGAGGAAAAGCACATTGGAAAGGAACGATCACCACTAGGTGAGTATCAAAAATGGAAAATCAATCAAAAATGCCCCTAGCCTTTGCTAGCATCATTTGAAGGTAATCCTAAACTTAGTCATTTTTTTTCTTAAATTGTGGATTTTTCATTTGAAAAATCTAGTAATTAAAGCAGCTTATTCTTGTTTAAGGAATTAGACATTAGGCCTATGCTCTTCACTTTTTTTAGTGAATCAAAATGCAAAAAGTGTTGAACTCCTTAATTAAAAGAAAGTCTAAGTAAATCAAGCACATAATTTGAACAACCCCTTGTTTGTAGAAAAGAGTAGCGATACTCAATTCTCTCTAGTTAGTGGGTTTGGTAATTGAACATTGTTAATTGTGTTTGGGGATTGAGAAGTGGATAGGGATATTCTCTTCACCTTTTGGTGAATCAAACTCCCAAAACCTATTTCTTTATTCCATTTTATTGCTTTCAAATGAACATGCTAGATCCATAGTTGGGCTCACCTCCCAAGATTTTCCTTAAAGGGTTCGGTGAGAGAGACAACCCAAAGTGGGATACAATCACCTTTTCTGCAATCATCCAAACCACTATAAAACAAAATGCATAAATCCTTAATGGGGTGTGTGACAAAAGGGTGTTAAATTTTTGAACTTCCTCAAGCAGTCCTTCGAGATTGCACAAAACTCTGTCATACTAGTCGTGGGAATCCTCTTAATATACTTGGAGGATGAAATTTTAATATCCATTTTGAACAAAATCTTGATTAAATACCTTGATAAATTAGCAAGCCTACCTCATTAGAGCCATTTAAAAGCCAACTTTGACCTTAGATAGATTGCTTGGAAGAATTTCTTGGGATAATTGATAAAATCATTGTGTTGTACTTGAATGTCTTTGATTACAAAAAGAAAACATCCATTAAGATCCAAAAATCAATTAACAATAAAAATTCAAAAGAATATTCTATTCACAAGAATTCAAGAAATAGAAAAAGAAATGAAACATTATCCAACTAATTATCATTAAGAACATTTTTTCCTTACCTCTATGATCAAGAAAAACATCATGAATGCCATATCTTTGATAATTCAAAATTTGATCAAAAAAATATCATGAAAACCCTATATTTGATCAAGAATATCCTAATGATAAACCAATATTTGATGAAGAACCTATTTCAAAATATCAAGAGAATCTCATCTTTGATCAAGGAAATCAAGAGGAATTAGTCCCATCTCAACAATATTCATCGTATGAAAACTCTTTGAGAAACACAAATACATCCAAATATCCTTGGGATAGATCATTAACTCCTTTGGGAATTTCATACGAATCAACTTTGGAAAAACTTCTTGAAAATGATCTCATCACTTTGCCTCAAATCACTTCATGTGGTTTTATATTTTTGAGCAACTATTGTGCATATCATAGACATAATGAACATGAAACTTCAGATTGCATGGATTTGAAGCATAAAATCCAAAATCTTATTGATGATGACTTAATTAAAATTGAAGATCCTAATGACTCATCTAATGAAGATAATACTCTCAAGAAAGATCAAACTTATGAACACATGTCTAGTAGTGGTCCTCTTATAGCTTGCACCTATTCCACCATTCCTCCATTTCATATAGAAGTAAAGCTATCCGATATTTCTCCATCAAACAAAGATCCAAACAGTTTTCATAATGACTATGTATACCCTCAAGGGCTACCTCTAAAAGGGATCCAAGATAATCTACATCTTGCTACAAACTTCTTTCATGCTTCAAAAGTTATAGACTCCAAGCCTTCATGTGCTACAATGCCTATTGTACCTAATTCAAATAAACATCCATCATCCCTTGAAGAATCCCTCGTGCGGATCAAAAGTCCTATATTGTCCTTAGAAGTAGCTCCATGTCAAGAGATTAATCAAAAGTGCAAAGAAATAAGTCTTATTAAGGATCATAATCAAAATATTATCCATTCTTATCCTTTAGTTGACCAAAATCCCATACCCCAAGAATCCCATGATGATCCTTTCATACCCTTCAATTTCTTTCAAGAAGATACCCTTCCATCTCAAACACCCCATATTCCTTCACCTCCTATATCATACCCATCTCCTAAGAAATATCAAGGTATTCCTTCCATCTCTAATGAACTTATTGAAAATCAAAAGAAAGGTATTCTTCCTAGGCTATCAAAAGATCCTTGTCAAGATCAAAGTATCCCAACATCCACTTTTCATAAGCCTCCATATCTACCTCAAAATTCTCCCATTCTTCCCAATCCATTGCATAAGAAAAAATACCCTCAAGCTTCAACTGCTCCTATCAAAGTCACTCCTATGAAAGCTACATATAAGCCTATTGGTTCAAAGATAAATCCGAAAGATGAAAGCCTTGGTCATATGGCTCAAAACAAAGATGTTGATATCCCTCCCACATCTCATTTACCTTCATTTGTGCATAATCATATTCCTTCTACATCCTCCAAATCCATCCTTGGTCCCTATATCCCTAACTTGAAACCTTATACATTCTCCAAATCCATATTGGGACCTTATATTCTGCCATCAACCTTTCCTACCATCCCTATCCCACCATCCCCTTACCTTACCATGTATCAAGATCAACAAAGACATACATACTTCAAAAACTAAGTACCCATCCATGTCAATCCTCCATATCAGACCATCCATATGAACCATCCATATCGACCTTATTCATCCACCAGTCCCAAGTCCTTTGGAAGAAATTTGAATGTGCAACATAAGAATCATAAAATCAAGAATCCACTTATGTATGAAGAGCACCATGTCCCATGTAATCAACATATGAATGCAAGAAAAAAAAATATTCAAGAGACCACAAAGGTCTATCGAGGAAAAAGAAAAATCAAAGAAAATGTGGATTCCTAAATCCCTCATTGAAGAAATGCATTCTAAAGAATCCAAAAGGAAAGAATAATCAAAGAAATTGTGGATTCCCAAGTCACTTTTGAAGGACTTACACATGAAAGAGAAATCAAAGTTGACATTCAAGCTTCCAAAGGCTTCCACTTCACATTCTCCCAAACACATTCCATCTTATCCATCCATTTTGAGTCCTTGTGTCTCAAGATCCATATCCTCTCTTACATCAAATTCTCAAGCTATTTCACCCATTTTTCCTCCATTATTACACTACCCTTCAAGGTGTGTTTCGATGTTGATCTTGATAATACTTCGTATCCTCCTATTCATTATTCTGCCATTCCATTTTTCACACCCACACATGGAAAGACTTATTATCCTCTCATTCATTATCCTTCCATTTCCATTATCCAATCCATTACATAAATCTTTAGCCACCCTTTACCTTATCCACCATATCACCTTTCCATCACCCTATCAACATCTTTTAGAATACCTTTCAGTGGCCTTGGCTTATCATATCATACCCTATCAAGAAGTATCCAAAGAGCATGAGGCTTGAGTCCATCCAAAAAGAGAAAATTGAAAAAAAAAAAAGAAGAAAATAAATAAATAAATTCATCATATGGTGAAAACCACTTCTTGTGGCATCTTGGACAAGTACCATGATGAAAACTTGGTAAACAAGCATCATGTGTAACTCTTCTCTCTTGCACTCTACACTTGGGGGAAAGTTTCATCCATCATATCCTCCATTTTTCTACCATTTATCTCACTTGCATCCATATTACATATTTCACCTTTGATCTTGACAATGTTGTGTTGGATATTGCTAATGCATGGGAGGTGATTGAGATATTTAATATGTTTAATCACTATATTACTAAATGGACACTCATACTATTTTCATTTGTATTTTGTCACTGATGTCAACATATACTTCTATGAAGGAACTAGATTGGTAATCACAGTGTACGAACATTGTATGGATGTTTCAGATGCTGCAAAGTTAGATGAGAGTTCAGGTGGATGTTTTGATCTTATATCTATGATCGCATCATTATATGTTTCATATTGAGAGAGTTACAACTATTTTGGTAAAGACTGATCACTAGACTGTGATAGTGAGAATTGACAAAGTTAGTCTTTGGATTTTTGGTATATCTTTTAGAAGATTCATAGTCAAGGTATGCGATCTTGAAGGATGATAGAAAGGATACTAAAGAATGTTCATTGGTTATCATAAGGTACGGAATGATTGGTGACATCATCTATGGCATGTGTTCTGGCGATGGTTTATTCTGAAGCCGACTCAAGGAATGAAGCGTGTGTTTTGTTTGGCAAGCATAAATTAAGGATGTCAGTCCTTAATTATTGTAATGTAATCATTGTAGACTTATTCTAGATACTATGTGTATCTTAGCATGGTTTTATGTAATTATTTGTAATTAGGAAAGCCACATGGGCTGACCTGATCTTGGTAAATTGTAATAAGGTATAAATGAAAGGTCTTTTCTTTGGAAAAGACATGGATGGAATATATGTGATATAAGGAGGTTGTGAAAGTTGTGAGCTTGTGTTTGATGTATGTAGAGTAGAGGTTTATTGGTGGACTTCATTGGAACCTATCAAGTAAAGACAATTTCTGAAAAATAGTTCAAAATATTGTGTATTTCTTTATATACACCTATTGTGAACTAGTGAGTTTTGAAGGTGGATTTAACCTTCTTTGGGTAGTGAGCCTTGGGTAGTGAGCCCTCTCTTTTGTTCTTGACTCCTAATAGGGTCTTTCCTCTAACAAGGACTGTGTACTGTAATGTTTCAATAAGCTCCTAACAGGGCTATATCTTCTAACAAGGATCACTATACTCTCAATACATCATTTGTGGGTGCTAATTCCCACTAGGGTTTTTACCTTTAATAGGGTTTCCCCCAAACCAAAATATTGTGTTATTGTGTTGGAAATCATTATGTTCATTGGTTTTTATATTATGGAACTTAAAGTCTAAAGTTTAATATTCTTTTATACAACTGATTCACCCCTCCCCCTCTTAGTTGTATTGTGGACTGTTAATCCTATTAATTGGTATCATAGCTTGTGGTCCTTAGAGAGAAAGCTTAATAGCTTGAGGTGATCTTGGAGATGGAATTCTATAGGAAGGATAGTCCTAAATTTCATCCTAAAAACTTTGACAGTTGGAAAAAAAAGATGTGAACACATTTGCTATGTTTGGGCATAGACTACTGGATGATTGTAAAGAAGAAGGAATCTCTGAAGGCTGAGAATGATTTAGAGTCAGTCACTGATGATGAAAAGAATTTATTCTCATGAAACATGGTCGCAAGGGAAGCATTGATCAGCACACTATCTAAGGGTGAGTTTACTAAAATTATAGATCTGGATTCGGCACATGAAATTTGGAATAGACTAGAGGCACTTTATGAAGGAGACAAGTATACCAAACAAGCAAAGTTACAAAAATGGAAAACAAAAATGGAGAAGCTACAAATGAATGAAGATGAAAGCATTAGGGCCTATGTTCAAAGGGTTATAGAAGCTGTAGTTGGAATCAGAAATTATGGAGGCACTTATGATGAAGATGAAATTATTGCAAAGATTATCAGATCTCTAACCCCTGCCTACAAGTTCAAGGCTATGTCTATTCAAGAAACTATACCTCTAACACCAAACTTTAGGAGAGAGATGTTGATTGCAAAGCTAACTACTTTTGAAGCTGTAGAACTAGGAGAAGTTGTACCTAAAGTTGAATCTACATTTAAGGTATCCATACACAAGAAATTATCTGCACTTCCAAGCACAAGCAAAGAAGACCTAAAAGAAGAGCTTGGTGAGTATGCTAAGGAATGGAAAAAGATAATGGCAGAACAAAGAAATATGGAAGAGCTTGTTGCACTAATTTCTAGAAGAGAAAAAAGAGGTAAGGGAAAATTTGAAGGCAAGTTACCCTTGAAATATTTTTCATACAATAAGATAGGTGATTTTGCATCTAGATGTCCTACAAGAGTTTCTAAGTACAAACCTGATTATGCAAAGATTAGAAGAGACAAAGAATGTTATTATGCTAATGAAGGAATCTCTGATGATGATGATTTAGATTGTGAAGAGATTGGATTTGTTGCTATTAAAGATGAACCGGTACATGAAGAAAAAGCCTTAGTATCTCATGTTGACAAGAAAATTGAATGGATAATTAATAGTGGATGTTCTCATCACATGACTGGTGATAAAAACAAGTTTGTTAAATTAGTGAATTATGATGGAGTAGGATCCATTACTCTGGATGGCAAGACTAATACAGACAATGTACTACTTGTTGAAGGACTTAAACATAATTTGTTAAGTGTCAAATAGTTAATGGATAAAGATTTTTAGTTAAGTTTTGTTAATGGCAAATGTTTTATCAGAAGCAAGGAAGGAAAACTGATTACAACCGGTTCAAAATATAGAGGTAATGTATTTGAACTAAACACATCTGGAGCCTCTTGTTTTGTTGCAAAGGTAGATGACAGTTGGTTATGGCATAGAATATTTTTCCATGTTAATTTTGATAACATTGTGAAGGCAAGTAAGGCTAATGCAGTAAGAGATCTACCGAAGATTGTGAAACCATCTAACGTTGTATGCAAATAATGTGTTATGGGAAAGAAAACTAGAAACAGTCATAAAAGAAAATCATTTACATCAAGAGAGAAGTTGGATCTAGTCCATACAAATCTATGTGGACCTACAAGAACAAAGTCATACTATGGTGAAAGGTATTTTATACTTTTTTTTTATGACTTTTCTAGAATGATGTGGTTTACTTATTTAAGAGAAAAATCAGAAGCATTTGATAAATTCAAGTCATTTAAAGAAAAAGTAGAGAATGAATCAGGATTGAAAATAAAGTGTTTAAGATCAGACAAAGGTGGAGAGTTTACATCATATTTATTCAATTCATACTATGAATAGCATGGGATAAAAATACAAACATCTACTCCTAGGACTCCACAACAGAATGGGATAGCAGAGCGAAGAAACATGACTATACATGATGTTGCTAGGAAAATGTTGATTGAAGGAAATGTATCTCATGTAAATTGGAGAGAGGTTGTTAGAACAACAGTGTACACATTGAACATAATTCAAATCAGAGAAGGTACAAGTAAGACTCCCTATGAACTATGGTTTGATCATACTCCTACTGTAAAATATTTCAAAAAATTTGGTAGTAAATGTTATATCAAGAGAGATGATGAGATAGGGAAATTTGATGCTAGAAGTGATGAAGGAATCTTCCTTGGTTACTCCGTTAAAAGAAAGGCTTACAAATGTTTCAATCTGAGATTGAGGAAGATGGTTGAACATAACAATGTAAGAATAGATGAGAAATTTTAGATACAAGAAAGAATGTATGACAACAGTCAGAATTTAGAGATAAAAGAAACTACTACTGCTACAGAAGAAGAACTTATTGAGGAAGAAATTGAAAAAGAGGCTTGTGATGCTAGCACAAGAAAGGCTACTGAAACTCCTAAAACACCAAGGTATGTAAAAAATAACCATCCTAAAAATCAAATTATTGGCAATACCAATCAGGGAGTGCTAACTAGAGAAAAAGTTAGAGGATAAATTTGTTTAATTTCTCAAGTTGAGCCAAGAACTATGGATGAAGCATTCAAAGAAAAATCTTGGATAAATGCTATGAAAGAAGAATTGGATCAGATCAAGAAGAACAATACTTGGGAACTGGTTCCTAGACTGAAAAATAAAAATGTTATAGGAATAAAATGGGTCTTTAGAAACAAAATGGATGAAGAAGGAATTGTTGTAAGGAACAAAGCAAGACTAGTGTATAAGGGATACTCATAGCAAGAAGGCATAGACTTTGAACAAACATTTTCTCGTGTTGCTAGGATAGAGGCAATAAGATTGTTCCTATCTTATGTTGCACATAAAAACTTCAAAGTGTATCAGATGGATGTCAAATCTACATTTCTGAATGGAGACCTTGAAGAAGAAGTATACATAGAACAACTAGATGGATTTCCTCTATGTGAAGACAAAGACATGGTGTGCAAATTGAAGAAAGATCTATATGGGTTGAAGCAAGCTCTTAGGGCTTGGTATGCAAGGTTAGACAAGTATCTACTTGGGCTTGGATTTAGAAAAGGTAATGCGGATGGTAATTTGTATTTAAGAACTACTAAAGATGGAATCCTGATAGTAGAAGTATTTGTGGATGACATTATCTTTGGAGGTAATGATGATCTATATAAGAAATTTGCTAAAGAAATGGAAAGTGAATTTGAGATGTCAATGATAGGTGAAATGAAATTCTTTCTTTAATTGCAAATAACTCAGAATGAGAATGGTATTTTCATTTCTGAGACCAAGTATATCAAAGAATTACTTAAGAAATTTTGAATGGAAGATTGTAAACCAGTGGAACACCTATGGTGACTGGCAACAAGCTAATAATTGATGATGAATCAAAGGGTTTTTTTTAGACTTTGTATAGATAAATGGTTGGAGGACTATAATATCTGACTAACACCATACCAGATATTGCTAATGCTATTGGAATTGTGGCTAGATATCAAGCAGAACCCAAAGAAACACATCTAGCTACTGTGAAAAGGATATTGAGGTATCTAAGAGGAACCATAGACTATGGTTTATGGTATGACAAAAATTATAGATTTGAACTTCATGCTTATACTAATGCTGATTAGGTAGTAGATATTGATGACAGAAAAAGTACCAGTGGTGGTGCATTTCCTTGGGAAAAACTTGGTTTCTTGGCTAAGTAAGAAACAAGATTGTATAGCACAATCTACTGCTAAATCAGAGTATGTTGTTGCTGCTATAAATTGCACTCAGATTGTTTGGATGAAACAAATGCTGACAGACATTGGAATAACTTTTAATGAGCCTATGGTTATCCATTGTGATAACACCAGTATAGTAAATATGTCAAAGAATCTAGTGATGCACTCTAAAACTAAGCACATTTCCATCAAGTATCACTTCTTGAGAGACAAGGTGGCAGAAAAGGAAATCAAGCTAGAATATATCAATACGAAAGAGCAAATTGCAGACATTTTTACAAAGCCACTACCAAAAGATACCTTTGAATATCTTAGAGGTATGCTAGGGGTTCAAGCCCCTCCTCGTCAGAACTAAATGATGCAAAGATGCATTAGTCTAGAGGTATTCAGAGCCTTATCTTTATCTGGGCTAGATGTAGGGATCTACTCCTTAGGGGGAGTGATCATGGAAGAAAGTTTTTATGTGAAGGTGGTTGAAGGTTCATGGCACCCTTTGCCATTGTTGTCAAAGGGGGAGTGTTTCTATGAGAAAATCCCCACTGTGTGGGGAGATTGTTCAGTTAAAGGACTTTGGATTGATATAACTTTGGGATAAGATTTTTCCATATGTTGACATCAATGCTAAAGGGGGAGATTGTTGGATATTACTAATGCATGGGAGTGATTGAGACATTTAATATGTTTAATAACTACATTACTAAATGGGCACTCATACTATTGTCATTTATGTTTTGTCACTGATGTCAACATATGCTTCTATGAAGGAACCAGACTGGTAATCACAGTGTACGAACATTGTATAGATGTTTCAAATGCTATGAAGTTATATGAGATTTTGGGTGGATGTTTTGATTTTATATCTATGATTTTATCATTAGATGTTTCATATTGAGAGAGTTATAGCTATTTTGGTAAAGACTGGTCACTAGACTGTGACAGTGAGAATGATAGAGTTAGTCTCTAGGTTTTTGGTATATCTTTCAGAAGATTCGAATTCAAGGTATGCGAGCTTGAAGGATGATAGAAAGGATACTAAAGAATGTTCATTGGTCAACACAAGGTATGGAATGATTGGTGATTTCATTTGTGGCGTGTGTTCTGGTGATGGTTTATTCTGAAGCCAACTCAAGGAATGAAGCATGTATTTTGTTTGGCAAGCATAAATTAAGGATGTTGGTCCTTAATTGTTGTAATGTAATCATTGTAGACTTTTTCTAGATACCATGTGTATCTTAGCAAGGGTTTATGTAATTATTTGTAATTAGGAAAGCCTCATGGGCTAACTTGATCTTGGTAAATTGTAATAAGGTATAAATGAAAGTTCTTTTCTTTGGAAAGTACATGGATGGAATATATGTGATATAAGGAGGTTTTGAAAGTTGTGAGATTGTGTCTATTGTATGTAGAGTAGAGGTTTATTGGTGGACTTCATTGGAACTAATCAAGAAAAGACAGTTGTTGGAAAATAGTTCAAAAGGTTGTTTATTTTTGTATATACACCTATTGCAAACTAGTGAGTTCTGAAGGTGGATTTAACCTTCTTTGGGTAGTGAGCCTTGGGCACTGAGCCCTCTCTTTGATTTTTGACTGCTAACAGGGTTTGTCCTCTAACAAGGACTGTGTACTGTAGTGCTTCAATAAGCTCCTAATAGGGTTGTTGGAGCTCTAAATTTTGGGCAAAATTTGGAGTCCTATATAGTGATAAAACCCTAAAAAATGGCCTCTTAAACTCCATACCCAATAATTAATGATGGAGTGCATGAAATGGGATAAAATATTACATTAATTTTCAATTAAAAAGTTGAGATATTATGGAAGGAAGCTCTGTGACAAGAACAATCAAAATTCTATGATCAAAGCCTTCAGAAAATGCTAGAATTTCAACCTACTGCAAAGATGATGTCAACAGAGGCAAAAGATGGTTGAATTTTAAAAATATAAAAAAGACCCAGTTCGGGAAATCAAATTTCCTATCTCCCATTAAAATATTAGCTTTCCACAAGGTGTTTTGGTTTTTCAACCAAGCCCAAATCCGAAAGTTAGGTAGTTATTTTTTAGTTAGTTTATCATTTTTTCAAAATAATTTGTAATAAGGGTGTGTCTTTGCACCCTAAAGAGGTGTGAAAGCCACTCAAACATGTATATATACATAATGTAAAATGTAAAGAAGATAATACAAGATATATTTTCATAGGATATAATTTGATCAAAACTACAATATGAACTCTAATGTACTATTTTTTTCAACATTAATAAAGATAAGTGCTCTTCTTTTTTATTTGTGGTTATAAGTTATATGTTTTCAATTAGTCTTTCAGATTACCCTATGAACTAGGGTATCCTACTATGTTTTTCTATTTGATGCATTCATTTATGACTAATTTGTACAATTTGAATAATGGTAGCATGGTCTGAGAACCTGTTATTGTTTCCTTTCGGGCTCTTAAGTTGGGTTAAAAACCATAGAAACTATTGTATAAGTTTTTTTAAATTTTGTTTCAATAGAAGCTTGTAGGGTGATGGTCTCACTTTACAGGAGTGAGTAACCTTAAAACTGTCTCTGATTGTACGTAGGATTGAAATTTTTATGACTCTATAGCCCAAGTATTTAGAAGGCACTGATCTAACTATAATTTGGAAATTGTCATTTGTTTCATACTTTGTGGTTTGTAGATTATATAATCATTATTTCAAAAATATTACTTTTGAGTCCTTAGTTTAATCCACTTTAGTCAAGATTTATAGAATAGAGATTATTAGAGGATTTGTTTCTTTCCTCCAAGGATCATTCACCACCTTGGGAGGAACTTTGTTTATTTATGTACGCAGTTGTGCAACATAGAGAATTTGATAGTTTAAAGTGAATTTAGGCCTACCAGCCTTGGCTTGATTAAGCCAAAATTGAAGAGGTATTAGTGTCTACCTATCAGTTGGCCAAAAGAGATCCATCATTTTTGGGCACAAACAAGGGCTATATCTTCTAACAAGGATTACTATACTTGTAGTACATCATTTTTCAGTGGTAATTCCCACCGGGGTTTTTACCTTTAACAGGGTTTCCCTGAAACCAAAATATTGTGTTATTGTGTTGGCAATCATTGTGTTCATTGGATCTGATATTGTGGAACTTAAAGTTTAAAGTTTAATATTCTATTATACAATTGATTCACCCCCCCCCCCCCCCACTTAGTTGTATTGTGGACTGTTAATCCTAATAGGTTGAACATATCCATGAGCATTAAGTATCTTGACATGAGTTATCCTATCCATCAACCTATTCACTTGTTGTGTTCATGCTACCTTATCATGATCTTTCTTATCCTAAATCCACCTTCATTATTTCTAAGAAGCCTTCCCATAATCCCAAACCATTCACTCATAGCCTTCACCACCCCTTTATCATGATTGTGTGATCCTATCCACAGTGATCCCTTAATCTTGATCCAATTTAGAAAAAAAATGTTAGAAAAAGTCTCTTGACATGTCCACTCCTTTGGACCATTGTCATGACACCAGGTCATTATTATATATGTTATCCAACACCACATCATTGGCCTGTATTGAGATACATTATCCCTAGATTAGATAACCTTGAGGAGATGGTCCTAAGAGTAACACACTTTCTTCATCCATCATGGCCTATTCATCTTGCATCTGATAGTTTGCAAATCCATTTTTCATGTCCTATACCTTGCTAGACATTGGGGGAAATTCAATGTGATCTTGCTTGAGAACTAGTGATCTCTAAAAATCTGAAAAAGTGAAAATGTTCCTCAGATAATCCAAAAACATCAAAAATCTCTAAAAAGATCCAAAAACATCAAAATATCTAAAATCCAAAAAACATCAAAAATCTCTTTAAAAAAATCCAAAAACATCAAAGTTTCTAAAAATCCAAAAACATTAAATATCTCTACAAATCCAAAAATATCAGAAATCTCTAAAAATCCAAAAAAATCTAAAAAATCATAAAATCTTAAATAAAATCTCAAAGGTTGGAATTGCCCAAAAAAGCACTATCTTTTCCAAATCAAACTGGGAGCACCAATCCAAATTCAATGAGCTTAGCAAAGCAGACATCAATTGGCTCAAATCATTGCATCAAAATTGAATAATGGCTACACTTGAACTTCATGATCAATATCACATTTCAAACATCCAAATACTTGATCTAAACAACAACATTTGACAAATCAAATCAAAATCTAAAAAGCTTAATCAAATAAAAAATCTTCAAAATGACAAATCAGATCAAAATCTAAAAGGTTTAAACATAACTAAAAGCAAAAAAAAATGTTCAAAGTGTTACTAAATTTTTGGAATCATGTCTTGTTAGCAAATCAATGATGGTTGACTAGATGAGCAATGATGAAGACATGATATTTTCTCGATTTCTTCTTGAGCGCTTGTCAGGTTGATTCATAGTAGTATGTGAATCCATCTAATGACATGATCATCAAAGAATCATCGAGGACATTTGTCTATGAAAGGGATCAATTCTTTGTCTATTTACTTGAAATTTTTAAAATCCAGGGAAAGAGGTATTCATATCATCATGGTTGAACGAGTGAGGGTTGTACCAATTTCATGTTCCAAAAATATCGATGATGAAAATAAGCTCCTAATTCTGAATGGTGGTAGTTAGCTACATACATACTAGATTAAATGCATTTAAATTATTTTCCTTTCTTAGTATAAAAACAAAATTGCAAGAGGAAAGCTAAAGGGGGTAGAGTTATCATCGTCAAAAGACCAAATCAAGATACATCAAATGATTAATGATATCATCAATGTGTATAGAAGAATAAATCAAGGAAATATACATCATCAAAGGTCCATCCATATAGTCAAAGTCTTGATCAACATCATCCATGTCTAAAATATCCATCATCAAAAATCTTTCTCAATCCAATCATCAAAGGTACATCAATATCAAAAAGATACACCATCAAAAAGGAAATGTCTGATCCATCAAATGATTCATGCTCCATCAAGGAAATCATCAATAATCAATCATGTTGATCAACTAGGGGAAACCTAACTCTATCAATCACTAATATCTATACCTGCACCTACACCAATGGATGACCCTTCTCTTCTACCAATCCTTAATTTTGCATCACGAGAACATCTAATCAACTCCGTATCACAAAAACATCTAATCACATCATGTATCAAATATCAATCAGTCAAATTATCCAATTGATCATCTAACTTCAATCAAGTTATCATATCATCCATTTTCTCATCTTGAGTGCATCAAATCTCCTAACTCTAGATCTTGAGGAAGGAAAATCATTGTTTTGTCTCTCTAGATCTTAAGAGCGAAATATTAACCCATCAATTTATTCTATCAAATTGACATCAACATCAACCAAGTGATTCTAGCTAACATCAAATGATACGAAACCATCATCAACTTATATGGAGCATCAACAACATCTTATCAATCAAATCTTTTCTCATAAAATTCTCTCATGATCGAGGCATTTTCAAATTTCTATATCGGGAAACAAATTGAAATTTCCCAATCTCAACCAAATCATCCAAAATCATTTTGATTCATTTCCTGAGGGAGCATGCAATCATATCATCATCAGCATAAGCAAATCAATGGCAAAATCTTTCAATGTAATTTTTTTTGCATTTATCAGTGGGGCATCAAAAATATCAAATCAGGTCAAATCAGGCATTGTATCAATAATTCATCATCGAAATCGACTATCGATGAAATCAGGACCTTACATCCGTTGAATCAAGACATTCTTTGAATTGACACACTTTGCATGTCAACTCAAAGAGGGGCATTTGTAATCACCTGAAAATGGAGAAGATTATTTTAATGAGAAATCAAGCCAAAGATCAACACAATTCAATGCAAGTAAATCAAATCAAATCAAAATCAAAGATAAATTGCAATTAAACCTTAATCCAAAATTAATTGAAAATCAAAATCCATTAAATCAATTTAAATCAAATAAATCATGATAAATTAATTAATTGTGTAATTAATATAATTAATTACATAGTTCAATTTAATACAAATCAACCCATTTAAGAGGTACGCATGGCTAAAAAAATTAATTAAATTCAATTAATTAAATCCTATTTTTCCTCAACAACCAAATGGGAGGAAAATCAATCAACCAATAGGATTTAAGGATTGATCTCACATGGATCAAGTCTAAATTGAATCTCAATCACTCATTTGGAAAGAGCATCTTGTCCACTCATTTTGTCTTCTTGTCCCAAGCTTTGAGTACAATCCATTTAAATGGTCTCCAAAGGTGGAACCATGGACTCAACTCTCACCTAACCTTGATAAACTCAACTACACCCCCTACCCTTGCCAAAATATATAAAAGCAAGGTATAATTCAAGCAATTATCATCCACAAATATGAGAATAGTATCAAACCTCTTGAGAATTATAGCTAGAAAGGAAAATATAGAAGTTAATTAGCATTTCAATTTGGAATTGAACTATTTAGCTTGTTTTATCATTTACTCTCATTATAGGACTGTCATTAATGGAGGCTTTCTGAGAGCTTCACCATTAACACTCTTAGCTAGAGATCCATACAGTGCTTGATTGCTCTTTATTTGTTAGAATAACTCTTCCTTTGTGTTTATTTAGTTATTTTATTCAATTATTGGCAATACTAACCCTATGAAGGTACAAATTCTAGTACACAGATTGTACACTAACATATTGAAGAAGATAGTTGAGAGTAAAAATCTTAAGGTGGATGAAAGCAATAAAAGACAAGATAGATCCTTTGGATATGATTCAAATGATCATGATGATAGTGCAAATCAAGGAAAGAAATTGTAGTCTTAGAATCAAGTTCATATTATTCAAGGAAATCAAGATGAAGAAGATGGTGCAAATGATGAGGTAGATACACAAGAGTCTGTAATTCATGCAAATCCTAAGAGTCCCAGGTATGTGAGATTGAATCATTCATAAAATCAGATAATAGGTGATAGAAATAAAGGTGTTCAAACTAGACATAGATTTTTTGAAGATAGAGTTGAATATTGCTTGATTTCAAAGATTGAAACTAAAGATGTTAGTGATGTCAATATGAACACTGGGTGAAGGCAATAAAGAAGAGATAAATCATATTGATAAGAATAAAACTTGGATTCTAGTTCCCAAACCTAAGGACAAGAATGTGATAGGTACTAAATGGGTTTTAAGAAACAATTTCAATGAAGATGGTGAGGTGATCAGAAATAAGGCAAGACTTGTTTGCAAAGGTTATTCACAAATGGAAGGTATAGACTTTGAGGATACTTTTTCTCTTGTGGTTAGAACTGAAGATGTGAGATTATTTCTTGCATATGTTGCTTACAAGGATTTCAAAGTGTATCAGATGGATGCCAAGTCTACATTTTTTAATGGTGAGTTGGAAGAAGAAGTGTATATAGAGAAACCAAATGGATTTCCATTGAATGGTTAGAGAAATATGGTTTTTTGATTAAAGAAAGATTTGTATGGATTAAACCAAGCCCCTAAAGCCTGGTATGATAGATTGGATAAGTATTTATTGAAGATTGGATTTAACAAAGGTACTATTGATAGTAATTTATATTTCAAGATTGAACATGATAATCTTCTTATTGTTGAAGTTTTTGTTGATGCTATTATATTTGGTGGGAATGACAAGTTGAGAAAAGAGTTTGCTAATGAGATGAAAAATGAATTTGAGATGTCTATGATTAGAGAGATGAAAATTATTTCTTGATTTTCAAATCTCATGGTTAGATAATAGAATATTTATATCTCAGTCCAAGTATGTGAAATATTTCTTGAGGCAGTTTGCTATGGAAGATTCAAATCCAGTTGGTACACCTATGGTGATAGGATGCAAGTTGACAAAGGATGATGACTCTCCTAAGACAAATCAGACTAGATACAAATATATTATTGGTGGATTACTTTATTTAACTCAAACCAAAATTGATATCATGAGTGTTGTATGTATTGTTTCTAGATCTCAAGAAGATCCTAAGGAATCTCATGTTGTTGTTGTTAAAAGAATATTTAGATATCTGAAGGGGGTGGTTGATTATGGCCTATGGTATCCTAAAGATGATGATTTTACCTTAATTTATTTCATTGATGTTGATTGGGTAGGTAATATGGATGACATAAAGAGTGCTAGTGGTGGTGCATTTTTCTTGGGAAAGAGATTAATTTCATGGTTTAGCAAAAAGCATAACTCTATTTCACAATCTACCGTAGAGGTAGAATATGTTGTTATTGCTACCAATTGTACACAAGTGGTATGGATGAAACAAATTTTTAAGGATATTAGATTTGAGTATGATGAGCCTATTGATATATACTATAAAAATTCAAGTGCTACTAATATTTCCAAGAATCCAGTGTTGCATTCAAAGAAAAAGCGTATATTATCAAGTTTCACTTTTTAAGAGAGAAGGTTAATGAGAAGGAAGTCAGATTGGAGTATGTGCCTACTAAGGAATAGATTGTGGATATCTTCATGAAGCCATTACCTAAAGAAAATTTTGAGTATCTTAGAGGTAAGCTAGGGGTGATTTCCCCTCCTAATCAAAGCTAAGGTTCATTGGTTTTCATCAGTCAAGTTCTTTTCACATAGATATATTTTATTTGGATTGGTATTTGGTGGCTACTACTTAGGGGGAGTAGTTAGCTTGGTGAGTTAAATGTTAAATTTTTTGGCTTATATGGATAAGTGCATATATGTTCCTTTTCCATTGATGTCAAAGGGGGAGAGATATTCATATGCAAAATAGTATTGGGGAGAGATTCAGCATGAGAGAAATTATAGAGAGACTCTGAAAGATATGTTGGATATTGTTGGTAGTAATGATTGTTGAGATTGATAGCATTGTTCAGATAATTATCACATATGTATATGTGTGTGTGTATGTGTGTGTGTGTGTCTATATATAGTGAAAATATTATATTATATTATATATATATATATATATAATTATAATTATATACATATTAATATATATATATATATATATATATATATATATATATATATATATATATATATATATATATATATATATATATATATATATATATATATATATATATATATATATATAAATATGTATATAATTATAATTATATATATATATATATATATATATATATATAATTATAATTTTATACATATTAATATATTTAACAAAATGAAATATTAAAATCTTTAACTATTTGCATAGAACTTCACCGATAGCTATCGGGTTTATGCACAGCCGATAACTATCGGTTATCAAAGTCCATGCCGATAACTATCGGTTACCAAAGGATATGCTAGCCGATAAACTGTCGGCTATCTTCCTAAGCGCTACGACTGTGAAGGTATTCTCTGCAGTCCCTTAACACAGCCGCTAATACTATGGGGTGCGGGTGATGGGACGTGACTTATTCATGAGTCACGTCTCATCAACACTCATAGGTATTATATTTATATCCAAACATGATTTGATAGAAAGACACCGAATATAGAAAGCATACAAACTTAATAAGAAGTGTCTGTGAATCTCACTTAAACTAGAGATTCACTTAATATCAGAAGTTTATTAATCTTTACAATGATGATTTGATTTCTTTGTGCATTAATTATTTTTCACATTATATGTTTCCATCAATGCCAAAGGGGGATATTTTTGGAATAATATGCATATATGTGTTTCTATTGATGTTTTTACATTGATTTCAACAATATTTCTCTATTTATGGTAGTGTTCCTATGATGTTCAGTGAATTGTTTGGTTCATTGCAATATGTGTGTTGAAGATAAAAATATGTGGATGTTATTTATGTGTTGTGGGATGTTTTTAGTTTATTTATTTTAACTTTCATAGGTTTTCATGATGATCTGAGTGAGTTATGGGTTTTTGTGTTGAGACTGGTATTTTGTTGTTTAGTGGTGACAATGTGATAGTGTTTGGTTTGGTATGGCTTGACACTGCAATATTTCCATATGTAAATCTATGTAGTGTGTTTAGGACATTTTTGTGTCTCCTCGACTCAATTGGTTCATGATTTGGAGGTTTACAAGATATTTTTATTGGATAATAGTGGTTACTGTTGGTTTTCAGAGGTTTTTTATAATGATGTTGATGATTTTAGAGATTTGAGTTGATGTGGATATTCTTGAGGTTATTCATGATACTTTTGTATGTTTCTAGATCATGCTCCTATTTTGTTTCTGGTTTGCATTGATTGTGGTGATTGTATTTGGTGATTTTTGGTTGGTGAGTTCATGTTCTTGGTTGACTTGGTGATGTAACGTGTAGCGGATGTTCAAGGAATGATTTTTGGATGCTTAGCATGTTCAAGGATGGTGTTAATGGTATGAGCTATGTCTTAGCTGACATTGTTTGGTTCACATTAAATATTTGTAATTAAGTGATTATATTTTTAATATTTAGGTGGTGAGAGTTTGGATGACCTTGTTTATTTCTTTCTAGTTTGATGAGATGTATAAATGTAATTATATCTAATTATGGATCATATGAGAGAGAGAGGGAGAGAGAGACTGTGTGTGTGTGTGTGTGTGTGTGTGAGAGAGAGAGAGAGAGAGTGGGTGTATGAATATTGATTAAATCATTTGAAGGAAAAGATTTTATGTATAAAATAATGTTGTAATTATACTTCAATGGAACTGATCTAGGCATGTTGAAGATGTTATTATCCAATTCATAATCTATGGATTGTTGTCCATGTATTTTTAATCTAGTGATCCTTCCCTTTTGTATTTGAGCTATGAGCTCTAGATAGTGTGCATAAATGCAAGTGCATCCGCATTGCAATACTTGTAATAGGGTATAGTACTTTTAACAAAGTACAACATCTTGTGGGTTCATCCCCACCATGGTTTTTCCCTTGACCTGGTTTCCACACAAAAAATCTTGGTGTTATGTGTTCTTGATGTGTTGTGGATTTTTGCTTCATTTTTCATCTATTAGATATGAGGTTTAAGGTTAAAGTTTTTTTAAGTTGCTTAGTTTGTGGATATTTGGACACAACTAATTTCCCCCCCCTCAGTTGTGGGTTGCCATATTTCCATCAATGTAGGTTTTTTTTATACCTCTCATAATATTTTGGAGCTCAAAAACTCAAAGGAGGTTGACACGAATTTGGAAACCCCACTAAATCTACAAGATGGGCCCCCGATTAAAGTTTTAGGCACAACATCAGGGAGAAAAGATTGAAAATAAAATTGGGAGTTGGGAAGAAGGAAATAAATCCATAAATATAGGTAATAGGTAGATGGATCAAGCATAGCATATATGAAATCTTGAGAATGAAAAAAAGGGGCCTAATTAAACATCTAATTATAGGTGTTTACAATTTAGGACAATACACTCACTATGTGATATTTCTAACCTATCTATTGGTGGGTTATTGTTATGCATGGTGGTACAATATTAAGTGAAATCATACTTTGTGAGTAACATAATAGTCTTTCTTATCCATGTCTCCATGATTGGGAGGAAAGGGAAGTGTTTCAATCTCATATCTTTCTTAGGACCAACTATCCCTTGGTTAAGTGGTATGTGTTCATAATATGATGTCCTTTATTGTATTGAATTGTTTATGTTTTTCAATTCTCTCTTTTTCCAAAAGGTGTATATCCTTGATTGTAATTTCTTCCTTACTTAAAAGTGTATGTTTATCATAAAATAATTTCTCACCTGGGATTGAAAGTGTGTTGTCCTTCACACCAAGAATCTCTTTTATTAGCAATGAGGAAAGCATGAATTCTTTTTCTCTTTCCCCTCTTTTAGTCAATGATGTTATTTTTTTTCTATATCTCCTATTGGAGGTAGATATCTTTGAGAAAATATTTCTTCCTCCTCTTTTGTATCCATCAAAAGGATCCATTTACACATGTTGCAAGATATCTTTTTGAAACTATCTCTTCCTTGCCTCACAATAATTGTGTCCTCTTTGGCTTAGATCGTATATATATATATATATATATATATATATATATATATATATATATATATATATATATATATATATATATATATATATTTGATTAAAGGATATCTCCTTGGAATTAAAAGTGTTTATCCTTTTTCTTCCTTTAGTACTTAAGATGAAAACATAGTCCTATCTTTCAATCTTAAGGGGGGGGTATATATATGGTCTCCTTATTTGAAATGTTTTAAGATTTTTTTATGAACATCATACTTTATCTATTTATTCTTATTCAAAATATTTTAGGTTAAGTATATGAGCATAAAAAAACTTTCTAGGGACAATTGGAACTACTTAATACTATTTTAGTGGATCTCCATGTAGATAATGATTTTCTTGGTCATCCTTAGGGGTTGGTTGATTAGCATTACTCAACTTGATAGACTATTTTGACCTTTTATTTTCACAAATTCTCAAGATGAGTTTTCTATCATAACACAACTTGCTAGCCCATCGAATCTCTTTGTACTGATCTCTCGAGATGAATTTGACTCTTCCCCATCTCTTCAAATGGACCACCTAGCATAACATTTATTTCCAGCCCATAGAGTATATTGTTACCCCCCTCTCTCTCTCCCATGTTCCTATAGCACAACACACCTCAATAGTTAGTTGGATCATGGTTCTTTGTCTCATATTTGATGTATGATCTTGCTCTTTCCATGTGACCATGTGCACTCTTGAAATAAAACTCTAAGAATGATAATATAAGTTGAGATATTTTGATTATCAAGTCTCTTAAATTAGTTTACTTGGAGCTTAATGTGTCTTTTTTATTTTTATATCTTTTTATGTGCCATTGCATGGGGTTGTATGAGTTAAGATCTTAGGGTTTGGAGTCTTATTCCCTTGAAATTAGTGATTTCATACCCCTTTGTAGTCTATCTCATGTTTTTATCTTTTTATTTCTTCTACTTTATCTTGAGTATGTGTGTGTGCTCATACTACCACTAAAGTATGGGCTAAATGTAACATTGTAAATTACAACCCTATGCAATGTCTTGCTCACTTAAGCCCTATTTTAGTACATATGGTCTATCATATCTTGTCCTATTATTATAATTCAATTATGACTAAGTTTTTTGCTTCTTATTGACATTACCAACCCCAAGTCCCAAATTGGGTCTTCATTAGGGGGATTAAGTCACCTTGGGTGACTCAGTCCCTACAACTAGAGAAAAAATACAAATCACACAATAATTAGCTTGCAGGAAATCTAAGACCAAATAGGACGCTTCAAAATTCACTCCCTAGAATACTAGGGAGAAGTATAAAAGAAAGTTTACCCCCCTCATTTGTACACACACAAGATCCATTCGAACGTCCAGATCAAGCATTCAAGTTCTCAAGAACTCAAGCATTTAATCATATAACATCCAAGGTATTCTTCTTCAAATCTAGCATTGTGGTAAGCTTTAACATCCTTCATGCAAGAATGTGTTTATGATTGTCCTTTTAGGTCTTGTGGAGTCATGTTATTGCATCAACACTTGTGAACATATTAAAAGATCATTGCAAAAGAAATGTATAAGACATTTTAACTCTCATATCTTGTAGTACCCCACCCCTAGTCTGATTTTATAAATGTTATGATTACTTTAGGATGATAGATTATATGTTAGGAAATTATTAATGCTTATGATTTTACTAACCCCATACTTGCATGTGTATGGTTGATGTGTTTGTTTTATATTTTTGTATGACGTGACTGATGTGGTTCAAGGACGGAATCATAGTTACTTGCTTGCGAGATCCACATGATCGTCGATCCCCACCATTGTCTGTTATATATTTATATATGTATGTACATGCAGGTTTTGTATGTAGGTTTGAAGGTACCGGGCATTGACTTCCCTAAATTGTCAAGATGAGCGTGCCCTATTGTAATATCTCAAATGGTAAGAGCCCTATTGTAATATCTCAAATGGTAAGAGAGTGGAGATAATACACAGATCCAAAAGCCTAACCCGAACCCATTTGTCCTAGGATTGGACAAGTATCAGTTTGACTACCCTACCTAAATTCATCTAGTTAACAGGAATTCGTGGATCCCTTTCTGGTGTTGTTTGGTTTTACTTTATTTGATTTTACTTCATTTGGCTTCAATTGATTTATTACTTATGTGGGTGATTTTCTGTGATTTATTGATTAATGATTATAGTTGAAATTTAACATTAATCATGTTCCCAAGTTTATTTGAGAAAATTTAACTAAAAGTCAAATATTTGATTATTTGGATTTAATTGATTATTTAATTGGTAATTAGATTTAATTATGTTTGTGTGCTTTATTAAATAATTAAATATTTAATTGCATGGTTTTAGGATGCATTAAATATTTAATCTATTTAATACATATTTATATTATAACATGTGCATTATTGAAATTGAATTGTTTTCAAAAGTAATCAACTTGTTTTTAAAAGTCAAAGTTGAGTTGTGCATGAAAAGTATTTTTAATTATTAATTAAGATTTATTTTTAATTTCTGATTTGGAGTTGATGTGTGAGTTAGCTGTTGAGTTATCTTTAGGGTTGCATGAAATGGGGAAATTGGAATCTCTATTAGGGAAATTGCATTCATTTTAGCATTATACAGATTTTGGAGGAAAATTGGGCAGGCATGTTGAAAGATTTTGGGGAGAGGATTCAATTTTGGAAGGACGTCTATCAGGTTTTGGAGGAGCTCTCTTTGGTGAATTTAGGGAAAAAAAACTATTGAAAGCTTGAAATTTTGGGAGGTTGAACTTGATTCTTCTTGTCTTTGAATTTAAGCGTTGGTTGAGGTAGGGTTTTGAATATTTTGTACGAATTCTTTTCTCACAGTTTGTCTTCTTCGTGACTGTGTAAATTTTGCATGAGTGTTGAGTGTTGTATAAAAGATGTGTTTTGATCCATTAAATTTAAAATTGATTTTATGTTTTATTTGTACCGGTGAAGGTCTATGTTTCATTTTCAAATGCTATGAAGATTTGTGGATTGTCTTAATCAAAAATTATGGACAAAAATATTATTCCACTAATAATATTAAAATTTACTTAATATTGAAAATATTAAGTTATTATTTTAATACATATTAAAATTACATATCTTCAATAGAAAGTTATCTAATAATGTAAATACTTTATTTATGAAGTAAGCTTTATTTATTTATTATATTAAATACATATTCTTTTAATTTAAAATTCTATAAAGAAATTATATATATATTTTGTATAAACATTTTATATATAAAAAAGAATTGTTTAAAGGAAAGAACTTTTTCCATTTTATAGAGTAAATAGTTATGGCAAAGTTTAGTTTTAGAAAGAAATGGTCTCTTAAAAAAAAAATAGAAGTCCACGTAGGAGTTTAGAAGGAGGAGTTTACTTTTCTTTTGTTTATTTTAATTCTATGTTGGAACTTAAGACTAAGTAAGAGAAAAAGTACATGTCTTCTATTTTCATGGATTGGTATGAACTTTTTAAATAAAACTTAGACTCTGTAAATTTTGTTTCCCTTTATTTTCGGTTGGGAGTTGTGTTGACTGGACATTGCTTTATGGTCATTGGTATGAATGGAGTGCAGTTTGATTTAGTTATATTTTTTTTGCACGATAAAAATTATTTGTTTTTTTTTAAGTAAAAGTGGACTAGTCATCATATATTTTATTATTATTTATCTGGTTCAATGGTTCAACCAGGAAAGAACCAGTAAGAAAACCCGGTATCCTTACCTTATACACAGTGAAGATAAAATGGGTCCAAGGAAGAAGGACCCTACCATTTGACAGAAAAAAAGGGAACAACCTGTGATGAATATAGGTTAGTTTGTCAATTATGCTGAACGAATATCTGTAATTGATCACAAATGGAGTGCCTCAAAACTTCAGCAAACATCACATTCGCATACAGATAATATGTTATGCTACCTGAAAGTACCTTGCAAATGTCATCCCACTAGTGGAAACACCAACTTTTGTACCTGTAGATATCAAGTCAAAGTTTGATCCAAATTGATCAGATTTTGCAAATCATGATTGTTATTAATGAACTCATCCAAACTCAAGAATTCAAAATCGACCCCATTGTAACCCATGTTTGAAAGGTAATCCGCAACTTTGTTACCTTCATGGAGTGTGTGTGAGATATACAATTCACTAAAAGAATCAAGTAAATACCATATTTGCTTAAAGATATAGGTGAGTTGCCAATTATATGAAATCCTCTTAATACATGCATTAATTATAACCATGGAATCCCCTTCCAGATGAACATGCTGAAAACTGCCCTGCTTAGCAAGAATGAGACCCACAAATAATGCATGTGCTTCTACCATGTTATTGGAACCAATAGAGAGGGGGGAAGCTTTGATGGCCAACACATATCCCCGATCATCTTGAATACAAACACCTAAACCTGAAATACCTGGATTGCCACGTGAAGCACCGTCAAAGTTAATCTTGACCAAATTGTGTGTCAGAGGAATCCATTTGAACGATGCTCTGTCAACTGACCTTTTCACTGAGCAGTGATGGGACCATCCAATCGGTGTATGGATACCTTTCCAATCACAAATGATAGAGCTATCCCAAGTGGAGAAGATTGAATGCTTCATGGTTTTACTGTGACTAGCATTGACCACTTCTGAGATTTCATTTTCTATCTCGAGAAGGACATTATCTATGGAAGAGGATTGATGATGAAAAATCCTTTTGTTTTGTTCCAACCAAATAGCCCAAACTACTAAGGCTAGGGTACAGTGCCAAATACATGCAAAAAGAGTATTTGAGTATAGAAGAGGCCATGACTGAAAAAGATCCCATAAGCTATTTGGAAGGGGCGTGAAGAAATGCAAATTTTTGAGAACAAACATCCAGCACTCAAATGCAAACGAGCAGTTCACAAAGAGGTGATCAACATCTTCAGAGACTTGCGCACATAACACACAATTAAAGGGTAGGGAAATCTGAAGTTTGACCAATCGATCACTTGTTAAGGACCTTTTTTTTAAAGCAAGCCATGCAAAGCAACCAGCTTTAGGTAGCACATTGTGGTTCCAATATAGTGAAAAAGCCCAAGAGGGGGTCTTAGTTGATTCCTGCTGCTAAAGAAGCCGATAACCATCTTTAATATTATACTTACCATCTTTACTAGGAGCCCAAAATAATTTATCTTCTTTCTCGAATAGAAAAACAATTTTATCTGCAAGCATCTTGGAGAAAGTTTCTTTATCTTGAGGAGATAGGGGCAAATCATAAGGGTCTTTCCAAACTACTTTCCTAGAGAAAATACAGACAGCAGATACATAGTCCGCAATGCGGCTGCCCCAAATATTCTCTAAAGTGAAAACAATATCCTGTGATTGAATGGATTTGTGAAGAGGAGGAGAACCATTCCAAGAATCCCTCCAGAATTTACCAATGAAACCATTATTTACTTCCCAAGATACATACTTCAGAACAATATCCCTGGAAGCAACCATTAAATCCCAAATGGTGGAACCTTTAGGAGAATCTAACATAGAAAAGACTCGTGATGGGCAGTTGTTATCCAGATATTTATGTTGCATAATAAGGCACCATTTATTTGTAGGTTTAGAGTACATTTTCCAAACTAACTTTCCCCCAAATGCAAGATTATGGTTTGCCAAATCATGAATACCTGCACCGCCAAGAGATTTTGCTTGAGCCATATCCTGAAGAGAAATGAGTGGGATTTTCTTCTCCCCATTCATATTTCTTAACCATAGGAATTCTCTTATTAATTTTTGGATTTACTGAAGCACAAATGAAGGAGCCTTTAACACTGAAAGGTAATAATTTGGGATAGTAGACAAAATAGTTTTTACAAGAAGTATTCTCCTTGCTAGTGAGAGCCATCTAGCTTTCCACACCACAATTCTGCATTTAATCCTTTCAATAATAGGAGTCCAATAGCTGATTTTGTTAGCCCCCATAAAGAATGGGATACCAAGGTAAATAGATGGTAAGATATCAACTGAAAATCTCAAGACATTCACAATTTTATTGGAGATAATGGGATTGGTATTGAAAAAGTATATTTTTTAACTTTTGGGCATTGTTTTTTTGACCTGAGGTTGAGGTATATGTATCCAGCATATGTTTGATATGTTTAGCTTCCTTTACATTAGACTCCCCAAAAAGTAAAGTATCATCCGCAAATAAAGAGTGAGTAACTAAAATGTCAGTACCTTCAATTTGAACACCTCTCCAAAGAGCAAGGTTATGCTTCTTATGTATGGATCTGCTAAAAGCTTTAGCTATTAAGATGAATAAGACTGGCAATAAAGGGTCACCTTGAAAAACTTCTTGCATGGAATGAAAGAACCCTTCTAGCACTCCATTAATCAGCACTAAAAACCATGCACCAGAAATACAGGCCTTAACCCATTTGCACCAATTTTTAGAGAAACCAAATTTTCTCAATACCTTAAATAAGAACTCCCAAAAAACTCTGTCATATGCTTTCATCATGTCGAGTTTGATAATGAAATTAGCTGACTTATTGGAATTAATTGAATGAAGAACTTCATGAGCTACCAAAGCACCCTCCATTGTTTCCCGACCAGGAACAAATCCCCCTTGCTCTTGGGATATAAGAAGAGGAATAATGTGATGCATCCTTAAGTAAATAACTTTTGTAATGATCTTATAAATTGTATTGCATAAAGATATCAGACGAAACTCTGCAAAGGTCTTGGGTGATGTAACCTTAGGAATGATAGCTATGTTGGTCGTGTTAAAAGATCTTAACATTGACTTTCATTTTCTAGATTCTTCAATAGAAGCCAATAAATCCCAACAAATAATGTCCCAACAAACCTAAAAAAATAAAGCAGTGTAACCATCAGGGCCAGGAGCTTTATTTGGTAGGAATGAAAAGACAACCGTATGAAGTTCATGAAGAGTAAGAGGAGACATTAACAGAGCATTTTGTTGATTAGTAATAATTGGTGGAATAGCATCCAGAAGATCTTCCATTGGAGCCCCCCCTGACCCAAAAATAAATGGTGGTGCAAGTAAATTCCTGAAAAACCAAACTCCTTCCTTTTGAATCTCCTGTGCATTTGTGATAACCTACCCAGAATCTGCATTATCGATGTTGAAAATATGACTGGCTGCTCTCTTTTGCTTAGCTGATGCATGGAAAAATTTTGTGTTTTTGTCTCTGTCTTGTAGCCATAATTCTCTGGACTTTTGTCTCTAGTACTCCTCCTCTCTGCTACATAACTCTTCCCATTCCCCAAGTAAAATTTTATGTTTTTCATAAGTGTTTTTATCCATCCCATGGTTAATAACCTGACAATATATATCTACCAACTATTGTTTAACTAGATCCTTTTGTTTAAAGATATTCTTGAATTCTAGCGCATTCCACTTCTTTATCAACTTTTTAAGATGTTTCAGTTTCATAGAAAATCTATGCATGTTAGAACCTTCAAAAAATGGAGCTTCAACCCACCACTTTTTGATAAGGGGGATAAATTTAGGATGATGGATCCACATTCTTTCAAATTTGAAGGAAGGCTGATGCTTGAATTCATGAGAGGACATCTGATTTTCAAGTGTAAGAGTTATAGGAAAGTGATCTGAACCCGGAATAGAAAAAATTTGTGATTTGAAAGAGTAGTTTTTGAGCTTCCAATCTTGAACTATGAGAAACCTATCCAATCTAACTGCAATCTGAGCGAAGTTCACTCTTTTGTTAGTCCAAGTAAAGGAACCATTGTCAGGTTCAATATCTATGAGATTGTTGTTTTTTACAAAATCTGAAAAATCCTGAATGGTCTTCAAAGGTGGACATATACCCCCATTCTTTTCTGTGGACTTAAGAATGGCATTGAAATCTCCACCCAAAATACTCAAGTGATCTTCTTGTAGCTGAATAACATGAGTAAGGTCATTCCATAACTTAAGCTTATCATTTGTGGTGGTAGGACCATAAATATTAAACAAAGAAAAGGATAGATCAAAGCACATTATGTTAAGCATCTGCCAATTATCCTCTTGCCCAAGAAGTTGACCTTGCACTAATTTTGGATCCCATAAAACTACAAGCCCTCTCGATGCACCTATGCCTGATCTATGGACAGACTTCCATTTTGACCATTTACCAATTGTTTTCTCATAATTCTCCTGAGATAGCTTAGTTTCTTGTAGTAAAATAATCTTTGCATTAATAGAATCAATTTCTTTCTTGATTCTATTTCTTTTGTTAGAGGCATTCATGCCTCTGACATTCCAAGAGGCGATCTTCATTGATGACAAGGAGAACCTTTAGTCCTCCTTTTTGATCTCCTGGAAGGTGTGAACCTACCATCTAAAGTGGATTGGATACCAGATGCAATCTAATCTTTAGTCTTAGATGCCTTCAGCTTTCTCCCCCATTTCTTAGGTGTCGTCTTTGCTTGTGATGATTGATTGGGAGTTTGAGCAATTGATAATACCAACTTATGATCATAAAAGCCAGATGGAGCAGGCTAGGTTGAATCACATATAGGATCATTGAGAACTCCTACATCCAAGTCATTTTGCTCATGTAGATTACCTTGTTGAAGGGCATGATGAAATAAACCAATCTGAGCATCACCATAAAACTCTTCCAGCTGATGCTGGAGAAATCCAGCAGACACATCATCCCCCATAAATAATTGTTGACTAGGAAAGAGCATCAAAGTGCCCTCATCAAATCTGTGAAAATCTAAATTGTCTCTAGGAGTTGAATTGATAGTAGACTTCCATACAATTAAATCCTTTGTCCTATTGTTGATTAAATTAGGCCCTCCAGGAGGTGAGAAATTTTTTGTAATCAATGAGTATTCCAGATTGTCCTTTTTCTTAATGGGAGAATGAAGTTCATCTACATTAAAAACCCCTTCTTCTTCAGCTATTTCATAGATGAGCTTGGTTGCAATTTCAATAATAATTTGTTCAGTAGCTTTTCGAGCTTTTAATTCAGCTAAAACATGTTTACTTAACACCTCCTGTAAGTTGGATACATTAACTGGATAATCTTCAAACATCAATTTGTGAACAATAAGATCTCTATTATCAATGGAATCAGCATTTACTCCTGCCCCAATGCGTCTCAAAGTTGCAAGCTGGTGAACTTTAGTTGAATGATGCATATAATTGAATACATATCTCATACTGCAGAACAAATTACCAAATACTTTAAACCAATTCATGATAGTGTAAATATCTGGTGCAAACACTTGTTGCTGGGTGAGAGGGAGCCCAATATGTGATGAAAAAGATACATCCATTGAAGGTTTGATCCTGGACGAACAAGCTTTTGGATCTGTACAAAAATCATAACATACAACCACTTCTAATTGTGTGTCATCCTGGCACTATGTATTAAAATGTCCTAATTTATGCTGATACTTGTGAACAATATCTTCACCTTGGATAACAATTCTTTGTTGCCAGTGACCCCATTTTGATTTTAAATTAAGTTGTTGTGGAAACACCTTTGAAGTATCGATGAGAATGCAAACTCTAACATCATGCTGGGGCTGTTCAGAAGGAATTAAATCATGTTTGATGAATATACCCAGTTTATTTGAAATTATCTCAATGATAACAGGATCCCTGTATTCCAAAGGTAGCATAGGCAACTCTATCCAATGTGGAAAAAAATGACAAGTCTTAGGATCGGGATTAAAATTAGGAGACCAAGTAGTGGTCAACAAACCAAATCCCAAACGGAACCACCCTTTATTTTTATGAACTGTATCTCTACTCTCAACTGTCTTGAACAAAGTAATAAAGAAATCTGATTGTGGCCCCATTTGAAAAATATTGTCAAGCCCATCCCAAGCGTCAAAAGCCCATTTCTTAATTTCTAGAAAAGTTAAAGCTTGGTTAGTAAACTTACCAATAAGGGCTTTTTGCCAGAGGAATGTAATATGTTCTTGCAACATATGTTCTGGAAAACAAATATCAATCGAGGTTATAGACTCGTTACCCAAACTAGGATTTCCCATAGTTTGAGTGGAATGTTGAGGCTGCTGCAACTTTTTCTGCCAGATCTGAACCGACTTATTTGGATTGAAGGGTGCTCTTTTATGAACAACTAGAGGAATCTGAAAGCCTTTCATCTCTGCATGCATTTTCTTTTCATGGCTGCAAGTATTGATGACCGACATACAGCCAATCAGGGGAGCAATCTGCACTGGAGAACCTGGAGGCGTCCCTTCACAAATGTCAAACACAGGCTGCATTGTTACAGTGATTAGGCATTTAAATGGAGTTAGGTTAGAAAGTGGAGCCCAGGCAAGTAGGGCCCACATTTATTTAATTTTTATTGTTTTAAATTTCATTTGTGTTCTATTCTTTTATTTTGTTACTAAAGGGGATTATGTGATTATTTTTAAAAAGAAATTTGCACTTTGCTTTTCACGTGGGAATGGTAGAATTGGACGCCACCTTTAGTGGGAATGCCCAGTCTCCCTTCTTAAATGTTAATTATTATATTTGAATTTATTTTTATTTTATTTTATTTTATTACTATCAATATAATTTATGTTTTGTTTTAAATTAATTTAAATTGTTAATTATAATTAAGTTTATATTTTAATTAACTAATTTTTATTGATTTTTATTTGAGGATATATGTGTTTTTTATGTATTTCCTCTTCTACATACCAACACAATTTCAATTACATTTTGATTTTATGGTTGATTTTGAAATTGAGGTTTGAAATAGGCATAATCCCTTTCAACCCAATAGTTTATCTCTTTTATATGTATAGAAACAAGTGGTAGAATCACTAAATTAGGCATAAAATGAGCATCAAGAGAGTTGCAAAACAACTATCATTAGAGCTAAATAGCCAAGAATAGGTCACTCCCTGCAACTAAGACCCAAGAGTGGGTTCCCTAGCATAAATAATCCCCTCTAATTTAGCCCAAAATGTAGATCACAAGCTAGTTTTTGTTTGTACTTGCTATATTTTATGTCAAAATTTGTGTAGTTATTTTTTATTCTATCATGCATGTTGAAAGTCGTCATTTCATCACATTTGGTGCTAGATCTTGCACTCGTCTTCCACAATTGCATTGTCATTTTGAACTTATCATGAAGGATCAATAAATTCAAATTTTTCCCAAATATCTTGAGCCAAGCGGATCATTCTCCTTTAATGTAAATATGAAACAAGTCTAATATTCCTAGTTGCATGCTTAGGCTAGTAAACCATAATTTCTTGCCTTACAATAGGATTTAAATTTGGGTCACATGTTGAGTCTTTTGTTTTTGAGAACTCGTGTATGACATCTAATTGAAAAGCTGAGACTATTGCTATGTTTTTTGTGATTTTTTATTTTAGGGAAATGATGGTGAAAATGCAACTAAAGAATGATAATGAATTTTACGTTTTAAAGATTTTTTATTTTATTTTTGGGAAATGAAAATGCTATAATAATGACCAGAGAATGAAATCTATGTTTTTGGAATATTTTGATTTTTGGAAAATGACAATGACTATAATGACGACTAAGGAATGAAATCTATGTTTTTGGAGTTTTTTTAATTTGGAAAATGATTGGAATCAAAATGACTATAATGATCACTAAGGACCAAAATCTATGTTTTAGACTTTTTTTATTTTTGAGGAATGATTTGACCATAATTAAAACTAAATAATGAAATTGTATCCCATTGAAAATTTCAAAAATATTAGAAAACAAACCTATGGATGCAAACCTAAGTGATTGGAAGGGTAGACCTCAAAGACAAAATGATGTGGTAGAGATTGAAAAAAGTCTTACCCTTCACTATAAAGTTCAGCTATGAGTTTTGAATTTTTGGTGGGATTTGATTTGATAAAATTGTGTTGGCAAGGTCAAGATGGCCTAGCAATGACAAAATGATGATTCAAGTTTTAGATTCACTAGTCTCAAATATTGTCCTAACGATCAATGTACAAACCTAATGGGTGCAAGGTCTATGCTAATGATTAAAATGCAATGATGATAATATTTGGACTAATGATTAAAAGTAAAGGTAAGTGAAACCCCTAAGTTATGATCTAAGAATGATAAGGGAAACTTAATGTAAACCTAGTTGAAAATGGTAAATGAAATTGACCCAGATGCAATTTTTTTGTTGGAGGACAAGTTAATTTAAAGTACAAATGTATATTTTAAATGAAAATCCTAAAGACAATGCAAGTTTTGAATGCCAATTATGTTCTATAGTCTCAAATATTCTCAAAAGTGTGAATTTTGACCCTAATTAGCTATCAGTGTTTTTTTATTTTAGAAACCTTAACTCTGATAGAAAAATGTGTAGAAGATTTGACTACTGTCGTGCTAATTTTGATATTTGTGATGTTTGTTTGAACAATTGTGGTGAAGAATTTTGTACATGTAGTACTTTATTTGGCAATTTTAGGATTTTGATTTTTGTAAGTTTTTATTTTAGTTTTTATAAAATTTTGATAATAAATAGTCATAAAACACTTCAAATAATATGGCTACTGATTGTTTAAACAAATAAGGTATGACCAAGACTCCTCAAATCCTAAACCTCCACTAATTTAGCACAATATAAAATAGTCCAAGAACATTAATAACCTTTAATTATTCAAGTGGGAGTGACAACTTAATGTGGGTTCAATAGTGCTAGGAACCTCTCTTTCAAAGGTGGATAGATAGAGTTCTAGGCCCACAAAATATTTTCCTTTTCCCTCTCTTTAGGGTGGTTAGATAATTTGAATCTAAAGATTTATATCTCAACCTTAGGGAGTATATTATGAGTATCTTCATGATACAATATAAATCCCTTCACTATGCTAAGCAGTGGCTAGATGGGTTCTAAGCTATTAACGCAAGGTTTTTAATCACAATTTTTTGATAATATGGCATCAAAAAACTAGGAGGGGGGTGAATTAGTTGTTTCCAATACCTTAAACTTAAAACTCTTAAACCCCAAAAACCCTTAACCTTATGTATCCTATATGAATTAATAAAATATACAACATGCATGCATAAATAAATCAGAAACACATCCACACAAGTTGACACAATTTTTTTATCATGGAAACCCTACTAAGGGAAAAACCATGGTGGGGCTTATTACCCACAATAAGTAAATACCTTGTTAGAAGTAAAAACTTATTACAATATATGGGGAATGCATCTGCATTTCATCTCACTTCCTAGAGCTCATTGATCAAATAAAAACCCTGACACAAGGGAGGATAGGGAGAGGGGCCAAAGGTACACCTTAACCAGATCCACCTTGCAGAGATCACATGTGGAAGAAACAAACACACAAGTGAGAGAGATAATGCAGAACACTTTCATATATTTATGTCAATTGATTCATACATGTCGGGTTGTAAGGCCTTCCCAGTTTAGGCCAAATATTACAATCAAGTATAGAAGTCCTCCAACATGCGAGGTTCTCCAACCATCTTCCAACTTCTAGCTTCTATCTTCTATCAAAATTGACTCCCTAAACTACAACCAAAGATTACATTATATACAAGAGGCTACCAAACAAGTCAGCCTTCAGATCCACCATCAATGGAAGGAACGGCCAGATCTAGG
This sequence comes from Chamaecyparis obtusa, assembly GCA_027943335.1. Classification (NCBI taxonomy): domain Eukaryota; kingdom Viridiplantae; phylum Streptophyta; class Pinopsida; order Cupressales; family Cupressaceae; genus Chamaecyparis; species Chamaecyparis obtusa. The sequence continues at coordinate 134,082 of BSBK01010515.1, read as the reverse complement.
TCCACACGCTTCCCAATGATAGATACCATCATTAAATCCATGACCATAATTAAATGCACGAGTCGGCCTCAACAAGAAACTAAAACAAATAACTTGATAATAAAGGATAACTAAGTGTCAGGCAAGCATCACCGAGCGCCAGGAAAATTCATTGAGTGTTAGAGAGATAACTGACCAACCCTGGTAAACAAAGGAAACTGAGAAACACCAAACCAACTCGGTCAAAGAAGGAACCGAGCAACACAAGAAAACACAAACATGTATTTGGTGATACATGATTGCCAAGGACCTAAGATGCTCATGCATCAAACGCTCAAGCTCCAACCTTGAGGAAGACTCACTACCTTACAACCTAATCACTACAATGATCTGATACCTTTTTGTTAGCTATGAAAATGACATCTCCCTCATGTCTGATATAGCTCCAATGTAGCACAAAGTAAATCCTTGTTGAACCTCTTATGATCATATCTCAATTAGACTCTTCCTCTTCTAGCACCCTCTAGATTCCACACCCATGATCTACTACTAGATTTTCCCTAGTTCATCTCCTTGAATCAAGAATTAGGTCTACAAAACCTAACTCATCTTCCTTTCAAAAAAACACCAAATATCATGACTAAATTCATCTCTGATTATTAAATCCAAATAATAAAACTTATAAATTACCTAGAGATCATAAATCTCTCATATTTCATAGTTTACTGCTTGCAAAACACAATTTACCAACCAAGTTGGCTACGAACAAGAATCATAATAAAAATACATATTATTATTGACCAAGAATTCTACCAATCAGATCCTTTTGATCCATGAATATTGACAACTCATCATACACATACTTCAAGAACATCATATAGAATCATGAAAAATACTCATCTATGCAAATCCATTGCAACCATTGGATTTGCTAGCCCTTTTTTGCCTATTCCTCATGAACACTCACTCCATCATCTGAGACAATAGAATAGGATTATTCCATGGAGACCTCTGAAGTAATAACCCTTTGAGTTGAGGACAACTAAGTATGTCCCAAACACAATCCTAAGTGTGCTCTTATAGGTTTGGTCTTGATTTAGAACATCAAACCCTTTTTGGTCTTCTTGTCAACACTATTTATCACTATGTTTACCAGTCACCAATTCTGACCTTGAAACATACACAAATGTTCATGTCATCCTCTAAAACTTTGAGTGAACTAAGTTTTAACCTTCATCAAATAACTTCCACATGTGCAACTCTATATTTTCAATATCTAGACCTCATTGAACCTCTGAACATCCTATTCTCATGGATATCCCTCAAAGGTTTAGTTAGCATCCAACAAGTAGATCTTCTAGTCAATTATTATGAACCTTTTGACATGTTGTCATCATCTAATATGTTGAAATCAATGACAACACATCCAACATTCCAATTGCCAACAATATCCCTCTTTGACATTGATGGAAACATGTGATAGAAAAAACATAATAATACAATCAGGAACCAACAATCTCTCCTTGAGACCAACCAATCATATTATCTTCTTGAGTCCCTCTAACTCAACCTCTTCACTAATAAAATCCCCCTAGAAGCTAGATTCCATTGGTTCCAATCTAATTACATACTCTTCTCTCCATCAATTTCTCCCCCTAGGATGTATACCACTCAACTTCATATTTTTTATGTACAAGTATATGAACTTTCTTAATCCTTCCTAATCTTCTCTCTTCATTTGATCTCTTCTTCATTGGACTTAGTATTCTTCTAATTTTTTTCACACTTCTCTCCCCCTTTGACATCAATTACAAAGTTGTACCATCTGATCTTATCCAACATGCTTTTCCATATCAATGTATATTTATGTTTCCTTTATTTTCTTTAGTTATCTTATCTAGCTCTTTTACCTTCTTACATACACACTTCAGAACCATCCAATCATTGATTACATCTAAAATTACAAGATCACTAACTTTTTCACACTCATGCATCCTTTTACATCTACTTTATTTCAAAAACTAATCATATTTACCTTGCCATGCTTACTACTCCCCTTGAGTAGTAGCCTCCTTACATCAATCCAGCTTGAATGATATTTCCATAAGATCTTCTAGATTGATGCATTCCTTTGCATCTTAGTTTTGAATAGGAGGGGAAAGTCCCATTTACTTGCCTTTGGAACTTACCGAAGTAGATCCAACATATGATATTTCTTTGTTATTCTCCCTTCTTGTCATTTTCTTGTGCATCTTCCCCTTGTACTAATTTTCTCTTCATTCTCTTTTCCTATATGTTTTATCATGCTTTTCTACCTTTTCATTTCCTTGCATGCTCCTATCAGCTTCTTTCATACCTCTGTATCTGCAATGTTTAGTAGTTTGTCTAGATTTATTGCATCTAAGACATATGGAAATCTTCTTCTTACTATTGAAATTTCTCATCATATTGCAAGGACATATAGTCATCTTCCTTGTGATAGGACCTTCTATTCTTTTCACACCTTTGGGTATATCAAGAACATGATTTTTTCTTCTCCTTCTAATATAATTATCCATGCCCTTACAATCAGAGGCTCTATGTCTGTACTTACCACAATCATAGAAACTACCATTGAAGCTTTGTGATTTAGAAATTCTTACCACATGTTTCTTTCTCCTATTTCCTTTTATGTTCCTTGGCTTCATCTAAATCCTTTGCTTATTGTTAACCCTATCATTCTTCTTCTTACCTTTATTGTTCTTATTGACCTGATTCCTTTATCCTCTATATTTTTTCTTCTTGGTCTTCTTCTTCTTCTTTCCTAATTTATTTTGGTCTTGAATGGATTTAGAACAATCTCCTTTTTCTAATCTCATGCCATTGGTGTTTTTTTTCCTTATTTGGATTAGCAATGCTTTAAGCTTAGTTGAATTGATCTTGAGTTTATCCTTAAAATTATATGTAACCTTAACCTCTTCTTCCATGGCTTTATCCAATTGATCATCAATACAAGTTTTGTCCTTTTTGTTTCAGCTTTACACTTCTTCTTTTCCTTGTTCTTCTAGTCTCCAACTTCAAGCTTATCTTTATCTTATTTGGATCATTTTCTCATTTCCTTTTTAACACCATTATTTTCTCTTTCCAGTAATGATTCTAGTTTAGCTACCCTAAGCGTAATCTTTTCCACGTGATTGTTGTGATTGTAATTTCTCCCTTGATAGTCCTTGTCCATTAATTATCGTCTTGATCAAATTTTGAAGTTAGATAATTCTAATATGATATAATATTCTAATGTTGTAATTTTAAGTTTTCTTCAACTTGCTCTTGACTTCCATTCTCCTTAAGTTTCTTGATATCAAACTCTTTCTGATCTTGATCATTATGACTGACACAACTTGTAGATCTCTTTTCTTTCATTTCTCTATCTGCATCTACCATTACTTTCTTTTGGATTTCTAATCTCTTAGAAATATTCTTGATTTGATTTTCTTTTTGCATTTCAAAAAGCTCAATTTCTTTCCCTTTGCAAATATCAGTTTGACTTTCATTGGATTGAACAAGTAAGTGACCATCAACAAGATGATTTGAATTTTCATACCTTGAGGTTTTTGATATCTCTTGTGACTCTTGTATTTCTCCTTCTTGTTCTTCCTCAGCTACATCTTCAATTATCTTTGAGGCCTTTTTGTATCACATTCAGATAATGTTGATACAAATCATCCTTGACACTAATTCCTTATATCTTCTTGTATACATTGGTCAAACTTTTTTCAACCTGAGTAATCTGATACTTTAATCTTTTATTATTCAAATGGAAGATATTTCATTTGATCTTTGATCCTGATCCAATCTCACCTCCAAAGCTATTCAAAATATTGAATCCCTTATCATAGAAGTAAAGAGAATATCCCTTCTCAACTAGTTGACCAACACTAAGAAGATCGTGTGATAAGACATCAACATGTAGCACATAATCTATTTTATTCTTTCCATATAAGGAAATAATACCTCTTGCCTTAATTTTTCCTCTAGTGTTGTCACCCGATCTGACAATTCTGCCATCATACTCTTCATATTTGACAAACTTGCTTATATTACCAATCATGTGATGTGAACCTCCACTATCTATCAACTAATCATTCCTCTTATCTATTTGGGAAAATGTGACCTTCTCTTCTTCATTTATACAACTTAGATAATTCTCAAGATTAATCTCATCAATGCTACTACATGAAGAAATATTACTGGCAGAAGCATCACTAGTTATGGTTTTCTCATTAGCACAGCTAGTATGATTGTTAATCATAATATTTTTCACAATATTTCTAGTATTAATATTGATCTTAGAGCTCACACCTTTATATTATTCTTCTCTCTTGTCTATTCTTCTCTCATGCTTCCCACATTCCTCATATTTGTCCATGTCACTAGTCAAGTGATGTGAGTAGTTTCTATCTATGATCAATTTGCCTTATTTGACATTCTGAGTAGATGATGATTTTCCACCATCTTGTGAGATTTATATTCCTTCTTTAATTATTCTCCTAACAACAACATTAGGCATGTGATCCTCAACCATACATGTAGTAGGAATGCTAGACTTGGAATTTGCATACTTAGACTTACCCTCTTTGATTGCAACAAACACAAGTTCATCTTCACTTTTTACATTGTCAAATTCAACATTAGTGACTTCTTCATCATCTATAGCATAATATCACTTTCTCTCTTCTCTATGATTATCATACTTATCCTTAGGAAACCTTTTAAGACATCTAGAATCATAATGTCTTATCTTCTTACAACAAAAGAATTTAAAGGGCATTTTTCCATTGTACTTATCAGATCTATTTGATAGCTATCTTGATAATAGTAATTCCAACTCTTGAATCTCTCATTCTTATTCTTCAATTTCTCTTAACTATTTTTCATACTTTGATGCTATTCTTGAAAATTCTTCACTTTGATCTGGTTTATTCATATCTCTTCTTGATAATGTAGCTTTGAAAGATTATTCAACTTTAGATAAAGAATCACCAAACTCACTCATTTCAGATGAAGATAACTTACCAAACAGTATGTCTCTTATCATATTAGCAACATTTCTAATTTCCTCAATGGAAACAACTTTTCTCTTATAAGAAGGGGGTAGAGATCTCAACACTTTTGAGACAATCTATCCTTCTTCTAATACACTAGAAGTACATCTAACACTACACACTAATTCATTTATCTTAAGCATATAAGAATAAATGTTCTCATCCTCAAACATTGTCAAAGATTCTTACTTTCCTTTTAGGATTTGTAGCTTGGCATTCTTAATACATGAATCACCCTCATGAAGGGTTTCAAGCTTGATCTAGATCTCATATTTTGTCTCTAGATCCATCACATTAGTGTACAATATATATGATATGGAACTTAGTAGTGCTTCCTTTTCTCCAATATTGTACTCAAATTGCTTATTCTCATCTGGTGTAGTTGTAGATAGATCTATACGATGAATGTAAGGATTCTTTTTTTCTAGTCCAAAAATCCTCTCCAATGCATCTTAGATGGGTGATCATATGTCCTTTCCATATGGGGTAGTTTGTGCCTTCAAACCTAGGACTTTCCTTCTTGTAAGCTACCATATCAAATTTCCCTTAAGTTGTTAAGATTCCTCCAAAGGGACCAAGGCTCTGATACCTCTTGTTGTTAATATGGTATCCAAAAACTAAGAGGGGGGTGAATTAGTTATTTCCAATACCTTAAACTTCAAACCCTTAAACCTAAAAAACTTTTAACCTAATGTATCCTTAAATTTGATCTAAATTAATATAATATACAACATGCATGTATAAATAAATTAGAAACACATCCACATATTTGACAAGATTTTTATCATGGAAACCTTGCTAAGGAAAAAAACCATGGTGGCGTTGATTACCCACAATAAGAAAATACCTTGTTAGAATTAAGAATTTATTACAATATATGGGGAATGCACCTACATTCAAGCTCACTACTAAAACAAAAATCCTCAGGCTCAAACCCTGAGAAAGACTTGCTACCTTACAACCTGATCACTACAATGATCTGATACATTTCTATGAACTGTGAAAATGGTATCTCCCTCATGTCTGATAAAACTCCAATATAGAAAAATTAAAATCCCTATTCAACCTCTTGTTGAACCTCTTCTAATTATATCTCAATCAGACTCTTCCTCTTCTAGTATCCTCTAGCATCCGCACCCATGATCTACTACTTGATTTTCCCTAATACATCTCCTTATATCAATAATTAGGTCTACAAACCCTAAATCATCTACCTTTCAAATCAACACACAAAATCTTATGATCAAATTAATCTCTAAATATCAAATCCAAATAGTAACACTTGGAAATTACATATAGATCATAAATCTCTTAGATTTCACAATTTATCGCTTGCGCAACATGGTTTACCAACCAAGTTGGCCAAGAACAAGAATCATAATAAAAATATTATTGTTGACTGGAAATTCCATGAATCAGATCCTTCTAATCCATGAGCATCACCAACTCGTCAAAAAAATACTTCAAGAACATCTTATAGCATCATTAAAAACACTCATCTATACAAATCCATCATAGCCATTAGATTTGCCAGCCATTTTTTACCTATTCCTCATGAACACTCTCTCCTCTGGGACAATAGAGTTATGTCATTTCAGTCTCTTAAGTAATAACCCTTTGAGTTGAGGACACTTGAGTATGTCCCAAATACACTCTTAAGTGTGCTCCAATAGATTCAGACTTGATTTAGCACATCAAACCCTTTTTTGTTTTCTTGTCAACACTATTTGTCACTCTATCTACCAATCACCAATTCTGACCTTGAAACATACAAATATTCATGTCATCCTCTAAAAATTAGATTAAAATAAGTGTTAACCTTCATCAACTAATTCCCATATGAACAAATATGTATCTTTAATATTTTGACCTCATCGGACCTCTGAACATCTTGCTCTCATGGCTATCCTTCAAAGGTTCAGTTAGCATCCAACAAGTAGATCTTCTAGTCAATTTTTCAAATCCTTATGATATGTTGACATTCGTTGATATGTTGACATCAATGACAACACATCCAACATGCCAATTTCCAACATAATTCAGGGGATTTATATCTACACATTCATGAGTGGAACTTAAATCTGTAGTCAACCCTAGGGGGATAACTTAACCTGTTGAATTGACACTCTCGGTATAGGATCACAATTTAAGCTTGAACTTTCACCCTTTTTTACATAGAGGCCCAAAGTAAAAATATGTTTTAGGTTATTTTCCTTGAAGTGATCACTTCTCAAAAGGCAGACACTCTAAAATATGTTATGATTTCTCTTACACCCAATTCCGCACAAGCACACGAGGGAAGAGGATAATTTCATAACACATTGGGTTCCATCTAAATAAATTGTGCAAGCACACCACATACACACAAGCAATTTTTAATTGACCCTTAAAAAAAATGTGATTTACACTACCAAGCTACAAAGTTTAGAAATTACCCTTTTGATTTCTCCAAATTCCACACCATAATGTTGCAAATAGTGAGTAGTGACATAAAAGTCCTAGGATAGGAATCTAGAAATGTAGAAAAAAATAATTAAAAGTGTAAAACCTTTAATTTTTTTTTTCTCTTTTATGTCAGGTAGATGTAGTGCTTGAATTGTAGATGTAGTATTGATTCTATCAGATGCATCTTGGAATCAAGTGTATCTAGTGTTTAAAGTTATAAATGTGGTGAATATCAAAACATATGCATCAGTAAATATATCAAATGAATATAAAATTTCTTAGTTGTGTACTAGATTCTAGAAATGTCAAGTGAAGATTCAATGTATGTGACACTAATTTTATAATTGTGGTGAATGAATTTGTTGATAAAAATAAGGTGGAACACAACTAAGAGGGGGGTGAATCAGTTGTGTTCAAAATAGTTGAGTCTAAACCAAGATTTACTAATACCTAACTTATTTATTTGATGTGATCATTAAGGAACTGAACCATGAACACAATAACACATAACACAAGAATTTTTTTGTGTGGAAACCCAATTAAGGGAAAAATCATGATGGGGATCAAACCCAATAGATGATGTACTAGCACATATAACCATGTTAAAGGTAGAATAGGGGAATGCATATGCATTCAATCTCCCTACCTAGATCTCACCACTCAAATACAACTGAGGACAACAACCCTAATATTACAACAAGGGTAACAACCCAAGGTGGACTATAATCCACTATGAACAAAAATCCACTAAATTATGAACTGACTGATAGCATATTTAATATACCAATACAACTCCAATAAAGTGTTCTCACTTTATTTCAAATTCTACTCATACCTCTTCACACATCTACTTATGTATCTATCCATCCAACATCTCTCTCTCACTCAATAGAAAAGATTACATCTTTAAATATTTTACATCAACATATTACAATAAGGTCATACATGGACCTAATTAAAAATTATTACAAAGAGTAATATATAATCCTCTATGTGATCCAAGACATGTTAGAAAAGACATATCTATGACCCAAAATATTCATCCATAGATATGCTTTGATCCATAAATCACTCCACAAATCTTTGCAACATATTATCCACCAAGTTGGCTAAGAACACCAACAAAAATGTTGGTTCCTTTTCTTTCTACTTGCAGATTTAAAATTTGATTGACAAACTAATGTCAATGACTCTATCACCTACACTTTGAGCTTTAATGCTCAGATGGGTATACCTTGGATTCACTTCTTAAAGGAATCAGAAAATATTAAACATTAATGTCCTTGACACATTGATTTAAAGATTTTATCATTGATATGTTGGTTGATGATGAAGAATTGCTTCCTAAGAACATACCAGTGTCTTATCCTAGGGAAAAGAGTCAAATACAATATACCTCAATAGAAAACTTAATTCAAACACACTCAAATCTAGAATAAGTGCTTTGCCTATTATTACTCTCACTCTCACACTTGGACATCAGATTCTCAGTAAACTATGAATTCTCTGAGACTATATTTAAGGATTTAATCCCAACTTTGGAAGCAACTCAAAGAGAATTTCACAATTTACTTTGTAAACCATACATTAACCTGCTTTGCAACATTAACATATAAGAATTCAAGATAAAAACAAGAAGAGATTCACAAATCTAAGATTGGAATTCAAGTGTATTCTCATTAAAAAATTTAGTATCAATACATTGAAAATGACCAAATGCTAGAACCAAACCCTAAATCCAAGCTCCCTTTATTCAGTTACCAATTTCACCATCCTTTGAAAAATGCATTAGACTGCTATATATAGTCACTATCTATCTTGGAATCCTCAAGAAAGGATGCAACAAGCTTCGAATAGCTAGGATAGAGCTAGGGTTTTCAACCACCATACCAACTGGATAGTCAAAAAAAATTACTGTAGAAATGATAGACTGAGCAATCCAAAGCAATCAGGTCCAAATTGATCTTCATTTATGGCCAAAATCCTGACTGGTACACTAGAGACTTGAAATTTCATCATTTTAGCTCCCTGTTTACTACATCTGCATAATAAATTTAGTGACTGCTTCACCCATCTTCCACGGCATGGACATCCTCCACAAACAAGCATCATTTATGGACCATACTGCGACAGTGGAAAAGATCAAATTAGGTAGATCATCCACCCAAGCATTAAATAACCAATCCTTTGCTCACAAAAAACCCTTAAATATTTCAAATTTTTGGTGGCAATGGTCAATAAGACAAGTTTAAAACATGGCCATTGATCTCTATCCTTTCCTAGCACATCGGGTGGCGTTCATTAAATGATAACAGTTACTTAGCCTTTTAAAATTATCTGGCCACATCATCATTATTGACAACCAGTCAAAAATGAGCACCTTAGCATGATGTGGAAACTAGACCCACTATCTTATTAGTCCTTCCATCGAACGGTTGGTGCAAACTCATGATGACTAACCTATCCTGCATCTTTCTTTAGTGGCATCACAACCACCATTAGATCAACCTTAACTTGTACTAACTTTATCTTAACCTCAACAAGCTTCCCTTGACCCTGAGTCATCTGGAAAACTAGCAGCTGAAGGCATTTGCCAGATCTTGGAACACTTTTCTTAACCATGGCTTGATCTAGAGACCGTGCGAACAAAGCATTTGTGTGATCGTTGAGTAAATCCTTAACCCTATGTTCCATCTAGAGAACAAGTGACCAGCATTTAATCTATTTATCATCAATAGCCAGAATTCAATCTCCCAGCCTTCAAACCTTGACTCAAGCTTGATGACAAGATCACGCGACTAAAGTATTCACTAGATCTTGAAACATTTCTCTTAACCCTTCTTACATTCAGAGAACATGAGATAGTCTTCATTCACCAAGTCACTAGATCTTTCAATTAACCCTAGTCAAATCATGAGATCAAGCGCCAACTGTTGATCTTGTCCTCATCCCATGGTTATCACTGAATCACTGAGCCTAGAACTTAATTCACCTTTAATCAAGAGCCAGCGACAAGGTAAAATCATGAATTGCCTTTAACTGTGGTCATACTTGGAGAATACGCGGCTGAGCATTCTCACATTCGCCAGATAAGTGCTTGACTTTGGGTTAAATCATGAGAACATGTAAAATCCTCAGTTGCTAGATCGCTAAATGGGAACTTAACTACCCAGGACTAACCTTCCTCTCACCTTGACTTAACACGAGCCCATCTGGAGATCATGTGAACAGAGGACTTCACATGATCGCTAGATACTTTCCTTGACTAGGGTTTCATTTGGAGAATATGCGAATGTAGTGTTTGCTAGATTTTTGGATGTCTTTCTTAACTCTAATTCCATCTTGAGAACATGCGCCAGCCATTGATCAAGATCAACATTGGTGGTCCTCTCTTAATCTCTAAATGTCAAGTGTCTTGGTTGGATCATCTACAGAATCAATGACTAAAGGAAATATAAACTATTTTCCAGGTCGTTGGATGTTAAGCCACTAACTATTAGGACTATGATATCATGTGAACACATAGTCACTGGATGGAGATTTAACTACCCAGGAAAGGAAAAAAGACATGTGCATAAAGGGGACTTAAGTGGCCCAAAAAGGTATTGAGGAAATAGACTTGGCTAGAATTTTTTGACTTAGACAAATTTTATGAAACCCTAGACATGGATAAACCCTATTTCTCAGACCTTAAAATAGCCATATCTCTCTAGTTTTTAAATTTCAGCACATGCGCTCTTAAATAAAGCTTGGAAACACCACAAACTATCCCTAGCCAAAGGCACAAGCCATAAAACATCCTCCATCTTCTTCATAGTTAAAAACAAGTTGCAGTTAGGGCAAGACAATTTCTAGGGTTTTTGCAAGATAAGGCCATTTTCATTAGATTTAGTCTATTAGAGGAAAATGGGCTAACAGTGGCTCTGTCCGGGGATGATGGGTAACTTGTGCCCATACAAGAATTTAGAATTTTTGGGGAAGGCAGACCACCCACTAGAAAAGGACAACTACAGAGAGCACTTGGACAAAAACCTACTAACAAAGGCAAGACCAGACATAAAAGAAACACACCACACCTTTACAAAATTTACAACATATACAAACCTAACTACTATTCATAGAAATAAAAATACCTTCAACTGAAGTACTTCAAGAACTATCCATGAACAGGCAATTCTTGAATGTCACCATTGAGCTCTTTGATAATGTAGGAATTTGGTTCCCACCTTTCATGAATCAAATATGGTCCCAACCAGATTGGATCAAATTTTCCATGTTTTCCTTTAACTTCCAATCTGGCATTCCAGATTAATACCAAATAATTCAACTCAAAATTCCTTTCTATAGCTTTCTTGTCATATAAGTTTTTGACCTGCAACTGCAACTTAACATTTTTTAAAGTTGATTCTCTTTTGGTTTCATCCAACCTAATCAAATCCTCAATCCTCAATTACATTTCATCATCTAGATCATCATCATATAATTGAACAAACTTGTACATGAAGTCAAATGGTGCACACCCAATTGCCTTCTTAATAGTTACTCTATCAGCCCACACAGCTAATGGAAATTTTGAAGTCCATGCTTTCTTGTTCTTTCCAAGAGTCCTCTTAAGGATCTTCACCAAGATTTTTTTAGATGATTATGCCTGCCCATTTCCTTGTGTATGGTAAGGTGAGGAATATGACAATTGAATCCCTAGATTCTTATAGAATTCTTTGTATTCACTGGATCTGAAACACAAACAATTATTTTTGGGCAACCAAATCTAGTGACAATATTATGTAGCAAGAAATCAATCACTACCCTACTTGTTGCATTTCTTGTGGGAATAGCCTCAACCCACTTTGTGAAGTAGGAAGTAGCAACTAAGATCCAAGAATGTCCCCCACTAGACTTGTTTGGTAGCTCTCCAATAAAATCAATTCCCCATTATTGGAAAGGGACATGTACCTCTATTGGTCTTAGTGGCATGTTTCCTAAAAATTTCAATGTACCAGAGAATCTCTAACAATCATCACATTTCCTTACCAATCTATCTTCATCCTTTAAAACTATGGGCCACCAGAACCCTACCCTCAAAATCCTTTGAGCAGTAGTCTTTCCCATATAATGTATGCCATAGATTCCTTCATGCATTCCCTTTAACAGCTTGTCAGCTTGATTCTTATCAACACATTTCAAAAGTATGCAATCCAATTTTTTTCTATATAGCTTGTATCTTATAATTACATACTTGATTGCCTATAACTTCAATGTTCTTTTCTTGTTTTCATCCATTCCCAATGGACATTTCATATTCTTCAAAAAATAAATTACATCCTAATACCAAACACAATTATCCATATCACATGTATCATTAATCTCAACTTGATTTACCTGATTTGCATCAAGATTGGACTGTGCCATAAGCTTTTCCAATCCTTGTCCTCTAACCACCTTGGTGATTTGGATATCAATGTTGAACTCTTGAATTCTATTTATCCATCTGCATCTTCTTCCAGAAACCTCTTGTTGTGAGAAAATGTCCTTCACTGCAGCACTTGGTACAAAAGCAATCACACTTTCTCCCATCAATTAACACCTAAAAGCCTTCACAGCCTTAACAAGTGCATATGCTTATTTTTCATTGATATCATATTTTAATCCCATGGCCTGTAGAGATTTGCTAAAGAATGCAATAGGTTGTTCAAAACCCTCATCATTTTTCTGTAATAGTACTGCAACAACAGTATGAAAAGAAGTAAAAGAAAATATATGCATTGGAATACTATAATTGGGTGCCTTTAGTACATGTTCATACTTGATTTCTTGCTTGATATTCTTGAAAGCCTCATCAGGTTCACCATCCCATTTTATTTCAGATCATTTCTTTAACATCTTGGATATTGGTCTGGTAGTCTCAGCAAATTTAGTAACAAATCTCCTTAAGAAATTTACCTGACCAAAGAAAGATTGAATTCCCTTAACATTTTTTGGCTTTTGAATCTTGTCAATTACCATTACTCTTTCTGGGTCAATTCTCACTCCTTGCTTCCCTACTAGGTGGCCAAGCAACTTACCTTCAGTTACACAAAATGCACATTTCCTTGGGTTCAGAGAAATGCCATAATCCAGAGCCCTCACAAATATCTTCTCCAAATGAGAATAATGATCTTCCTCTCTTTTGGAGTGTGTAGTCAAGTCATCTTGATATACCACTAGGAAGTCATCTATAAAATCTGCAAAGGAAACATCCATTGCTCTTTGGAAAGTGGCACTAGCATTAGTTAAACCAAAAGGCATCCTTACATAGACATAAGTTCCCCAAGGTGTTGTGAAAGTTGTCTTAAATTATTCTGATTCTTTCACAATCACCTAGTTGTAGCCAGAAAAACCATCCATCATGGACATTAGATCAAATCTAGTTAATCTTTGTAGCATTACTTCCATGTTGGGCAAGCAGTAATTATGCTATAGAGAAGAAATGTTTAAGTTCCTGAAGTCCACACACAATCTGATGTCTCCATTCTTCTTCCTAACAAGAACTAAGTTTGATAGCCAAGAAGAATGCCTAATAGGCTTTATGATTCTAGCATCTCTCAACTTCATCAATTCTTCTTGCATCTTAGGGGCTAAGGTAGGATTCATTGGTCTTTTCTTCTACCTAAAAGGTTTAGCATCTTTATCCAAAGGAATGACATGCTGAAATAAATCATCTCTGTAAACCTTTAGATCATCATATGACCACACAAATACATGTCTAAATTTTCTTAATAGCTCAATCAAAGATTTTCTCACATGATGAGACATTTTTTTTCCAATGTACACATTTTTTGGTGTTTCCTTAGTACTAAGATTTACCTCTTCCAAGTCCATTTAGACCTTTTTCTTGTATCCATCTGGACTCTATCCTGATTATCAAATACAGTTTCCAAAACAACAAGTCCCCTGGGAACCTTGTTGGTCTTAAGTTGTATGACTTCATTTCCAAAGACAAATTCCTTTCCTTCTGTAGTTTCCACCAAAGCCAAGCAATCTAATTCCTAACCATGATACTGATCTTCACAATTCATAAATCTCAAGATATCTTGGTCATCCTCAAAAACTTGCCAGTTCTCAATGTTATCTGGTATACTAGGCCTAGCCTGAGTTTCAACTTTTGATAGGCCTGCAAAAGTGATATCATTGTTGGACTACAACTAATTTGGAATCTGATTGAAGGATCTATGATCGCAAGATCACTGAGAAGTTGCTGATTAGATATGTAATATGATTAAATTAGTATTATGTTGTCATTGATGTCAACTAGTTTGATAGCACTTATCTTGTAAGTTACTACACCGAGACATCTGAAGATAAGTGGAAAAGAGATGAAGAATAGAGAAATCTACATGAGCAAATATGTACATGATAGATGAGGATAAGGAACACATTGAGTAACTTATTGATGAGTCTATGACTTGATGATATTGACTTTATTATGTTGCATTCATCTATAATAAAGTATAGAGCTGAAAGACACAAAGCAATGCTATCGATAAATAAAGCATTTTTACACCGACAGAGTGTAGTGTATACTGACCATAGTATTCACCGACGCATTCTTTGTTAACCGAGCATAACAAAATGAATTAAATGATTATTTTAAGTCGATAGGAATGATGAGCTGGCAAGAGTATAACATTGAGCTAACAGATAATGTTTGTTACGTAGATCAACGGCTGACAAAATTCAAAGAAGATCTAATGAAGTAGATTGAAATGTGTTATTAACACAAGTACCGAGAAATTTTAAACGGCAAAATCTATGAATGTGATTAAGTGGCAAAATCTGATGGTGGAGAAGAAAATGATTTACTCATCTATATAAGAGAATAGAATTTCTTTAGTAAGATGCCGAAAAGAAGAAGCTGCAGGAATTTCGCGTGAACAAGCTTTCATGCATTCTGATCATACTGGTTAGTGAGAACTGAGCTGCAGAACAATTACCAAGCTACAAAGAGCTATTACCGACAGACAGTAAGTTGATACAGTATTGAAACTGAAGTGAAATATTGATCAAAAGGATTTGTATGGACTAAATATTGATCTGTAATCTACAATTGAAGTTGTATTAAGGCAAGTCATTTTACTGTTACATATTTAACCATTGTATATAGTTCAAATCTCTAAACCAAGTGGACTCTAAAAGTCTTATGATGTATCATTCATAGAATGAACATTGTTATCCTATCAACCCCATAGTGAATGTTGGTTGAACGATAACTTCTAGTCTAAAATCCTCTAACAAGGTCACACCCAACATTGTGTTTGTAACCTTTAATAGGGTTGGGTCTTAACCGACCTCACTTTAGAAGAGTGAGCAATTTTGGGTTGCCAATCCCAGGTGGTTTTTCCCTTTACAGGGTTTCCACGTTAAATCTCTTGTGTTATGTGTTGATTGTGATATTTGTTTGTTATCATACTTTGTATGTTACATGGTAGATTTGATCGGTAAATAGTTATAAGTATTAGAATGGTAATCAGTAAAAAGCATAGACAGTAAGAGTTATTATTGCTTACCGATGAGTAGAAATAGAAGAAATTATTTTGGATTATACATTTTGTATTGGGACACTAGATAACTGATTCACCCCCCTCTCAGTTATTCTAATAATTGGTATCAGAGTTGTGTTGCTTGGAACAAAGTTTTAAAGACTTAAGCATAAAGGTCTCAAGATGTATAAGAGGGAAGTATTGAAACTAAATAAAAAGAACTTCATAGTATGGCAAAGCAGAATGAAGCTACACATATCTGGAATTGGGAACTCATCACTAGATCTGATGCAAAATGGCTACATGCAACCGCCCACTGGTCCCCTAACTGTTGATCAACTCAAGGATAAGCATGAACACAATGTTACTATGATGGAACTTGCTACTACCTATACCGACACTGAATTTGAAGATATCAAGACATGCACAACTGCCAAAGGAATGTGGGATAAGTTAGCACAAATCTACAGTGGAGATCTGAATGTCAAAAGAGCCCGAGCTGAAAGTCTAAGAGGCAGATTTGATGATATGAGAATGAAAGAAGGTGAAAATATTGTCCAATATTCAAATAGACTCAAAGAGGTGGTACATTCTATTAGAGCATCTGATGGAGTAATTGATGATGAAACAGTGATAAGCAAGATTCTCAAAACTTTGCTACCAGTTTATGCAATCAGGATTTCTGCAATTCATGAAACAAGAACTACATCCAACCTTACTCTTGACACTCTGATTGGTAAACTTACAACCTTTGAATTAAACAACTTTGATAACAGTATTGTTCCTTCTATTGAATTTGCTTTCATGTCTTCTCTGAAGATTGGAAAGTCTAGCAGCAATGGTAAGAATTGTGATAGTGATGACAATATCGATGATGAACTTGATGAGCTTGAAGCACTTATGGCTAGAAGATTTCCCAAAGGAAAAGGAAGGTATAGAGGCAAGCTACCTTTAGCATGCTTTAATTGTAAAGAAGTCAGTCACATTGCTGCTAGATGTCCTCAGAAGAAAGATGATGATAGATCCAAAGACTGATCTGATGGAAGCTATGGAAGAAGAGTCAATAGAGGTTACCGACACAACAATAGAGACAACCGAGATGAAAAAGGCAAAAAGGTATGTTACATAGCTAAAGATATTGAAACTGAATCTAATTCTGATGATGATATAGAAGTTGTATTTTTTTCTATGAAAGATGACTCAGAAGAGGAAGAGAAACATGAAGAGACAGCACTAATCTCTAAAATAAGCAAAAATGATACATGGATCATAGACAGTGGCTGCCCACATCATATGACCAGTGATGTAGAGAAGTTTGATCATCTTATTGAATATAATAGAGGATCTGTGAGAATGGGAAATGATGCACCTTGTATGGTAAGAGGTAAAGGCTCACTAATGATCAATGATAGATTACAATGTGAAAATGCATATTGGGTAGATGGACTGAACTATAATCTGATAAGTGTGGCTCAGCTAAACAATTCAGGCCACCGACTAGTTTTTGAGAGCAAAAAGGTGAAGATTTATGATGATGGAGTAGACTTGTTAGAACTGGTACACAATCCAGAGGTAATCTATTCTATCTTGATATGGATCAGTCTTCTTGTTTGCTAATAAAGGATGAAGATGCTTGGTTGTGGCACCGAAGGTTATGCCATGTGAACTTTGACAACATGATCAAGATTAGTAGAAAGAAAAGAGTTAGAGGATTGCCTAACTTGACAAAACCTGATCATGCCATGTGCCATGAATGTCAGAAAGGTAAGATGACTAAATCTAGTTTCAAAAGAAAATAATATTCAACAAAGAAGATACTTGAGTTGGTTCATACTGACCTATGTTGTCCTATGAGAACTCAAAGTTGTTCTGGTGATAAATATTTTATTCTTTTTGTTGATGATTATACCAGACTGATGACTGTTATGTTCTTGAAAGAGAAATCTGAAGCTTTCAAAATGTTTAAATGGTATAAAGCTAAGGTAGAGAAAGAAATTGGAAAAGAAATAAAATGTTTAAGATCTAATAGAGGAGGTGAATTCATCTCTGATGAATTTACTAACTTTTGCAATGAGCATGGAATCAAGAGGTAGGTATCTACATCGAGGACACCTTAGCAAAATGGCATTGCTAAAAGAAGGAATAGGTCTATAATTGACTGTGCTAGAACTTTGATGATACAGAAGAATGTTGCTCAAACATAATGGAGGGAAGCCGTCAGCACAGCTGTATATGTTCTTAATCGAGTACAACTAAAGAAGGACTCAAATTGAACACCTTATGAACTATGGTTTGGACACAAACCTATTGTGAGTTATTTCAAAAAATTTGGAAGTAAATGCTTTATCTTGAAAGATGAAAGAAATGGCAAATTTGATTCTAAAGGAGATGAAGGGATATTTATGGGATATTCCACTACAAGTAAAGCATACAAATGTTTGAATAAGGCTACAAATAAGATTTTTGAAAGTACTAATGTCCGTGTTAATGAATTTGATGATAAGTACACTAAGGAAAATATAAAGGAACCGAAAGACTATGGTAGATTCACCTACATTGAACATCCAAAGTATCTACCGACATCGCAAGTAGTGTCAACCAGTCAGCAGGGAATCAATGCAATACAACAGGCACCACAAACCGATGAACATGAAGAAGCTACCGAGCAAGGAAATGACCCTGAGCAAGATGAACAAGAAAGGAGAAATCAAGTCTTGGCTAGTTTTGTTAGAAGACATCATCCTGAAACACAAATCATTGGAGACAGACATGTTGGAATGCAAACCAGAAGCAAAACAAGATAAGGTACATGTTTACTTTGTGAATTTGAACCTAAAATTGTGAAAGTTGCATTAGAGAATGAAGAATGGGTTAATCCAATGAAGGAGGAAATAGAACAAATCGAAAAGAACAAAACCTGGTCCTTATTACCCCAACCAAAAGATAAGAATGTTATCAGTACCAAGTGGATATACAAGAATAAATTGAATGAAAATGGTGAAGTCACAAGAAATAAAGCTAGATTAATATGCAAGGGATATGCATAGGAAGAAGGCATTGACTATGGTCAGAAATTTGCACCTATTGCTAGATTAGGAGTTAGAATGCTACTTGCATATGCTGCACATAAGAAATTCAAAGTCTATCAGATGGATGTGAAGTCATCATTTTTGAATGGTATACTTGAAGAAGTCTACATTGAACAACTTGAAGGATTTGTTGATCCCGACAACAAAGACATGGTATGTAGATTACATAAATCCTTGTATGGACTAAAGAAAGCACCAAGAGCATGGTATGAAAGACTACATACTTACTTGTTAAGTATTGGATTCATTAGAACAAGTGAAAATAGCAATCTATATGTGAAAGGTGATACCGATGACACTATTATCATTGTTGAAATATTTGTTGATGACATTATCTTTGGAGGCTCAGATCTTGTCTGCAAGGCATTTGCTAATGAAATGCAAAAGGAATTTGAAATGTCAATGTTCAGAGAGATTAAGTTCTTTCTCAGACTACAAGTGATTCAGAAAAGTGATGGGATATTCATCACACAATCTAAATACATAAAGGAAGTACTAAAGACATTTGGCATGGAAGATGCTAAACCTATAGGAACACCAATGGCTACTGGATGCAAATTGACAAAGGAGGATGAAACTACCGAGGTAAACCAGACACTATACCGATCCATGATTGGTAAGTTAATGTAGGTAGTTCACAGTAGGCCAAATATAGCACACGCTATAGGAATTGTTGCAAGATTTTCTACTAATCCTAAAGAATCACACATGATAGCTACAAAAAGGATCTTAAGATACTTGAAGAAAATAGAGAATTATGGATTATGGTATCCTAAGGAAGGAATGTTTGAACTGAAAGTTTACACCGATGCTGATTGGGCTGGAAATGTGGATGATAGCAAAAGCACCACTAGAGGAGCATTTTTCTTTGGTGAAAGACTTGTAACCTGGACAAGTAAAAAGTAGGCTTGTATCTCCCAGTCTATAGCTGAAGTAGAGTATGTTGCTGTTGCTACCAACTATTCAAACATTGCATATATCAAACAAGTGTTGGAAGGAATGAATGAGGTAATCACTGACCCAGTGATTATATATTGTGACAACACTAGTGCAACTAATATATCAAAGAATCCTGTGATGCACTCTAAGACAAAGCATATATCTATTAAGTATCATTACTTAAGAGAACAAGTGCAAGAGAAGCAAGTTAAGTTAGAATTTGTTACATCTAAAGAACAACCTACAGATATTTTTACAAAGCCCCTACTAAAGGACACATTTGAATACTTGAGGACTAGACTTGGGGTCCATCCCCTATCTATCGGTCACTAAGGTGATCTGGATGTTGCATCAGCCAATTTTTATTAGAAGAGCATTCATGTTGATGTAGCATAGTTCACACTTTGAATCATGTTCAAGGTTTTGATTAAGTTTGATAACTTGAACCGATGAGAAATCAATATACAGAGATATAGAGGAAGTACTGAACACCATAAAGAGTTACTTGGCTACTACAGAGCTAATTGTTTATTTGTTTCTTTGGCATTGTTGTCAAAGGGAGAGATAAACATATGAAATGAAAAGGGGAGAGATATACATATGAAATGAAATGAAACAAGCACCGATGACAATTATCTAAGGGAGAGTATTGAAGATCAGTTACAAAGAACAAAAGCAAGAACAGGAGAACTGAAAAGATCACAACTACAGAAAGGTAAAGTTGTATTACCTAATGCTGGTTCAATAATGTACTGATTAAACATATTAAGTCTATTTGACTTACAGCATTTGTTTACAAAGTTGTAGAATGTATGTTTGGTATGTGTATGGTACATTTCATATTACTTGAGTTGCCATCAATGCCAAAGGGAGAGATTGTTGGACTACAACTAATTTGGAATCTGATTGAAGGATCTGTGATCACAAGATCACTGAGAAGTTGCTGATTAGATATGGAATATGATTAAATCAGTATTATGTTGTCATTAATGTCAACTAGTTTGACAGCACTTATCTTGTAAGTTACTATACCGAGACATCTGAAGAAAAGTGGAAAAGAGATGAAGAACAGAGAAATCTACATGAGGAAAGATGTACATGACAAATGAGGATAAGGAACACATTGAGTAACTTATTGATGAGTCTATGACTTGATGATATTGACTTTATTATGTTGCATTCATCTATAATAAAGTATAGAGCTGAAAGACACAAAGCAATGTTGTCGGTAAATAAAGCATTTTTAGTATACATCGACGGAGTGTAGTGTATACCGACCGCAGTATTCACCAATGCATTCTTTGTTAATCGAGTGAAACATAATGAATTAAATGATTAGTTTAAGCTGATAGGAATGATGAGCTGGCAAGAGTATAACATTGAGGTAACAGATAATGTTTGTTACGCAGATCAACGGCTAACAAAATTCAAAGAAGATCTAACGAAGTAGATTGAAACATGTTATTGACACAAGTACCAAGAAAGTTTAAGTGGCAAAATCTATGAATGTGATTAAGCGGCAAAATCTAATGGTGGAGAAGAAAATGATTTACTCATCTATATAAGAGAATAGAATTTCTTTAGTAAGACGCTGAAAAGAAGAAGCTGCAGGAATTTTGCATGAACAAGCTTTCATGCATTCTGATCATACTGGTTAGTGAGAACTGAGCTGTAGAACAATTACCAAGATACAGAGAGCTATTACCGATGGATAGTAAGTTGATACAGTATTGAAACTGAAGTGAAATATTAATCAGAAGGATTTGTATGGACTAAATATTGATCTGTAATCTGCAATTGAAGTTGTATTAAGGCAGTTCATTTTACTGTTACATATTTAACCATTGTATACAGTTCAAATCTCTAAACCGAGTGGACTCTGAAAGTCTTATGATGTATCATTCATAGAATGAACATTGTTATCCTGTCAACCCCATAGTGAATGCTGGTTGAATGATAACTTCTAGTCTAAAATCCTCTAACAAGGTCACACCTAACATTGTGTTTGTAACCTTTAACAGGGTTGGATCTTAACCGACCTCACTTCAAAAGAGTGAACAATTTTGGGTTGCCGGTCCCAGGTGGTTTTTCCCTTTACAGGGTTTCCACGTTAAATCTCTTGTGTTATGTGTTGATTATGATATTTGTTTGTTATCATACTTTGCATGTTACATGGTAGATTTTATTAGTAAATAGTTATAAGTATTAGACTGGTAATCGGTAAAAATCACAGATAGTAAGAGTTATTATTGCTTACCGACGAGCAGAAATAGAAGAAATTGTTTTGGATTATACATTTTGTATTGGGACACTGGATAACTAATTCACCCCCCTCTCAGTTATTCTAACAATCATTAGGATTGATTTCTATATTGGCTAATAGGTCATCTATCTTATTGTTCCTTTTATCCTTCCACACAATATTAAAGGCATCAAAACATTCAATCATATCCCATACTGCATTCCTATACTATTTCAACCTTTTGTTCTTGGAAGCATAAATTGATCTTACTTGAGACACAACTAGCTCTGAATCACCAACAACATGCACACATTTAATTCCATGTTTGTGTGCTAACTTCAAGCCTATCAATAGTGCTTCATATTCTACTATGTTGTTTGTGCATGAGAAACTCAATGTAAAAGAAAACTTATAAGTGTTTCCCTCAGGAGAAATGAGTAAAATACCTGTACCTGAACCATCCTTGCAGTTAGAACCATCAAAGTACATTACCCATAGATCACCTTTCTCGGACTTAGTATTCACCTCTACAGTGATAGGGGGAAAGACAACTTCTTTCACCAAAATAGTAACTTCAGCCTTGAAAGCATTGATATCAGTATATATAAAACAAGTAGTCTCATTATCAATGTTCCTTTCAATCATATGGGTCACCCTTGGCTCTCTCTCATTCTTGATAGATTGACCATCAATATTGAAATTTGCAAATGAGAGGTCACATTGTAAACTTCCTCCCATGGTAGCACTCCATTTCCTAGATAATAGCATCCCATAATGAGGAGGAATGTCTACAACCAAAACACTCATAGTCAATTCTTTATATAGATATGCTTCTAGCTTGTAGGGTAATGCATTGATAGTTCCAATGACATGCACTTCTCTTTGGTCCATTGCACAACATCTACCTTGAACAGTGTCAACCTTGAGACCCAAACTCTCCATGATTTTAAAAGGCATGACAATATTTGATGCACCTGAATCAATCATGCAATTTTTTACTATCATTCCATTCACTATGATGCTTAAGAAAAATGGATCAATGTTTTCAAGGCTAGCATTGATATAATTATCCAAATACATAGGTGGTATCTGAGATACCACTCCCTAAACTTTCACTTATTTCCAAGCTTCTGGTTGTGGCCCATTGGTACTACAAGCAACATTATTGTCATGAACACTATTCACCCATGCCAGATCTTTGTCTTTGTGTTCAGGGATTCTTAATAATTCATACAAGGGAACCTTGACAGTAATTTGGGACAAAATAGATAACATGTCAACAGGGGCAAAAGAAGGAATCTCAAGCTGCATTGCCTTAATATCCTTTTTCTTATCAGGTGTATTTATTGTTATTGTCATCTTCATTTTTTCAATCTTGGTTGTTGCATCAACTAACCTCTTAGTTTTCTTTTGGGTATCCCTTTCATGAACATTAGACACCTTGACACCTCTGGCTCCCCTTGGTTCCCATTTCTTACCTTTGATATTCTTAACTTTTACTGTATAATCATTTCTCAACTTATTTCCAGTGGGCTCCTTAGGAGTGGTATTTTTTATGAACATCCCTGCAGCTTTACCCATGCCATCATTTTCTATCATGCTTCTTGTTTGCACTTGGGCAACCATTTTTGCAGTGATCCTAGCAATCTCCTCCTTTGAGGGTCTTCTCAAATTAACTGGCTCTGAGGAAAAGTTCATGTTACATGTCTTTTCATCAATATCTTTATCATCATAAAAGACTTCTTAATGGAATAATGTCCTATTATGTCTTCTCCAGCACACATCAATTTCTTCATCAATATCAGAATCATCTTCATGTTCTAGATATGAGTTAATCATATTGCAACCAATGTCATCATTAGTTTCTTCTTGATCAAATTCGTCAAATTCATCATCCTAGTATGCAGTTATAGATTGTGCAACCACACAATGTTCTACAGAATGAGGAGATTGGCAAGCCACACACCATGGTGTGTCCTCTACAACATTCATAGTAGCCTTGTGTAAGGGATCAAGGATGGTCTTGTTATTATTTCCTTTGGCATTTGGGATAATAGGTTTGCTATCTTTCCTTTGGGTGTTATAAGAGTAATTATGCAACTTATTTTATCTATTGAAATTATTGTTTAAATGAGGCTTTTCACCAGTTTAAACCTTATCATTTTTGTTACTAGGTGCTTTCAAGTCCTTTAGTAAATTCAACACTTTATCTAGATTTTCCTCTTCTTGCTTCTTATTTCCAACATTTCTTTCTGTATCATCTTAAAATGGAAGCACTTTCATGATGAGAGTGTTTAGCCCTCTGAGTAAGTGGTTTGGGGTCATGTTAAGCACCTTGATCGGTTCTTTTCATGTATTTGGCTTTCTCCCCACTTTCCACTTCTTCGTTGCACTTGATTTCTTCATTCTAGGTGAAATTAGGGTTAGGACCTCAAGGATTCTCCTTAATTTCCCTCTTATGTGGCTCTATTTTTTAGGTAGGAATTAGAAATAGGTCCTCCTAGCTTTCATCATAGTCATCATAGGATTTTATGTCTATCCCTAACATTCTATCCCTGTCTGATATCATTTCTAGGTTTTTGGGCATCCCCGGGACCTCCTGACCTAGCTCTGACTGAATCTGGGCCCAGGGTCAAATTCGAGGTTGATCCTGACTAGGTTAGGATCAAGCTCAAACTTGACTAGGTCAGGATTGAGCTCAAACTTGACTAGGTTAGGTCCAACCTCTATTTTTCCCCCGTCATTCAAATTTCCAGAATCCAAAATTTCTGGGATTCGGGCTTTCGGGATATTTATTTTCCCACCTCCGTGTTAATCATTTTGGGTTTCGAGATGGTAAGTCCTTTAATTGCATTTAATCTAGTTATATTTCTAAAGGTTAGGACCTAATTGGGATTTAATTCTCCAAGGTGGCCCCTCTAGAGGATTGTGCCCTAGTTCACTATAAAAGGAGGCCTTCCTCTCTCATTTTCATCATCCACTTTCATGATAAAATCATCAAGTTTTGGCAATCACGTTTTCATGTGCAAGCTCTCAAGGTGATCAAGCAAGCATCCATTCAAGCATTCAAGTCCTCTTCTCCATCCAAGTTCTCCATTGAAGATCAAGGATTTAAGAATTCAAGCCATTGAAGGGATTTGGTTCAAGCATTCAAGATCCATCATGCAAACCCTAGATCTAGCCATAATGATGGTGTGATCTTCCTTCAAGGTCCTTTGTTCATCTTCAAGATCCATTTCATTCTTCTCTCAAGGTGGATTCCAAGCATACAATCATGGAGGTTTGATTTACATTTATTGTTGTGTTCAAGCTTTCATATCAATATACTTGTTTACATTTCAAATACAATTACATATCTATTGAAGTGCATAGCTTCATTGTTAGATCCTTTTCTACTACTTTCTAGCATTCCTATTTCAATTTCAATATTAAGATTGATTCCAAATCAAAGTTTGACCAAGGCAAACCCCTCAAACAAACAACAAAAACCCCCATTTTGTTGTAGGTACAAATGCGGAATTTTGGATCTAAGAGTGAATTTAGATACCCTTTTTGGCAAACTTCTGAGATCTATGAACAAAATTCAAATCAGACTTCAAATAAAGAATGTAGCATTTGACCTTTTATGAGGGTCAAACCCGACCTGAGCTCATCTTGGAGAAAGATTTCTAGGTTTTCTCTTTCTCAGCATTTCTAGTCCAAAACAAGTTTCAAAATTACCTGAAAGTACATACAGACATCAGAATTTAACATTTTCCAGATCTGCCCTAATTTGAGGTTAGTACTTGTGTTTCAATTATTTCATATTCCAAGCATAAAATTCCTTCAATAGGGAAATATTGGATTTACTCTCTCTCTCTCTCTCTTCCATATTCTCCATAAATTGATTCAATTGTGTATTAACCTCTTGGTTGATCAAATTGGATATCTTCATTGGGAATTTGGGTTTGAGGATAGATCTCATATCTTCCCCCTTTCCCTTTACATCTGAATAGAGGTGAATCCATTTTTAACACTATTCACTTTCATTATCCCTTTTATATTTTTTATCCCCAAACAACTTAGGATCATCTCTTTTCCCACCCAATTTTCTAGATATTTTCATATTGTTCTCAATGTTGAAAGCAATTCTAAATGCATCCATGAGAGTTCTAGGTTCTTTGTCTCTTAGTAAGTATCCCATCTTGCCATCAAAAGCATTAAAGTATGTGGTTAGGCAGATATTGTCATCTAATCTCATAACTTGAAACAACTTATGCATACCCTTCTAAAATCTCATGTTGAACTCAGTTGCAGACTCATTTTGATTCTTCCTTATGGTGTTAAATTTATTTAGCATGAAACTAGCATTAGGCCTATCGCCATATTGCTCCTTGAAGCATTTTTCAAAAGTATCCCATGTGTCAATACAATGGTCAGGGAATCTTTTGAACCAGTCTCTAGCATCATCCACCAAAGACTGAACAAATAGTTTCATGACTACATCCTCATGCTCAATTTCATAGTCATTTAGCATATCAACAAATAACCTAAGGTGTTCTTCACAACTAATGGCATTATTACCAAAAAATTTGGTTACCTTATCTCTTATATCAGCTGGGAAAGCATTTGGGTAACTTGTTATTCCATCAAATCTAATTTGCCTATACCCTTCTAATTGCATAGGTCTTCTTTGAAAATTTAAACCAGTGTTTCCACTAGAACTAGCATTCGCATCTATACTTCCACCTACTTCTGCACTCAACTGTTGTTTAGGGTCAACATTTAACTTGGTAGATGAAGCAAAAAGTAAATTATGAGTAGTAACATTACCAAGTGGAACAATATTAGAAGTTGTAGATGACATACCTATTTCAATGGCAGATGGTCCAAGAGTGTTTGCAGATGAAGCCTTCAAGAATTGGATCTTCCTTCTTGTTTTTTCAATAGAGGCTTCAACTTCAGCCTTCTCCAATTCCCTTGCTAGATCATCTTTTAACTTCCTATTCTTCTCCATCTCTATATCTTCACTTAAAATAGGTGGTGGGACTTTCGGTCTTGCCACAGACTCACTTATTTGAATCCCAACCATCTTTTTCTTTCCCTTTTCACTAACAACAGCATTAGGTCTTGTAGTTTCACTTTCATTTTTATCTTTAGGATAAGAAGCATAACCTTGGACTTGTCTAATCATAGGGCCCTCTTGTTCAAACTCATGATCTTGCAGCAGACATTCTTTTTCACTTCTCAAAGCATCAAGATCACTAAAAATTTCATGATGCAAAGATTTAGGAGTAGAAGAAAGAATTTTGTTTCTCTCCTTTAGCTCATTAATCTTTCTAAGTAGAGACTCTCTTTCTATCAATTCATTCATTGTCTCAGCCTCTCTTTCTTTTTGTAATCTCTTGTATATTTCATCTTTCTCTTCTAATTGTAATCTCAATGCACCCAAATCATTTGGGTTTATGATAACATCTTCAAAGCTTGATGATACATCCATATCAATGAGACTTTGATATGGGAAATGGACCCATCTTGGTTCCATGGGTTACCTTATAAACATGTCCTCATCTATATCTAAATTTGTCCCAAAGCCCCTTTCTCTTGCATGCACATTTTGATCTACAGGTAGTGAGATTTTTTCTTAAAATAATACTTCTAGGGTATCATAAAAATTATCTCCAAAATAGCCACTATCAGATTTAGAAATTTTATACTGTGATTCATCCTCATTAGAAAATGCATGTTGTGCCCTATTTCTGGCATTATTTTATTCTCTTACAGGGGCACTAGTAGATTCCCCATCTCTTTTAATCTAGCTTTTCTTTCCTGATCTAGGCAACTCCTCTAGAGTAACCTCTAGATGCTTCTTGGCAAAATCCCCAGTATTTCTTCTTTTGTCTGTGGTTTGTAACTTGTAAACACTAGTTCTAACCCTTTGAGTTGCCAACCACTTTTAATGGGAAATCTTAAGAAACAAACATTGAGAAACTTATATTGTTACAGACTCCACAGTGAAGTCACCATTTTGTTGGTTCCTTTTCTTTTTACTTGCAGATTTATAATTTGGTTGACAAACTAATGTCATTGACTCTATCACCACTCCAAATCTGACAAGAAAAAGGGCCAATTAACAAGGATCAAGAGAATGATCCTCCTACACTTTGAGCTTTAATGCTTAGGCGGGTATACCTTGGATTCACTTCTTAAAGGAATCAAAAAATATTAAACATTAATGTCCTTGACACATTGATTTAAATATTTTATCATTTATATGTTGGTTGATGATGAAGAACTACTTCCTAAGAACAAACCAGTGTCTTATCCTAGGGAAAAGAGTCAAATACAATATACCTCAATAGAAAACTTAATTCAAACACACTCAAATCCAAAATAAGTGTTTTGCCTATTATTCCTCTCACTCTCACACTTGGACATCAGATTCTCACTAAACCATGAATTCTCTAAGACTATCTTTAAGGATTTAATCCTGACTTTGGAAGGAACTCAAAGATAATTTCACAATTTAGTTTGTAAACCATACATTAACCTACTTTGCAACATTAACATTTAAGAATTCAAGATTAAAAAAAAGAAGACATTCACAAATTTGAGATTAGAATTCAAGTGTATTCTCATTAAAAATTTTAGTATCAATACATTGAAAATGACCAA
Organism: Chamaecyparis obtusa; assembly: GCA_027943335.1. NCBI lineage: Eukaryota > Viridiplantae > Streptophyta > Pinopsida > Cupressales > Cupressaceae > Chamaecyparis > Chamaecyparis obtusa. Next base: position 105,137 of record BSBK01010515.1, on the reverse strand, counting down.
ATGCTAGAACCAAACCCTAAATCCAAGCTCTTTCTATTCAGTTACCAATTTCACCATCCTTTGAAAAATACATCAAACTTCTATATATAGTCACTAGTTGTCTTGGAATCTTCAAGAAATAATGCAACAAGCTTTGGATAGCTAGGATAGAACTAGGGGTTTCAACCACCATACCAACCGGATAGTCAAAAAAATTACTGTAGGAATGACAAACCAAGCAATCCAGAGCAATCAAGTCCAAATTGATCTTCATTTATGGCCAAAATCCTAACTAGTACACTAGAGACTTGAAATTTCATCATTTTAGCTCCATGTTTACTTCATCTACATAATAAGTTTAGTGACTGCTCCACCCATCTTCCACGGCATGGACATCCTCCATAGACAAGCATCATTTTTGGATGATACTGTGACAATGGACAACATCAAATTAGGTAGATCAGTCACCCAAGCATTAAATAACTAGTCCTTTTCTCATAGGAAACCCTTAAATATTTTAAATTTTTGGTGGCAACGGTCAATTAGATAAGTTTAAAACACAGTCGTTGATCTCTATCCTTTCCCAGCACATCAGGTGGCATTAATTAAATGACAACAGTCACTTAGCCTTTTAAAATTATCCAGCCACATCATCATTATCAGCAACCATTAAAAAATGAGCACCTCAGCATGACTTGGCAACTGGACCCACTATCTTATTAGTCCTTCCATCAGACGACTGGCGCAAACTCATGATGATTAACCTATCCTGCATCTTTCTTTAGCGGCATCACGACCACTGTTACATCAACCTTGACTTGTACTACCTTTATCTTAACCTTAGAAAGCTTCCCTTAACCCTGATTCATCTGGCGAACTAGCTACTAAAGGCATTCGTCAAATCTTAGAACACTTTTCTTAACCATGGTTTGGTCTAGAGATCAAGAAAACAAAGCATTCGCATGATCACTGAGTAAATCCTTAACCCTGTGTTCCATCTGGAGAACAAGTGACCACTATTTAATCTATTTATCATCAACAGCCCTAATTCAATCTCTCAGTCTTCAAACCTTGACTCAAGTTTGATCACAAGATCACTAAAGTATTTGCTAGATCTCAGAACATTTCTCTTAACCCTGATTACATTCGAAGAACATGAGATAGCCTTCATTCACCAAGACACCAGATCTTTCACTTAACCCTAGTCAAATCATGAGATCAAGCACCAATCGTTGATCTTGTCCTCATCTTGTGGTTATTGTTGAACCTCTGAGCCTATAACTTAACTCACCTTTAATCAAGTGATCCAACGATAAGAGAAAATCATGACTTGCCTTTAACTATGGTCATACTTGGAGAATACATGATTAAGCATTCTCACATTCGCTAGATAAGTTCTTGACCTTAGGTTAAATAATGAGAACATGCAAAAGCATCAGTCACAAGATCATTGAATCGGAACTTAACTACCTAGGACTACCCTTCTGTTGACCTTAACTTAACCCAAGCCCATCTAGAGATCACGCAAACAAAGGACTTCGCATGATCACTAGATACTTGCCTTGACCAAGGTTTCATTTGGAAAACACATGAATGCAATGTTCATTGAATCATTGGATTCCTTTCTTAACTCTGATTCCATCTCAAGAATATGCGCCAGTCATTGATTAAGATCAACATCGACGATCCTCGCCTAATCTCTTAATGTCAAGTGCCTTGGCCGGATCATCTGGAGAATCTGATGAAATACAACTAATTTAGAACCTAATTGAAGAATTTGTGATTAAAGATCACCAAGCTGATTGATTAGATATGTAAGATGATTAAATCAGTATTATGTTGTCATTGATGTCAACTAGTTTGACAGCACTTATCTTGTAAGTTACTATACCGAAACATATGGAGAAAAGGAGTGAAAGAGATGAAGAATAAAAATATCTACATGAGGAAGATGGATATGACAGATGAGGATAATGAATACATTGAGTAACTTGTTGATGAGTCTATGACCTTATGATATTGACTTGATTATGTTACATTCATCTATGATGAGGAAAAGAGCCTAAAGACATAAAGCATTATTGTCGGTTAATGAAGCATTTCAGTATACACTGACGGAGTGTAGTGTATACCGAGCACAGTGTAAACTGAGCTTGTGTTCACCGACGCATTTCTTTGTTAACCAAGTATAATTGAAAGACTTAAATGATTAGTTTAGCCGATAGGATTGATGAGCTGGAAAGTGTATGATTTTGAGGTAATAGATAATGTTTGTTATGATGATCAATGGCTAAAAAAATTCAAGGAAGATCTAATGGAGGAGATTGAAACATGTTATTGACACATCAGCCGAGGAAGGTTAAAGCAAAAAAATCAGTGGATGAGATTAAGCGGCAAAATCTGATGGACAAGAAGAAAATGGTTTACATGTCTATATAAGAGACTGATGATTTCATGATGAAAGTTTCCAGAAGAAAAGAAAAACTACAAAATTATTGCATGAACAAGTTTTCATGCATTCAGATCATATAGGTTAAGGAGAACCCAACTGCAGAGCATTACCGAGCAACAAAGAGTAATTACCGACGAACAGTAAGTTGATATATTGTTGAATCAGAAGTGTTACATTGATCAAAAAGATTTGTATGAGCTGAATATTGATCTGTATATCTACAATTGAAGTTGCAATAGATCAAATCACCTTCTGTTACATATTTAACCATTGTACACAATCAAATCTCTTAACCGAGTGGACTAAGAAAGTCTTATTATGTATCATTCATAGAATGAACATTGTTATCAAGTCAACCCCATAGTGAATGTTGGTTGGACAATAACGGTTGGTCTAAAATCCTCTAACAAGGTCACACCTAATAGTGTGTTTGTAACCTTTAACAGGGTTGGGTCTTCACTGACCTCACTTCAGAAGAGTGAATATTTTTGGATTGCCGGCCCTAGGTGGTTTTTCCCTTCATAGGGTTTCCATGTTAAATCTCTTGTGTTATGTGTTGATTTTGATATTTTTTTGTTATCATACTTTGCATATTACATGTTAGATTTGATTGGTAACTACTATATGTTTTAGACAGATAATCGATAAAAGCACAGACAGTGAAAGTATTTTATGTTTACCGAGTAGCAAAATTTGAAGTATTTGTTTTGGATTATACATTTTGACTTGGGATAGTGATTAACTAATTCACCCCCCTCTCATTTATTCCAATAGAATCAATGACTCAAGGAAATATAAATCATTCACTAGGTTGTTGGATGTTAAGCCACTAACCATCATGACTATGAGACTACGCAAACACACAGTCGCCAAGTCGTTAGATGGAGATTTAAATACTCGGGAAAGGAAAAAAGACATATGCATAAAGGGTACTTAAGTGGCCTGAAAAGGTAATGAGGAAATAGACTTGGCTAGGGTTTTTTGACTTAGACAAATTTTATGAAACCCTAGACATGGATAAACCCTATTTCTCAGACATTAAAATGGCCATATCTCTCTGGTTTTTCTATTTAATCACATGCACTCTTAAATGAAGCTTGGACACACAAAAAACTATCCCTGGCTAAAGGCACAAGCCATAAAACCTCCTCCATCTTCTTCGTAGTTAAAAACAAGTTGCAGCTAGGGAAAGATAATTTCTAGGGTTTTGCAGGATAAGGCCATTTTCATTAGATTTTGGCTATGATGGGAAAATGGGCTAACAAAACCATAGGAAAATAACTAAATCCAATCACATAACCCAATGTGATTCACCAACACAAATAGGACATGATCTAGAAACATGAATTGCCACAACAACAACACAAACATATTTGACTCAAAATTCACAACTGTCTCTGCACTGTTCTTTAAGAAAACTAAACATCAACCTCTGTCACTCAAGAAAATATCTTCCCAACATCCAAATTTCAAGCCATACAAGATGAAGACACACATCCACATCCTTAACTCAACACCAGGTTAGCAACCAAAAATATTGCATAACTGATCCTCACCGAATAAAAAATTGCAAAACTATCTCTATTGAAATAACTAGAAAACCATCTTCTAATATATCAACCATAACTTCCTCAAATAATAAAGATAACCTCTACAAATTTAACAAGATTAACTATAGACATTCCACAACACCTCTACATCTTCACAACAACTGACCTGAAATACATTGTTCATACCGAACCAAAAACTCTTAACTGAACAAACCATAAAATTATCAAGAATAAATAAATATGTTGACATCAATAAAAAAACATTAATTCCAATACATATATGCATTAAATATCTAACAATATCCCCCTTTGGAATTGATGGCAACATATGATGTGAAAAACCAAATCAATGCACAAAGAAACAATCAACCATAATATATCAACTACTCCCCCTAAGTCTGACACTCGATTTCCTCATGGAAATCTCTCCCTTCAGTTCTTCCTTTATTTTTTTTGACATGGCTATCTCTCCCTTTTTCACATCAATTATAAAGGCATGTATATGCACAAACTCATAGAGGCCAAACAAAAATTATCTCATCAAAAGTATGAAAAACATACCTTGCAAGACCAACTACTCCCCCTTAGGAGTAATCTAAAAAACATCAATTTAGGATGAAAGATAATATCTATATAAGCATTGGACCGATGCAAATCTATGCATCTCTATCTTTGATCAGGAGGGGCTCTCACCCTAACCTTACCTCAAAAATGCTCAAAAGTGTCCTTTGGAAAGGGCTTCATGAAGATATCTATAATCTGTTCTTTTGTAGACACATATTCCAATCTAACTTCTTTTTCATTCACCTTTTCATTCAAGAAATGATACTTTATAGATATATGTTTTTTTAATGCAACACGGGGTTCTTTAAAATATTGATAGCACTTGAATTGTCACAATAAATAACAATAGGCTCACCAAAACTTATTTTGATGTCTTCCAACATTTTCTGCATCCAAACTACCTGATTATAATTTGTAGCAACACCAACATACTCAGCTTCAGAAGTAGATTGAGATATACATTTTTTTTGCTTACTGAATGAAGAGACTAACTTCTTCCCTAAGAAGAATGCTCCACCTGTAGTGTTTTTCCTATCATCCACATTACCTACCTAATCGGCATCGGTATAGACACACAATATAAGATCATTATCCTTAGGATACCATAGGCCATAGTCCATTGTCCCTTTCAAGTATCTAAATATCCTCTTAACAGCAACAACATTTGATTCCTTCAGTTCTTCTTGAAATCTCACAAAAATGCAAACAACATTCATTATGTCTGGTCTACTCTGAGTCAAGTATGGAAACCCACTGATCATTGATTCATAGATTTTTTTACTAACAAGAGGGGAATCATCATTTTTTGTTAATTTTCAACTAGTAACCATAAGGTTTCCAATAGTTTTAGAGTCATCCATTCCAAATCTCTTTAACAAATCCTTCACATACTTAGTCTGTGATATGAAAATCCTTTTTTTTATTCACTAATTTGAAGCCAAGAAAGAATTTCATCTCACCTATCATGTACATCTCAAATTCCTTTTTCATCTCATGAACAAAATTTTTAGTCAACTTGTCATTTCCACTAAAAATGATATCATCCACAAATACTTTAAAAATTAAGATATTATCATGATCAATTTAGAAATAAAAATCACTATCAATGGGTCCTTTACTAAAACTAAGTTTCATCAAATATTTATCTAAACTTGCATACCAGGTACTTATTTCAATCCATACAATGTTTTCTTCAATCGACAAACCATGTCACTTTTATAAGTCAAAGGAAAACCATTAGGTTGTTTAATGTAGACTTTGTCTTCTAATTCTCTATTCAAGAATGTAGACTTAATATCCATCTAATATACTTTGAAATCTCTATAAGTAGCATATGCAAGAAATATTCTAACAACTTCAATTCTAACAATAGGAGAAAAATTCTCCTCAAATTCAATACCTTCCATTTGTGAATATCCTTTGCAAACTAATCTATATTTGTTTCTTACCACTTCACTATTTTTGTTCAGTTTGTTTCTGAAAACCCATTTTGTTCCAATTACATTCTTGTCCTTCGATTTGGGAACTAAGATCCATGTTTTGTTCTTTTCAATTTGTTCCAATTCTTATTTCATTTCCTTAACCAAACTTTCATATTTGTAAGCTTCATCAACTTCTTGAGGTTCAACTTTAGAAATCAAACAAATTTCATCTCTCTAGCATATTTTCCTCTAGTCAAGATACCTTGATCTCTATCACCAATAATCTTAGTTTACTGAATGATTCAACCTTACATACCTTGGAGTCTTTGGCTTTTCTTTTGTAGAAGCCTTTTGAGTTTCTACATCTTCCTTATTTAGAACTTCTCCATCATGTTTTGTCGATTCGTTCTAATTTTGATTTTGATTTTGTATTTGTACAATCTAACTTTATCCTTCTTCATTTGATTCATTACTTCATAAATTAAACTAGTTCTAATAATTCTTGTCAACTTTCACATTAGCACTTTCAACTATATTTCTCAACCGGTTGTTAAAACATTTATAATCTTTTCTCTTTGTAGAATATCTAAGAAAGATATCTTCATCACACCTAGGATCAAACTTCCCTAAATCTTCATCTCTCTTGATATAGAATTTGCTTCCAAAAATTCTAAAATACTTCACTGTGGGAATATGACTATACCAAAGTTCATAGGGGGTCTTACCAGTACCATGCTTTATTTTAACTCATTTCAAAGTGTATATTGCAGTACTAACAACTTCTCTCCAGTACATCTAAGGTACATTTCCTTCCATCATTATAGTTCTTGCAGTATTAAGTATAGATATGTTCCTTCACTTTGCAATTCCATTTTGTTGTGGGGTTCGAGGATCTAACATCTATCTTCTTATTCTATTCTCTTCACAATATGCATTAAATTATCCTGAAGTAAATTATCCACCTTTTTCTGATGTCAAACATTTCAGCTTCATTCATTTCTTAGTCTCAACCATAGCTCTAAATTTATTGAATTTTTCAAAAGATTTAGAATTTTCCTTTAAAAATGTAACCCACATCATCCTTGAATAATCATCAATGAATATTATAAAATATTTGTCACCATAATAACTCCTAGCTCTAGTAGGACCAAATAAATTTGTATGCACCAAATCTAACAATACATTTGAAGAATATGTCTTGATTTTAAAAGTAGATCTTGTTAGCTTTCCCAATTGACATTCCTTACACATCACATTATCAAGCTTCAATAATCTACATAGATCTCTTATATCTTGTGTAGCACTTATCTTCATAATGTTATCAAATTTTACATGACAAAGTCTCTTATGCCATAACCAACTATCGTCAATTCAAGCAATCAAAAATTTATTCTATGTGCTATTCAAATGAATAATATTGCCTTTGGTCTTGGTGTTTGATGCAATCTCTTTTATAGAGCTTCCTCTGATTGTGCACTTTCCATCCTTCAATTACAACGTGTATCCTTTACTGACAAGTTGTCCTACACTCAAGAGATTATGCTTCAAACCGTCAACATATAGGACATCATTAGTATTATTTTCACCATCTAGTGTAATTGGACCCTCTTCCTCTGATAAAATAAGGAGTATTGTCACCAAATCTGACAACACCACCATTATACCTTTCCAATTTCATAATTTTTTTCTTATCTTCAGTCATATGATGCGAACAACCACTATATATGACCCATTCATTTTTAATTTCAACATGTGTATCTGGGGCTTTTTCTTCATTTAAAAAGGTAGTATTCTCATCTTTAATAGCAATAAAGGTAATTTTATCTTCACTCTTTTCAGATTCATCATCATTCACACCATCAGTAGTAGCTAGATAACATTTCTTGTGATACTTAGGTTGAAACTTTCTAGGCTTATGGTTTGGTACTCTCTTAGGACATCTAGAAGAAAAATGACCAATCTTATTGCAAGAAAGAAAATTTAAAAGGTAGCTTCCCTTCATGCTTATATGAACACTTGGGAACTCTTTTTGCAATTAGGACTTCTAGCTCTTCTATATTTCTTTCCTCTTCTTCAATCTCTTCCATTACTTTTTATATCTAGATACAATCTTAGAAGAACTTTCTCAAAACTCATACTTTGGCTTATCCTTAGAAATAGTATCTTTAAATGAAAGTTCATACTTAGGAATATTTTCATGAAATATAGTCATTTCAAAAGTAGATAACTTACCAACTAGTGAATCCCTTGTCACTTTAGAAATGGTCCTAATTTCCTCAATTGCAAAAAAAAAATATCATAGGAAGGAGGTAAGGATCTCAGAATTTTGGAAATAATTTCATCCTCATACATTGTTCCACTAGCACTTATGATTCCACAAACAAGTTCGATCACCTTTTGAACATATGTTTAAATATTTTCATCATATCTCATCCTCAAGACTTCTAGATTTCCTTTCATGCTTTGTAACTTTTCTTTCTTCACAAGAGAATCTCCTTCATGCAATGCTTCCAATTTTATCCATATCTCATGTGCAGTCTCCAACTCCATGACATTAGTATATTCAACATCTAATAAGGCACTCAACAATGCTTCTTCGATTCTTGTGTTATATCCAAATTATGTCTTCTCATCAACAGTAGCAACATCCAAATCTATAGGAGGCTGATAATATTTCTTTGCAACTGACCAATACTCTTCTCCAATGCATCTCAAGTGTGTAATTATTATTCCCTTCTATATATAGCATAGTTGGTTCCATAAAATATCAGACTCTCTTTCTTAAAGGCTGACATCCCAAATCACCTCAAGAGGTTAAGCTTCAAAAAGAGGATCTAGCTCTAATACCAATTGATATAAATAAGGAAGCACACAACTAGGGGGGTGAATCAATTGTGTCCAAAACATTTGAGTTTAAACCAAGACTTACTAGTACTTAACTTATTTATTTGATGTGATCATTAAGGAACTAAACCATGAACACAAGAACACATAACACTAGATTTTTTTTGTGTGGAAACCCAGTTAAGAGAGAAAAATCATGGTGGGGATCAAACCTAGTAGATGATGTACTAGCACATATAACTCTGTTAAAACAATAGGGGAATACACATGCATTCAGGCTCACTACCTAGAGCTCACTGCTCAAATAAAACTAAAGGCAACAACCCTAAGATTACAATAAGCGAAACAACCCAAGGTGGACTACAACCCACTAAATTATGAATTAAATGATAGCATCTTTGATATGCTAATAGAGCTCCAATGAATTACAACTCTATTCTCAATTCATTTCAGATTCCACTCATACCTCTTTGCACATCTACTGATGTATGTATCCATCAAACATCTCTCTCTCTCTCTCTCTCTCTCTCTCTCTCTCTCTCTCTCTCTCTCTCTCTCTCTCTCTCTCTCTCTCTCTCTCTCTCTCTCTCTCTCTCTCAATAAAATAATCTTGTCATCATCCAAATCACAAACCATCTAAGTTGAGGACACACAACCATGTCCTTAACTCAACACTAGTTTAGAAACCAAAAATATTGCATAACTGATCCTCACTTAATCAAGAACTGCAACAATATCTCTATTGAAATAACCAGAAAATTATCTTCTAATAGATCAACCATAACTTCCTCAAATCGTAAAGAGAACTTTTACAACTTGAATAGGATCAAGTAAAAACATTTCACAATGTCTTTATAGCTTCGCAAAAATTGATTTGTAATATACTGTTCATACCAAACCAAAAACTCTTAACTAAACAAACCAGGAAACTATCAAGAATTTAGAAATATGTTGACATCAATGACAAAACATTAATGGCAGCACATATAGGCATGAAATCTCCAACATGTGGCACTAATTTTGTAATTGCGATGAATTAATTTGTAACCTACAAAACTAAAATCCTCAAGAAAAATTTGATTAGATCTAGGCATGTTTCACATCAAGTTCACTAATTATGTTGATGTAGAAAAATAAGAAATGTACATAGAATGTAAAGGCAATCATAAAAACCCAAATTCAATGCTTTAGCCTACTCCAACCGATAGAGAGTGATAAAAAAATCAAGTGTAAAATAATAAATCAATAAAAATAAAAAATTTGCATTCAATCCCAATGAATTCTCCATTGTCATTCTCCTTTTTGAGTTGTAATGTTTGCTCTCAAATTTGTGACACCAAACTATTATGTGATTACATGAAAATTTGAAGACTGATTCCTTAAGACTTTTCTTAGCCAAGATGAGAAATCAAGGTTGGTTTTATAGATTTGTAGATTTCAATTATCAATTTGGATTAAAAGATAATGACAAATTTGTTGAGACAACTTGATAGTCATGATAACAAGTTAGAATTGGTTGCCTAATTTACAAAGATTGAGTGCAACAAGGAGTTAAATAAACTAATTGGGAGTTGATTTATTCCATGAAGAAGATTGACAAAATTGATTGATCACTTGAACTGAGAGTGAGTAGTAGTTAGAATGGTAGAACTGTATACTTAATTAACATTAAATGATTATTTAATTGAGCATAAGAGAGTAATAAATAAAATAAAGTTTTTATTTATTTTGAAAAGAAGCAACTTTTTCAAAAAGTGAATAATTAATTAAATTAAAGAGTATACCTAATTATATATGACTTGGTTAACTAATTAAATAATTGTAATAATTATTTAATCATGTGAGAGAAATAGAAAGTGATTTGATTAAATAATAAAGATTATTCTATAGAGGGGTAAAATTGGGGAATATGTAAACCTGCAACAAGATTATTAGGATTCAACCATAAAGCTCCAATATAATTGCTAAAGTTCTACACCTATCCAAGAGAGAGTAAACTAATTAAATCATGCACAATTCATAATGATATTCAAGCATAAATCAAATTACACATAATTTACCAACACCTCTCCTTTGTTTCTTTATTTTTCAATGCAATGTGGGCTCTCAAATTTGCTCTTAAATTAATGACATGAAAATTTGAGCATTATGGTTGAAGAAATTGTGAGGAATCACCCATATTTTATAAAATTTTGGACTTCAATGGATGGTTCAGATTAAGGGGTGTTGACTGGTAATGAATGATCAAGATTAATTATAAGTGGACTAATTGGATAGATGACTTAGACTAATTGATAGTTGATTGACTACATGGAATAATAGATTGGAGAGATAACTTGGTTGATTGACATAAAATTGACTGCATGACTAAAGACTGCATATCTAATTGATTACATTAATCAAAAGACTTAGTTAGCAATAGGAAAATGGAATATTAAAAAATTAAAGATTTTTTCAATTAAAGAAAGAATCTTTAGTATATTAAATAATTAAAATAATTATTTAATTGTGGTGACAAAAATGAGAATAACATTAATTTAATTAAATAAGAGACACAAAGTGTCAAATTTCCTCCCAATAGCATAATGCTTATAGAGTTTGGATGAATCGAAACAATTAAAAACTTGCAAGGAAAAGAGGTAAAATACTTGCACATAATAATTAAGAATGTAGTAAAATTTAGCATTATATATATTTGGACATGTTAGAAGAACTAGTTGTTATGGTGTATTGAAATAAAAAATCATTAATGTATAACTCAAAAATTGATAATCTAAGTATATTGTCAATGCTAGTCAAATACAGTCACCTTGTACAACAAGGAAGCAATAGCAAGGCCCATTGAATCAAATGTAAGTAATAAGAATTACATAAGAATTGTTGTGTACTTTATTGACTTTAGAATAGATTTATTACAAAAAAATTTAGTGTCTCCTATACTTATAGTTTTCTACTTGGCCTCTGCCACACGGTGTTGGAAACTACAATTGAAACAATTGTTATATTGTCATTGATGTCAAACCTTAACTAGTAAGATAGTTGCTATCTAGTAGAGCACCATATCTTTTGATTGATGAAGAGGACTTGAAAAGAGGAGATAACAAGATGACCTAAGGAAAGGTTGAGTTATGTGTTACTTCAATGGGTACTTGATTAGTTGGCACATTGACAAGGTAATGTGTTGTTTATCTTTAACACTAAGTGAAGAAGTTAATATATTTGAAGCATAGGCTTAACCAAGAAAAAGAGAAGAAATACAGTTTAAGCCGAGTGATGTGAGTGTCGACCGAGCACCAGTTTAAGCTGAGCAAATTTAGTGTTGACCGAGCATCATTAATTGCTAAGTAACAGATAATTAACCGAGTGAAGATAGTGATTGCCAAGAAGAAAGGTTTTTAACGATGACCGAGTAAATGAACACAATATTGGTCGAGTGTCAATAATTTATAGTTTGTGATGGAATTGAGAATCCTAGCTGACATAATTGAATTCTTGGGATATGTAAAATGTGTTGACATTAATAATGAATGATCTGGAGAATTTAATGCATGGTAAACCATTTTCTTATGGATTCAAGGAGAAGTTTGGAGAAGTATATAGAAGGATAAGGAGGAGAACAAAATAATGGAAGGATTCAATGAATCTAACCTAAACCTAAGATCTACCAAAGAAATTAAGTGGCAAAAGATTATTCTACCTAATCAAGGAGGTATAAGGATGACCTAATTGTGAGGTTATGGAGAGTGTGGGAAGAGGTTGATGTTATTGACTGACGAACCTAAGCAAAAGGCTAAGAAGAGTTGTGAAGAGATTAATAAAGCAGAGGTGATTTCTTGAAGAGATTTCAAAGTAGATCAGAGACTGAGATGGTAATGAAGGTCAATCAGTAAATCAACATATGAGCGTATTGGATCTGTATTTGCAAAGTGAGTTGTATATTTCATATCAGAACCTATTGTTACTTTCTAACCATTGTATCATTCAAAATATTTTAATCAAGGTTGACCTAACAGTCATTTTTTAAACCCTTTAATCAAGGTAACATTCTAATGGAATGTTCTTAAGCCCTATAACCAAGCCACTCTTAACAGGGTGATTAAATCCTTTTATAGGGTCACACCTAGTAGTGTGTATTGTAAACCTTTAACAGGGTTGGGTTCTCACATAGTTCACTTCAGAAGAGTGAAAATTTAGTAGCATGTTACTGGTGGTTTTTCCCAAATTGGGTTTCCGCGTTAAATCCGAGTGTTATACTTGTGTGAATGATATTTGATGTGTTATGTTGTTGAAATTTTTATATTTTGCAAGTTGATTACTTTTGGATAGTGGACTACAAGTTTTATGTTACTGATATATTTTATAGAGACCGAGTGAATTGATGATTATATCTAAGTTTTTTGAAGATTTTAAAAGTATTGTTGGTACATATGGACTTGAGGATAACTGATTCACCTCCTCCTCTCTCATTTATTCTAAAATCATTCTAACAATTGGTATCAGAGTTATTGGTGATTGTAAGGAGAAATTTTAAAGGTCCTTGAAGCTAATGATAGATGTACAAAAAGGAGGTACCAAAGCTAAACAAGGATAACTTCCCTGCATGGCAAAGCTTGATGAAAGTGCACCTAACTGGTATTGGTGATTCAATGAAATACTTTGTGGAAAATAGTTATGTGCCAGTTATTGCACCTATGACAGCTAAGGAGATGAAGGAAAAACAAGAACACAATCAAGCAATGTTGAAGATTGCATATGCCCTAAGCTATCCTAAATTTGAAGATATCAAGGACTGTACTAATGCAAAGAAAATGTGGGAAACACTAGAAGCTATCTGTGGTGGGGACACAAATGTACTGAGAGCCAAATCTAAAAGTTTGAGAGGTAAGTTTGATGAAATGAAAATGCAAGAAGGTGAAAACATTGTTCAGTATTGTGGGAGAGTAAAAGACATAGTAAATGCTATTAAAGGAGCTAATGGAAACATTGATGATGAAATTGTTATTAGTTAAGTGTTGAGAACCTTACTTCCTATTTATGCTATTAGATTTTCTACAATACAAGAATCAAGATGTACTCCTGGTAATGTCCTAACTTTGGAAGGTCTTGTTGGTAGGCTTATTGCTTTTGAGTTGTCTAATTTTGATAATTTCACTACTCACAACATTGAATCCGCATTCAATTCTTAGATGGTTCTTCATAAGTCTAAGAAAGGAAAAGAAAGATGTGTGAAAAGTGATAGTAACAACAACAATGGTAGTGATACTTTTGATGATGATCTAGATGATATTGAGGCACCTATGGCTAGAAGGCTACCGAGAGGAAAAGGAAAATTCAAAGGTAAACTTCCTATAATCTATTTTTCATGTAACAAAGTTGGCCATATTGGAGCAAGATGTCCTGATAGGAATGACAAGGATGAAAGAAGGGAAAGTAAGTATAAAGACAAAAGAAATGACAGAGATCACAGAAGGTACAAGGACTAAAAAGACAAAGGTAATAAATCTTGTTATATTGTTGAAGAGGAAACTGACAGTGAAAGTAGTGAATCTGATGATTGTGATATAGAAGTTGTTTATGTTGCTATGAAAGATGATTCTGATGAAGATGAGAAAAATGCACTTATTTCATATGTGAGTAAAGGTTATAAATGGATTATTGATAGTGCTTTCTCACTTCACATGACTAGTGATAAAAGTAAGTTTGAAATCCTAAATCATTACAAAGGTATAAGTGTTAAGTTTGGTAATGATGCACCATGTCTTGTGAAATGAAAAGGATCAATAAGATTAATTGATAAGATTAGATGTGATAATGCTTATTGGGTTGAAGGTCTTAACTATAATTTGTTGAGTGTTGCACAGTTGAACAGTAATGGTTACTGAGTTGAATTTCATCACAAGAAGGCTAAAATATTTGATGTCACTGGTGAACTAATTGGAAGTGGAGATCAGACAAGAGGTAATTTTTTCTATCTAGACCTATCTGAGGAAACATGTTTGTTTGCACAATTTGATGATGCATGTTTATATCATAAAAGGTTGTGTCATGTGAACTTTGAGAATTTGGTAAATATTAGTAAGATGAAGAAAGTTGGAGGTTTACCAAGATTGAAGAAACATGATAATGTGATGTGTAAACAATGTCAATTGGGAAAAATAACAAAGTATAGTTTCAAGAGAAAGATATATACTTTTGATAATATTTTGGAATTGGAAGAAGGAGAGGCTAGTAATGTACCTGAACTAGAAAACAAAGATGTCGAGCAATAGCATGAACCTTCTGAGTCGCAACAAGAAAATGTCAAGCATCAGGAGGAGGATGTCAAGCAATCAAGTGAGGAGGCAGAGAATATACTAGATGAACCTAAAGATCAAGAACAAGTAGAAAGGATATTTGAGCCTACATTGGTACAATATGTGAGAAGACATCATAAGCCAGAACAAATCATTGGAGATAAAGAATATGGAGTCACAAAAAGAAGTAAGTTGAAAGATCAAACATGTTTGTTATGTGAATTTGAGCCTAAGATAGTGAAAGATTCTTTAGAGAATGAAGATTGGATTCAAGCCATGAATGAAGAAATAGAGCAGATAGGAAACAATAAAACCTAGACACTAGTATCGAGACCAGAAGATGAGAATATTGTAATACCCCAAAAATGGGCTATAAGTTCATTAACCTCCTATATCATCAAATCATATGAAATCGACATCAAAGTCCTAACCTAAGGCACATCTAAACATCATCAAATCTAATTGATTATCTTAAATTTTGCATCGGAGAATATTCCTAGTAATATTCCTAATTATCTTAATTATCTTTAATTTCATAATTATTTGGCAATAAATCACATTTATCCTAAAGTTTGATTAATTGAATATTTTCATATTTAATTAATTAGATTTAATATTTGCCACTTAATTGTGTAATTAAATTTAATTATATCTATTATTAATTGTATTATTTAATTTTGACAATAAATCTAATATCATATGAATAATTGATTAAATTTTTATTTAATTAATTAAAGCAAGTTGTCATTATTTAATAATATAATTTTTAATAAAGGTTTGATTAAATAATTGATTAACCCATAAATCAATTGTTTTATTTTTAAAAGCAGTTAAGTTGGAAATAAATCACTTTATTATTAAATTAATTCATAAATAAAACATGCACAATCATAAAAGCAGACAACTATCAATTATCAATTAAAGCTAAACTCTATTTTGAGTTAAAACTTAGCTTTTGCATGTTTTTGTGAGTTAATTATCTTTTATTTAAAAATAACTCAAAAATCAAGTTGAGTTATTTGAGTGATTTATAGTTTTTTCCCATGCACCTCTAAAGCCCTGGATTTCTATAAATTAAAGGCTCAGCTCTTCACAAATCATCTCATATTTTGCACAATCACGCTGGAGAATTGGAATTGAAGAATCAAAGCTCTTGCGAATCGACATCTTTGTGAGATCAATCTTATTTTTGCATTCATATTTCATATCATTGTTAGATTAGCATAGCATATCAATTTTCAATAGCATTCATATCATATCAGTTTTTATCATTCTTATTGCATAGAAAATATCAAAAATATAGATTAATTGCATTTCTTCTATATCTAGAATTGCATTCAAATCCTTCATTTAGGTGTCGTCTAGGTCACTGATCTCGATAATAATCTGAAAACATTAATCTCGCACCTATTAGAAGGCAGTAAATCGCTTGGTTAGATAGCTTTCAATTTTGCACGATTTTGATTATAGCTAACCTCTAATGTTTTACTGAAGTGTTGTGTCTACAGATCAGGTACAATTTTCACACACACATTTCTGGCGCCCACCGTGGGGCAACCCACCTTTGCATGCTGGTTTTGATTTTTTTGGGAGCTAAAACTCCAAAATTTCAAAGATTTAATTTTATCTCCCAAACGGCTTGGAATTTTGGCCTGAAATTTTTTTTGCAGCTTGGTGACATGTCATGGAAGCTACAGTAAAAAATTTAGAATTTTCTGAGATGTTTTAAATTTTTAATAATTTTTTCTTGAAATTCTGGAAAAAATTAATATCTGACGCAAATAAGCATATTTTTCAAAAAATTTTATATTTTCGGAAAGCTCTTTAAATTATACAGGGGGTCTATTCTTTGTGTTTTAAATTTGGACATGATATCATAGCTAAAATAGTCAATTTACAAAAACTGGTCTATTTTGATAAAATGGGTCTCTAGGGCACAAATGAAGAGGTTTTTCTAAAATTTTTGCATTTTTGGAAAGCTCTCTATTTTTTTAGTAGGGGTCTCTATTCTGAATTTATATTTTTGTGGCCAAAATCATATCAAAAAAAATTAGATCTTGTTGACTAGGTCAAATGCAAAAAAAAAAAATAAAGTTTTGTGATGGGTATGCACTTATTTTTTTTACATGGTTCAATGAATGATATGAGTTGTCATTTGGGTTGATTTTTGGTTATTATTACTGATAATAATTGATTTTTAGAGCTAACCCTATGGTTTTCATAAGTTGAATATATTTTGCATATCTTGTTTGCTTGTTTGCTTGTTGGAGAGTTCGTCACTTGCTTGCATGGAAAAGCTCAATAAAAATTGCTAAAAATCAAGTAAAATCTACTAAGCACGTTGCAAGGATGCCAGGTATTCTCCTTCATCTAATAATCTTTTGATTTGGGACTTAAAATAAATCTCTTATGTGTCAAGCTTGTGTGCATCTTTTCATGCTTTTGATCTATTTCTACACACTTGCATAATTGATACTAGGTTGTGAACCCTTAAGGATTCATTAAGTAGTCTTAGAATACTTGTGATTGATCTTGATTGCTATCTTGGGTTATTGGACTCGCTAATCCGCCGGCCCCTCATTTCCGCCCCGTGGTTGCAATCTCAGCGCCATAAAGGGGAGGGGTCAACAGGACAAAAGCGTTAAATGTTCCACTTGGCAACCCTTTTGTGCTTTTAGGAACTCCCTTGTTTTCTAAGTTGTGGACTCGTTTTTAGCTTGTGTGAGGTGTTAAGTGTTCCACCTTGTGGACTCATCTCATATTCGCTTTAAACGTTAAGTGTTCCTCTTTCTACTTTTTGGATGCTTTTGGTAGATTTGCTTTCGGAACATACATCTGTGCTCACATAGTAATTAGGCCCTATGAACACTATTTGTGATTCTTGAGAGATTGGATTCCTAGCGAAATCCTTCTTGACGATAGAATCCTTGTAGGTAGGGAGGATACTTAGTGCGTTTCACATTCAACTTAGTTAGTGAGTCTTCTCTTATTGATCGACACATTCTCTCTCCGGAGAGGTTGATAGATCACGTGGGGTTGATATCACGAGCTTTGGTGAATCAAAATTGGTTAGTGCGTCTTCTCTTATTGATTGATACATTCTCTCCCCAGAGAGGTTGATAGATCACGTGGAGTTGATATCACAGACCTTGGTGGAACAAAACTTTGTCTTAGCGTGTCGGATTAATCTGCTTGCTTTGTTTGGGTTAAAAGTGAAGAGGTGTCAAAACCTTGAATCTGGAGCCAAGTCTCCTTGTGGTATACTATTGTGAGTCATCTTTAGAGAGGGTTAACCGTAGCAGACAATCCCTTCACAGGGCAAACTGCATTGACGGAACCTCAAGCGGTAATAGCCATTTTCGCCATGGTAGTGACAACCGCTATATAAATGTCCTTGTGGAAGAAATCTCCACGGGTATGGTTCATTGTTGGGTTGTCAGATCTCCCTAGCAGCTCTTGAAGATTAAGTTCTCGGACTGTGTCAAAACCCTGGTGCGCCGGGATTGGAGTTCACCCCTTTGAATCATAAAAGTTGCAGAGTCAAACCATTACTAAAAACCTTAGAGAGGCCAATTTTTCACTTTCAGGTATATGTGCGTTATTGCAAAACTTTTTCAGAACATACACAATTAGTACTCTCAGGGATTAGCACAATTTGGTCACTTGATTGTTCATGCGCAAGGTTGCTTTTGCCCTTGTTCATTGTTTTCAGACGTGCTTGGAATCACTTGCTTGCTATTCTGCGTGCTTATTTATCTACTTGGCTATTAAAAATGATCAAATCTGGTATAACCTTCAAAATCTGGACAATACAATTTGCAAACAATCCAAAACTGAAGACCTTAAATTTTGCAAAAATTGACGTAAAATCTTTCTGGAGTCAAAAGTCATTTCAGGAAGTCAAAAGTCGTACGAGTTTTGTCAAGTGTCGTTTCAGTATTACCCAACTATCGTACGAGTTTAGCAACTGTCGTTTCATAGACTACCCAGTGTCGTATGAGTCTGCAGAGTGTCATTTGAAAAAAATTTGAGAGAGTTGTCAGAAATTGTCAAATTGCAAGATATCCAATGTTTCCAGCCTAGTTCCAGAATCTGTAAAAAAATATCATTGTGTCAAGAACAAATCAGTAGCTATTGAGAATCAGTACACATGTCTCAAAGAATCAGTAAACAAGAGGAAGAAGCTCTGATCGCCACTATAATGAAACAAATACATGCTATGCAAGTCCAGCTTGACAAACTTGGGAAAGAAAAGGAACCTCTATACTCTTTTCCATTTGATAAAGACTTGTACATGTCACCATGCCCCCGGAAAAAAATTGAGCAATATGATACCTCTTCCACGGAGAGTGACACATCTAGCTTTGGAGACTATGATGACTATGATGATAGACAATGTAATGATACCTATGACACCTCTGTTCCTAAGAGTCCTCCTCGTCATTCGTTCCTACTTACTACAAATGGGCCATCACATTGGATAGATCAGGAGAGTGATCCATATGATTCTGATTATCAAAGAGACTTTGATGATTTCTATGCACAATACCCAGATGATCCATCTATTTCACTTGAGGAAGAGAAATTTTACCACGCTGATTATAAACATGCATACTATAATGATCTCTCCTCTAAGAACTCTCAGGCTGAAAATAAAGATTACACTCTCAAGCAAGATCATGTTAATGTTGGACCTTTGTCTTGTGATGGTTCCCTTCCATCCCCTACTTCCTCCAATACCCATACATTTCCTAAAGCTTCTGAGTCTTTCAAATCTTTCACAGAACCTTCATCTGACACAAGCCCTGCTACTTTTCATGTGGTTCCCTATAGTTATCCTCCAGGGCTACCTCTTAAAGAAACTCAAGCTAACCTTCACTTGGCTGCAAAGACTTTCAATAATGATAAACCTAAAGAGCCTAAGCCTTCATATGCTATAATCCCTACTTCAGCTAGTCCTCCACCATCTCTTCCAAAGTCATCCATACAATCCCAACATGCTTCCTTATCCTTAGAAGTGGCTCCATGTCAAGAGGACTCTAAAAATGATAAAAAAAAGAACATAAAGAAAGATCAAGATCAAGAACCCTCCATGTCATCCACTCCTTTTCCTGATGTCTCTTATCCGCTTCATGGTTCTTTTGATCCTATACACCCTTTTTCATGCATTCCACCATGTCTTAAGTCTTCTCTTAAGCAAGATCAGGCTACTACTTACACTAATGAGCTTATTGACAATCAAAATGACCTTACTACACTTGCACTTTCCAAAGATGATACTTCCATTAAGGTTGGTAAAAATGGTGTTCCTTCCAATGTTAAGCCTATTGAAAATCAAGAGACAAATTATGTGCTTGTGCTATCCAAAGATCCTTGTCAAGATCAAAGTCTTCCATCTTCTTGTTCTACCACTCCATGTTCACTTCCACTTTCTACTCTTCCTAAGTCTTCGCAAGCTTTGAATGATCCTATCAAAGAAAATGCTCTTATTCAAGATGTCCATGATTCTATTGAAAATTCTAATGCTCACTCTAAAGATGCTGATATCCTTGGTTGTCATATAGATGCCGATGAACTTATTGATTATCCTTTTGCATCTTCCACTTCCATCCTTGGACCTCTTCCACCACTACAAAGATCTTCACATCTGCCTTCCATCTTGGGTCCTTATGTCCCTTCACTTTCCCCTCCTAACTCTCCTAATTTGCCATCCATCTTGGGTCCTTACATACCTCCATCTCCCATCTTTCCTCAAGATCAACATAGATGCATACCCTTGAATCCTTTTCATCCACCCACCCATCTAAACCAGTCGTATCCTTCCTCTTCCACAAATCCCAAGTCTTTTGGAAGTAACTTGAATGTTCAATACAAGAAAAAGAAGCAATACAAGAATCCATCAAAAAAAGAATATCACCATGTCTCCTCTCATAGACATGGAAGCATAAAGTCAAAAGAGATATCTAAGAAAAAAACTACAAGACAAGTATGGGTTCCAAAATCTATCATTGAAGATATTCTCTCTAGATCATCAAAAGGAAATAAAAAGCCTACGACTATATGGATTCCAAAGTCTCTCTTGAAAGAGTCTGGTGTTGAACAAAAAGTGAAATTGACATTCAAGCTTCCAAAGGCTTCCACTACATCTCCTTCCAAAAATATTCTTCCATTTCATGCGCCCAAACCTCAACCTCTGCTATCCATTCGCCATATTCCTTCACGTATTCCTTCATTCACGTTTCCTCCACCCTCTCGCCACCCTTCAAGGTATGTGTTGATGTTGAGCTTGCCTTCCTTTCCATCTACCCTTTCACAATCTTTCCATGCATTATCCTTCTACCTTCTATCATTTTTTCTCATTTGCCTATTCCTCCTATCTTCCAACCTCACTCGCTTTACATAAAACCCTATCCTCCATTTTTCTCTTCCATGTTCCTTTCCCTATCAGCATCTTTGAGCGTGTTATTTTGAATCCTTGGCATATCATGGTTTATCCTTTCAAGGAGCATTATCTAAAAAGCTTGCCTTCTTCCAAAAAAAAAAAGAAATGAAAAATAAAATAAATTGAAAATGTGCCTTGGTGAAAACCTGGAAACAGGCACCTTGGTAGCAAAAGTAAAGAGAAATAAATTCATCCTATGGTGAAAACCACTCCCTTGTGGCACCTCGGATAAGTACCATGATGAAAATTTGGCAATCAGGCGTCATGCGTAGTTCTTCTACATATTTCATCCATTTCGTCTTCTCTCTTTGATCTTGACAATGTTGATCTATACACGAATATTTGGCTATTTTGTGAGCTATCTTACGATGATCTTGCTTTCATTCCTTCCATGTTTAGCTTTCATATCCATCTTCCTCCATTCATTTTCGCCTATCGCTATCCTTTTCCCCTTTGGTCTTGATCTAATAAAAAAAGAAAGAAAGAGTAAAACACAATGCTATGAAGCCTCTTGACATGTCTACTCCTTTGGACTACATCCTGTCCTTCTTTGGCAGTACACTTTTGTGACTTATATCCTATGCTGGCCTTTCATTGCTTATCCAAATGTGCTTTACATGACCTATTTTTCCCTAGCTTGGGTATTCTTGAGGAGTTTTCCCTTGAGGATTTCTTCCCTTCATTCTCCTTCATTCTCTTGTCTTCCATCTCATCCACCAGCTTGCCAATCCCTCTTGTTCTCCACCTTGCTAGACATTGGGACTGCACGATATGATCTTGCTTGGGAGTTTGCAATGGAAAAAAAATGCTATCAAGTATACCAAGTATCAAAACAATTATCAGAATCAGTATCAGAATCAATATCAAAACCAGTATCAAAACAAGTATCAAAACTAGTATCAAAACAAGCATCAGAACCAGTATCAGAACAATTATCAGAATCGGTATCAGAATCAGTATCAGAACCAGTATCAGAACAATTATCAGAATTAGTATCAGAATTAGTATCAGAATCAGTATTAGAACCAGTATCAGAACAAGTATCAGAATGGGCCTACAAAACAAGTATCAGAACACCTATTGGGGCTACACCTTTCGCTTTAGTTTATGGGTCTGAAGCAGTACTACCTAGTGAGGTTGAAATCTCATCACTCAGAATCCAAATGCATGGACTTGTCACTGATGAAGACTACAGAGTGTCTAGGTTACAAGAACTTGAACTACTAGATGAGCGCAGACAAGCAGCGTATGATCATCTCAGAGTGTATCAGAAAAGAATGTCTAGAGGCTACAACAAGAAAGTCAGACATAGAGAATTTCAGGTTGGCGATCTAGTGTTGAGAGAAAATCCTAAAAATCAATCACATCGAGAACACAAGGGGAAGTTCGAACCCAATTGGCTGGGTCCCTTTGTAATCACTGCTACTTTTGGCTCTGGTGCTTATCAACTCTCAATGACTGAAGGAGAACAGCTCCGAGAACCAATCAACGTTCTCCATCTAAAGAAATTCTATGCCTAAGGCATTCAGTGCTTGGTAAATGTCCTGAAAAAAATCTTTAAAATCGGAAAAAGTCTTGAAAAAATGAACATTTTGGTGAAAACCTAGCAATAGGTGCCTTGACGATTCACAAAAAAATTTAAAAAAATATCAAAAGTACAAAAAAAATCAAAAAATATCAAAAGTACAAAAAAATTGAAAAAATGAAAAAATACAAAAAAAAATTGAAAAAATGAAAAATACAAAAAAAAAAAAAAAAAAAAGTGCCTTGGTGAAAACCTGGAAACAGGCACCTCGGTAGCAAAAATAGAATCTCTACCAAGATGGTGAAAACTCGGCAAACGGGCACCACTTGTTCCAAAATGCTCCATTTATCAGCACAATCTTGGTCTTTCCCAGCTTTCAATCTTGCTTTAGTTTGTACATATCTCCCAGTTTGTTTCTACATATCCTGGTTTCAATAAGTTGGTCTGTACACCAATCAGCTCAAGCGTCTGTATCCTATCAATGTTCAAAGTTGGGGGCAATCAATGTCATATCCTATGGTCTCCCATGTATCTTAGACATTTCCTATCCAGTCAGAGTCCTTTGAAGCTTCCTGTTGAGTCAGTCAGTCTGTCTCGTCTCCAGCAAGGATTTTGCATCAACAACAACAATCAAACATCAAAACTCAACTGAAAACAATCTGTGCTTTTCATGCTTTTATCTCCTTGTAGGCTTACTGATTCGCATTGAGATTTTTGCATATTGTGTCCCTTCGAGCTCTTCGATGATGTCTTTTATAGGATTTAGAGAGTGATGACTGGGGGCATAATCTTTTCTTTATCTTCTGCTTGTATGTGAAAATATAACATCTTTGGAACTTCTGGATTGAAATGGTGTCTGACTGTAAGAGCCTCTATCTCGAATTGGATGGCCATGCGTACCTCGACCATTGATACCCAGACAATTCAAGGAAGTTTGCTCTAGCTATTGTCTTTTTGAGTAAGTTCTTTCTCCTACTGTGGAATGCAATCTTGCCTAAGGATGTGAACGATAAAGGGTCACTACGGGTAATTCACATTGGATTTAGAATGATCTCTTAGCTGTTTGATGTGTTTTTAATGCAAGGCATACTCAGGTCATCACAACATTTATGTTTTGATGCTTGTACAAATTGCTATATCAAAATGGACATGATATTCAAGTCATCCTGGTGCTTGTGCCTTGGTGCTTATATCTAATCCAACATTCCGAAAACAAATCAATATTCATATGTCCATGGTTGTATAACCAGTGGGTGTTGTATTGATTCTTGCGCATACAAATCGATATTCATATGTCTATGGTTTCATGGCTAGTGGGCATTGTATTGATTTATCTGGTTACCTAAAAGTTCAATGATGATAACAAATCGACATATGATCAGTGACTAGGTCCTAGGTCTTAGGTTGCATTTCATTTTGCATGTCTCATTGCATTTTGCATGTTTACATGATCTCACAATGATTAAACGAACTTCAATGCTTAAATGATTCTTCAAATCGCATCTTCAAGTCTAACAAGAGCTGAATCTCACACGAAGGTTCCTCCAATGAAATAGCAAGTAGAATCCTTTTTCGGGATCAAAATTCAAATCTGAGATCATTCATATTATTAACTACTTGCATATTCGACCTTCAATCATCACAGAAATCTAGTATTCAACTTAACTGATTATCTTACATCAAACTATCAAAATTTCAACTTGGTCAACCATGGTCAACTCATGGTCAAACCTAGTCAAACTTGGTCTTTTGGGACCTTCCAACGATGCAGAATGCGTTCTCGGATGTAAATAACCACTTCTCAGATCAATTAACATGCTTCTAAACTATCAACGCTGACTTTTCTTGTCAGATTTCAATTTTAATCCCGAAGGGGGCATGCTATTGCACATCATTCAAAGTCTGTAAATCAAATTCTATCGATCAAGTCTATCAATATCTTTCATCAGTGATCAAGACAAACAATCACGTCTAGTTACTGATTCATCAAAAGTCCTCATCGCTCGGGGCAAATCTATCATCACTTGGGGCATATCAGATTCGTCGATCCATATCAATCTGGTATTCTCCTAATCTTGTAAACTGTATCAGTTTTTGCAACCATCAGATCATAGTGTTCTTTCCTTGGTTCTTCGACAACTGAAGGGTGTGGATGTGATACTTGCTAGTTCTGCTAAGACAATCGAGTCTAGAACGGGTCACTCACTTCTTATCAATCCTAAGGTTCAGAATCAGGTGTTTTGACACTTTTTCGCAATCATAGGTTCATTTACTGCTACAGTGAACATTATCTTTGGTCATTCAAGACCTATTATCTCCATATCAATTCAATATCAATCAACTCCTATCTCAATATCTTTCAATCGGTTTCTATCTTGAGATCGGTTTATCTTTCAAATCAGTTTCATATCTCTATCAAACACAGACTTTCTTTGAACCACTGCGCTTCGCACAGTAATTCAAAGAGGGGCAAAATGTAATACCCCAAAAATGGGCTATAAGTTCATTAACCTCCTACATCGACAATTCGAATGAAATCGACATCAAAGTCCTAATCTAAGGCACATCTAAACATCATCAAATCTAATTGATTATCTTAAATTTTGCATCGGAGAATATTCCTAGTAATATTCCTAATTATCTTAATTATCTTTAATTTCATAATTATTTGGCAATAAATCACATTTATCCTAAAGTTTGATTAATTGAATATTTTCATATTTAATTAATTAGATTTAATATTTGCCACTTAATTGTGTAATTAAATTTAATTATATCTATTATTAATTGTATTATTTAATTTTGACAATAAATCTAATATCATATGAATAATTGATTAAATTTTTATTTAATTAATTAAAGCAAGTTGTCATTATTTAATAATATAATTTTTAATAAAGGTTTGATTAAATAATTGATTAACCCATAAATCAATTGTTTTATTTTTAAAAGCAGTTAAGTTGGAAATAAATCACTTTATTATTAAATTAATTCATAAATAAAACATGCACAATCATAAAAGCAGACAACTATCAATTATCAATTAAAGCTAAACTCTATTTTGAGTTAAAACTTAGCTTTTGCATGTTTTTGTGAGTTAATTATCTTTTATTTAAAAATAACTCAAAAATCAAGTTGAGTTATTTGAGTGATTTATAGCTTTTTCCCATGCACCTCTAAAGCCCTGGATTTCTATAAATTAAAGGCTCAGCTCTTCACAAATCATCTCATATTTTGCACAATCACGCTGGAGAATTAGAATTGAAGAATCAAAGCTCTTGCGAATCGACATCTTTGTGAGATCAATCTTATTTTTGCATTCATATTACATATCATTGTTAGATTCATAGCATATCAGTTTTCAATAGCATTCATATCATATCAGTTTTTATCATTCTTATTGCATAGAAAATATCAAAAATATAGATTAATTGCATTTATTCCATATCTAGAATTGCATTCAAATCCTTCATTTAGGTGTCGTCTAGGTCACTGATCTCGATTACAATCTGAGAACATTAATCTCGCACCTATTAGAAGGCAGTAAATCGCTTGGTTAGATAGCTTTCAATTTTGCACGATTTTGATTATCACTAACCTCTAATGTTTTACTGAGTGTTGTGTTTACAGATCAGGTATAATTTTCACACACACAAATATTATTGGAACAAAGTGGGTATTCAGAAATAAGCTAAATGAACATGGAGAAATCACTAGGAACAAAGCTAGATTGGTATGCAAGGGATATGCACAGAAAGAAGGCATTGACTATGGGGAGACATTTTCCCTAGTTGCAAGATTGGAAGGAGTGAGAACTCTACTTGCATAAGAAGCTTTTAAAGCATTCAAAGTGTATCAAATGGATGTCAAATCTACATTTTCGAATGGAATACTGGAAGAAGAAGTATACATTAAATAGCCAGAAGGATTTGTTGACCCAAGAAAAAGGAACAGGGTTTGTAAAATATATAAGGCATTATGTGGATTGAAACAAGACCCCAGAGAATGGTATGCGAGATTGCACAATTATTTAATAAATATTGGATTTGTAAGGACAAATGACAATAGCAATCTGTATTTGAAGACTAAAAAGGGTAAAGGGATATTGTTAGCTGAAATCTTTGTTAATGATATTATATTTGAAGGACAAGATGCCCTATGTCAAACATTTTCAAATGAAATGTAAATTGAATTTGAAATGTCTATGTTTGGTGAGATCAAATTATTTGTTGGTTTGAAAGTTTATCAGATGAAGAAAGGTATATATATTACACAATCTAAGTATGTTAAGGAGATACTAAAAAATTTTGGTTTGGAATATTCTAGATGAGTAAGTACACCCATGGCTACTAGACAAAAATTATCAAAAACTGATGATATAGCTGAAGGGAATCAAACCTTGTACTGGTCTATAATTGGAAAGCTATAATATGTTGTCCATAGCAGACCAGATATTGCCTTAGCAGTTGAGATTGTTGCACGATTTTTTTCAAATCCTAAAGAGAATAACATGATGGTAGTGAAAAGGCTATTGAGATATCTAAAAGGAACAAAAGACTATGGATTGTATTACAAGAAGAATGACAAGTTTGAACTGAAAGTTTACACTGATGCAGATTGGAAAGGAAATGTGGATGATAGAAAGAGTACAAGTAGTGGTGCATTTTTTCTAGGAAAGAGAGTAGTCTCATGGACAAGCAAGAAATAGAACTGCATTTCCCAATCTATAGTAGAAGCTGAATATGTAACAGTGGCAGTGGATTGTTCAAATTTAGTGTGGATTAACCAATTGTTAAAAGGTATGAAGGATTAAATCACTGAGCCATTTATTATTTTCTATGATAACACAAGTGTTATTAATATATCAAAGAATCTTTTAATGCACACTAAGACTAATCATATTGCTATCAAGTATTGTTACTTGAGAGAGCTAGTTCAAGACAAAGAAGTGAGATTGGAGTATGTGAATACAAAGGAACAGTTAATAGATATATTCACTAAGGCATTACCTAAAGATGCTCATGAATACCTTAGAGGTAAATTAGAGGTGATTCCCCTAACTAAGGCTACCTATTAACATATAGGAGCATTACATCAAATGGTATAAATTAGAATATTTGACAAATTGATGCGAAGGAGATCACAATTTAGGGGTCGCCTAGAGTTGTGAAAAGTAAAGCAAAAGATGTTGATCAATCATAAGAAAGATGATAGAGGGAGTAATAAAATTCAAAAAACTAAAATGAAGATATCTACATGGTGAAGATGAATGTCTTTGGCATTGTTGTCAAAGAGGGAGAGATTTAGTAAACCTGAGAGAAAAGAAAAGAGGGAGTGATTGAATAAGAAAGAGGGAGACATTCAATAAACTGGTGAATAGATAAAGAGTGAAATCTATCCAAGAGGGAGCTGATACTTGGCTAAGAATATGAATGAAGCTAAGGATATTAATGAAGATTTGATACATAGAGGGAGTTGACTGAAGTTGCTTAATTACATATATTTTTTGGATTGTATGGTAGAGCATGTAGTGTTGCCATCAATGCCAAAGAGGGAGATTATTGGAAACTACAATTGAAACAATTGTTATATTCTCATTGATGTCAAACCTTAACTGGTAAGATAGTTGCTATCTAGTAGAGTACCATATCTTTTGAATGATGAAGAGGATTTGAAAAGAGGAGATAACAAGAGGACCTAAGGAAAGGTTGAGTTATGTGTTACTTCAATGGGTACTTCATTAGTTGGCACATTGACAAGGTAATGTGTTGTTTATATTTAACAGTAAGTAAAGAAGTCAATAGATTTGAAGCATAGGCTTAACTGAGTAAAAGAGAAGAAATTTAGTTTAAGCCGAGTGATGTGAGTGTCAACCAAGCACCAGTTTAAGCCAAGTAAATTCAATGTCGACCAAGCATCAGTAATTGTTGAGTAACAAATAATAAACCGAGCGAAGATAGTGATTGTCAAGAAGGAAAAAATTTAGTGATGACCATGATATCTAGTGATGACTGAGTAGATGAACATAGTATTGACTGAATGTCAGTAATTTATAGTTTGTGAAGGAATTGAGAATCCTAGCCGACATAATTGAATTCTAGGGATATGTAAAATGTGTTGACATTAATAATGAATGATCTGGAGCATTTAATGCATGGTAAACCATTTTCTTATGGATTCAAGGAGAAGTTTAGAGAAGTATCTAAAAGGATAAGAATGAGAACAAAATGATGGAAGGATTTGATTAATCTGACCTAAACCTAAGATCTATGATAGAGATTAAGTGGCAAAATACTAATCTACCTAATCAAGGAGGTATAAGGATGACCTAATTGTGAGGTTATGGAGAGTGTGGAAAGAGGTTGATGTTATTGACTGATGAACCTAAGCAGAAGGATAAGAAGAGTTGTGAAGAGATGAACAAAGTTGAGGTGATTGCTTGAAGAGATTTTTGAGAAGATCAGAGATGGAGATGGTAATGAAGGTTAGTCATTAAATCAGCATATGAGCGTATTGGATCTGTATTTGCAAAGTGAGTTGTATATTTCATATCAAAACCTATTGTTACTCTCTAACAATTGTATCAGTCAAAATCATTTAATCAAGGTTGACCTAATAGTCATTTTGTAAACCCTTTAATCAAGGTGACATTATATGGAATGTTCTTAAGCCCTCTAACCAGGCCACTCTTAACAGGGTGATTAAATCCTTTAACAAAGTCACACCTAGTAGTGTGTATTGTAAACCTTTAACAACATTGGATTCTCACAAATCTCACTTCAGAAGAGTGAAAATTTAGTAGCATGTTACTGGTGGTTTTTCCCAAATTGGGTTTCCACATTAAATCCCAGTGTTATATTTTTGTGAATGTTATTTGATGTGTTATGTTGTTGAAAGTTTTATATTCTACAAGTTGATTACTTTTGGACAGTGGGCTGCAAGTTTTACATTGTTGATATATTCTATAGAGACCAAGTGAATTGATGATTAGATCTTATTTTTTTGAAGAGTTTAAAAGTTTTGTTGGTACATATGGACCGAAGGATAACTAATTCACCCCCCCCCCCCTCCTCGCAGTGACTCTAAAATTATTCTAACATGCGGTTCAATGAAAAATCCTCATCGAGCTTGAAATAATTAATAATCCTATTGTAGTTGTTTATGCTTTTTTTCATTGCAAATAAGTAGGAGAATACAATATTATCTCTTAATAATACATCATGTCAATCAATTCACAAAATATTAATATCTAATCTACAATTCACTATTTGACAAAAACTTTAAATATAAAGTTTAGAGTTTTCTCTTGCCTCGTAAATTTGAAACCTCTTAATAGTTTGCATCTCTAATGAGAGCTAACCAAAGAAAAACAAAGCTACTCAAAGTATGAAATTTGTATGGTGTATGAAGAATATACACTACACACTAAATTAAAATTATATGAGAAGCCAAGCTATAAGATATATTAAATAGGAAGAAGTTGGAATTTTTGAACATGCTAGTTTGAAGTATCACAAAGTTTGAGTTATATCACTAAGTATTAGTATATGAGAGAGTAAAATGCATTGAGAAGGGAAGAAATGTATTTGGTTAGGAAAAAGAACTAAGTGTCTTTGAAAGTAGGTGAAGTATTGATTTACCAACCTAAAAAGGCTAATTTTATGTTCAAACAATAGTTCAAATAGAATAGTGTAAAGAAGAATATGAGAACCAAACCAAGCAACAAGTGTAACCAATCTTTGAGAATTTCATTTGATATTTATTTTGCAACAACAATCTATAGATTTCTTAAATGTTGTAGAGATTAACATCCATTGATAAAGAGAATAAGGTAAAATAATGGTGTATTGCATCATAATTTGTCACTAGTAGAATATATTATGTAGTGGTTTCTTGTCAAGATAAATGGACATTAACTTAATTTTCATGTGTAGATTGTATTATCTTTAGCGAGATGGATGGTGGCATGGAAATAAGTTCAGAAGTTAATATTTCCTTAGATAAATGTTGATTTTCCATTTCTTATCCCTTCATCACTGAAGTGAGAAATGGCTAGTGGTCAATAAGTGGACTAAATTGGTATTTATATGCATGGAGAGTCTAGTAAAAGTTTGCAGTATTAGAAGTAGAATCTGACAAGAAAATAGTAGCCTTGATTATACAATTGTGGCCCCTCTCATTAGATCAAAATTGTAGATTTAGGGTAAGAAATCATTTATTCTTTTAAAGGTCTTATTCAAGACTATTCACACAATTTTTTAAAAGATCCCATGACCATGGTTGTGCATATGATGTGAAATCATAATGTATCTTGTCAAAGAAAGACCTTAAAAGGTAAAGACATATGCATTGAGGGTAGAATCTACATCTTTATCTACAAGTACAACTATATATTTTTCCCTTGGTTATAAGAATATGAGGAGGTGGCCAACAAAATTGATATAATTTTTCATGAAGATGGATCCTAAATGGCTAGACCATGGACATGATTAAGGACACAAAATAATGCAACAGGGGGGATATTAATAATACATAGTTGATCAATTCATGGTAGAAATGACTAAGTCAAAAAAGTTATCTTTGGCCTTGTGGACATTAGAAATCTTATACTCTATTCAAGATGCATCTATGTTATAGGAGAGCACGTGTGTTGATTCCCACTAAAGATCTTTTCATAAGGACTATCACTAATAGATATGTGTTTGCATGCAGTATATGTATATGGAGCAGCAATTGCACCTTGATGTGCAAAGGATATGTCAATAAGGGGTGGAAGGTCAATAAGGCAAAAAGTTGGTCTTTTTCACATGTATTTATGTAGTAGATGAGGTTAATTGGTAGATCATTGATCAAATGATGTTTTTGTGTAACAAAGGTTCTAATGGAGAAGTGATAGCTTCAAATGAAATATGCATAAACTTCTAAGGATCTAGATGTGATGTAAACATGTTTGAAATAGAATCTTTGAATCATCACCAACAAGCTTGTTTTATGTCTGCAATAAGAGAGGGACAAATAGAGAAATAGAGGGAGAGAAGAAGGGGGGTGAGAGGTAGGTTAGAGAGAGAGAGATTAAATATCAAATATATTATATATTTAGTAATTTTTGTATTTATGAATGAAAAATACATATATTTAGAAATGTAAATATGATTAAAAAATTAATATTTTTAGAAGATACTAATTAAATTTAAACATAACAAAGAAAGTTTTTTAAAAAAAATTACACTATAAAAATTATATATAAATATAGCCATAATATTATAGTGAAATTTTTTTGAAGAATTTACACTATATAAAATATAATATAGCATAATAGTTTAATTTATTTATATTAATTATTATGTATAATAATAATATCATTAATATTTAGTATATATTTCTTTATAAATATTTATATCAAATATTATAATTATAATAAATTGCCCAAACTGCAGGACTCTTTCAAGGACGCCATAAAACAAGATTCTAATTGTCTCTCATGCCCTTTCATAACATCTTTTCACGTGAAAATATCAAATATAGATGGTGTATTTTTTGTTTTGTTTTCTTATATATCTCAATACGTGAAAGCTGCCCAAGATTTTTTTATTAAGAAAGTCAATTTTGGCATTGAAGAATGCTTCCTTTATGCTCTGTATTGTACCATTGGAGAATGCTTCCTTTATGCTCTGTATTCTATCTGGTATAGAATTTAATTTGTGTATACCAGATTAAGTGGCAAGTGTCAAACATGGAGCTCTCATTTTTCTGGTGATAAGGCAAGTAGGAGAATTGACCAGTAACACTTGTAAATATACATCAAAATGTGGGAGCATACGTAAGGAACTTAAATTGTTTTTCATTGTTTATGCTCTTTTTTGTACTTCTCTATTCTCTACAAAAGCTTTGTTTTCTTTCTTTCGGGCAAACCTTGTGTAGGTTTACTTTAATTTGTACACAAATGTGATCTCATAGAATTTAATGCTTGGTGGATTGTCACACAAAATTAAATCTCTATGTTCCATTATGGATTGGAGTTGAAACTGACAAAATTATTTTACTTGTATTTTCCACTTGAGCAATGTTTGATTTTCCTTCCACAATTTTTGGGACAATGGCTATTCTATAGTAGTTTGGCATGATCATATCCTTGGAGGGATATTTAGAAGATACCTAGGTACTTCGTAACATGCTTTAGGATTTATATGCACTGCAAGAGTGTTGGTTGTGAGATAGTATTTGTAGAGACTGAAAATTGCTCCCAAGGTAGTGCATTTGCTTGTTGTTTTGCACAAATAATCAGAATTTCAGATTTCTTGGGGCTGGTCAATTTTGTAAGTGTTCCATTTTGAGACATTTTTTTGTGGTCCATGTATTTTGAAGACTTTTATTACTTTTCAAAACAAGTTGCTTGAAAACAATATTTTAGAGACAAGAAATTTATAAAGATGCTTGTTTTGTGGGTTCTACTCATACTTCCTCTTTGTCTTATAGTTGAGAAATTCAAGATATGAAATCGATTGTCACCTAGAGCACACTACTAATACCAAATTATTTTATATCATAGGAAATGGTTTCCAACATCCTACAAACACCTAGCTCAGAACAAACTTCCATGTCCTACATATTATAACCCTTTATACTTAAAATATGAAACAGAGGCTAATGAACAAACAAGCCTTAATGTTTTTTATTTTTCAGAACCAAAACAATCCTCACCATTGGATTATTCATCTTGATGCATGAAAGATTATCAGAACATGAAAGCATACATTCTTGATTATGTGGTATGAAGAAGTATATCTACAT
The DNA here is from genome assembly GCA_027943335.1 of Chamaecyparis obtusa. Lineage (NCBI taxonomy): Eukaryota > Viridiplantae > Streptophyta > Pinopsida > Cupressales > Cupressaceae > Chamaecyparis > Chamaecyparis obtusa. Next base: position 71,276 of record BSBK01010515.1, on the reverse strand, counting down.
AGAAATCATATTCTTTTTACACATGTTTGTTCGTGTTCTTGATTTTTACCTTTGATTTCCCAGTAATCCATGAAGGTCCCATAATTTTAGCAAAAAAATATATGGGTTGCCTTCTTTTTAAACTTTTGAGGTTAATGTCTTCAATGCAAAAAGTTTACTTGGTAGAGCATCCAATTATTTGATGTCCCATTTGCTAACTTTAAAGAATTTCTATGAAAGACCTGCACTTAATTTATATATTGCATCGATGAGCCCTGAGAGGAGTTAATTCTAATCATAAGCATGATAAGCTAGGAGATGTTAATGAAAGAAAAATTTCTAGAAAACCTTCTTCTCTTGAATGTAGGTATCTTATCGAATTTGATGAATTTACCAACTTGATTGTGTTAGGATTAAGTAATACTAAGAGGGGGGGTGAATCAGTATTACAGCACTTCAAATTAAACTTAAACCAATTGCAAATAAACCATATGAATGGTGAAATGAAAAGAACATAAACACATAACTCATAACACCTTTATTTGTTTTCAAGGAAACCCTAGCCAAGGGAAAACCCCGGTGGGGATGGTACCCACAACTATGCACTAAAATATAGAATCCATGTTAGGAGCTGAGGTTTACATAGTATATTTCCTTGTTATAGGAATAGAAAATGCTATTAGGGGTATACAAAAACCTTGTTAAAGGTGTGGTCAGCTTATAGCTCTTACAATCAAAATTATGTTACAAAAAGTGTTCTTCAATGATGAACAATACAGGCATCTGCTATGCTTTGATAGTTCCAGTTATGTTTCACAATAGTCTCTGTAAATCACTGATCTCACATTTGCTATCAGTCATCACTAATATTCCAAATTTGCATCCATCATACATACATGTTTGTCACACTTATCACTTCCATAAAACACTCTATACTTAAAACTCTTGAGTGACTTAAATAGAAAAACCTTAACAAAGAAATCATAGGCAAACATGAGAATATAGACATGATAACATATGAGAATCCATGTATTGAAAGATAATGCAAAAATACTACAGAGATCTCAATAATAAATGATTTATCAAAAAAGAAGACTCTAATATGTTGCCTTGTTCTATTGAAGACTTGTGAGCACAACTACTAGTCTCGAGAACCAAAAAAACAAAATTGAGATATTGAAAATAGAAATACAGCTGAAAGGATGCAGATAATGAGATTGATCTCCAATGGTTCAACATGTTAGCATATAATAAATTATAATTAGTACAAGCACATCTTCTTTAATCTAAAATTGTGATAAATGTATTGGTTGTTTTAATTATGTAAAAATAGGTTTTGAAAGCACCTGAAACCTTTTACCTCCAGATTACAAGATAAGCATTAAAGTACCAATAGAAGCAATGCAGCAACACCAAAAAGAGACAAAAAAAAAATGAGCAAGTCCTTAAACAAAAAGACAGAGAAAAAAAGGACAGCAAAAAGATAGCAGGACAGCAACCAACTGGCTAAATACACTTTATAAGATCAGCCGCCTATTCAGCCAGCATCTGCATATTAGTAGAGAAAGCTTTGATTTCCTCAATATCTTTGTTCTTATTGTCCTCCAATTTTTTGAACCTTGATCTAGTTCTCTTGCTGGGTCCATGATCCTCCTTGACCTCTATGAGATCTTGCTCCCCTTTCCCCTGATCCATTTTGTCCACCAAGATCTTGACATACTCAGTCGAAGCCTTAAGAATGGAAAAACTCTGCTCCGCAATATTACCAACCGTCTTCTCTAGCTTCTCAACCCTATTTTCCATTATGTCCATTCTCTTTTTAACCACCTCTCTATCTTCAATTTTCTCCTCCATAGCAATGATTTTGTCATTAAAGGCAGAAAGCCCCTCAGCCCTATCAACAGTCTCCTTCATCTCATCAATACATTGACCCATGGTCTTCTCCCCCAGATTCATTTTTCCAAGAATCCCAGTCTCCTTTAGAAGCTGATGAATATGAGATTTCATAGTAGTGATGTCATTTTTCATGGTGCTGAGGTTAATAAGGAACACAAGACACCCCAAATTTTCAAAATCCTTATTTGCACCCATTGTCTCCTCCTTGGACCTCTCCACCCTATCCATGTTATCATCTTGACCATCCTTCTCAATATTGGCCACATCTTGGGCAACATCCTGCAGAATATTATCATCAACCAGAATATTTTGGTCCAACCCAAAACTTTCCTCCATGATAGGGTCCTTCTCCACCCGCTTTTCCTGTTTATCTTGGCTATTCTCCTATGAGGTAAAGCCATCGTCAGAGGAAATGACTACACTCTTAACCCTTTTCTTACTCCCATTTTTTGCTCTAGTATTCTTCCCTATGGGCTCCATTTTGTTTTTACTCTTCTTCTTCACACTGTCCTCACTACTCTCCTCTTCCTCCATATCCATATCAGTAACTGAATCCTCCATCTTGATCTTCTTATTTTTTTCTTTTGGGCACGGAATCTTGATTATTGAGGTGTTTGTCAATTTTCTCATAGTCTCCCTCATCATCTTCAGTATCCTCCATGAAGGGTTCCTCTGATTCTTTACCATCAGTATCATAGTCTTCGAGGGCCTTCCAATTTAGCTGAGACCTCTCAACCTTCTTAGACTTAAGAACCTCATAAATGAGGACCATCAGCCCATCATGATAGGCGTGGTCACCATCAGGGTCCCTCTACCAACTGAGAATAGTAGTCTTTAAAGAGCTCAAAAGATAAAAGGGGAAATTCACTTTAACCCCATGTCTAAAATGATTTAGCAGAATCAGATGGTGGTTGTAAATTTTGGTATATCTACCATCCAAAGTAATGTAACTAATGATCACAAAGAGAACCAGTCTCCACGGCCTAGAAATGCATTTAGGGTTAAAGTAGGAATTATCAACCTTAACCATACACTTCCTTTCCTGATCTGATGGTGCAAAAACCTCTAGAGCTTTATATGACACCTTCCTGTCCCTATAGAAGTTGATTCCTTCTATCTTAAGACTCGTCACCTCTGCGATGATCTCCTCAGTCACCTCCATGCTCTCAGTTCCCACCATGACTTTTCCTTTGTTCCAGGTCTTGATGAAATGTCTGGTAACTGCAATCTTCCCTCCATGAAACTTTTCCATATAAACCGCCAAACCCCCATCTTTGATAATGTTCCAAACCTCCAGGTTCTAGTTCCACTCATTGCAATTACCCGATTCACACATTTTATTTCAACCTCCCATGGCTTTGCAACTGTCAAGAAAACCCTTCCCAATATTTCTTGCAACACTCTGCAAATTAGGCTTGAAGCTATAATAATTCCCTCTAAAACCTTGAAAGACCCATAAATTGTGTCAATTGAAGGCAATAATCTGTTGGAAACTACAATTGAAGCAATTGTTGTATTGTCATTGATGTCAAACCTTAACTAGTAAGATTTTTTCTATTTAAGAAAGTACTATATATATTTGAGTGTTGCTAAGGGGAAAGGCAAGGTTGGTAACAATAGCACCTAAGGAAAGGTTGAGTTATCTTGATACTTCAATGAGTACTTGATTATATGGCACAATGATAAGATAATGTATTGTTTATCTAAGTAAGAATGAAGACTAAACTAGTAGGCTTAACTGAGCAAAAGTAAAGAAATCTAGTTTAAGTTGAGTGTTGTTAGTGTCGACCGAGCTAGTATATACCAAGTAAATTCAATGTTAACTGAACACCAGTTAATTGTCGAGGAAGACGATATTGGTCGAGGAAACAATTTTTGAGGTGACCGAGATTTCTAGTGAAGACCAAGAAGTTGAACACATTATTGACCGAACATCAGTATTTTGCATTTGAGGAAGAATTTAGATTTCCATCCGACATCATTGAATTCTTGGATTATGTAAAACATGTTGACTTTATTTATTTATTGTATGAAAGCATTTAATGCACTGTAAAACATTTTATTGTAAATCTATTAAGAGATTTGAGATATTTCTAGAAGGATAGTTGAAGAACATAAAGTAGGATGGATTTGATGAATCTGACCTAACCCTAAGATCTACGAAGGAGATTAAGAGACAAAAGATGTATTGACCTAATGGAGGAAGTATTAAGGAAACCTAAGCTAGAGGTTGTGAGGAGAGGATGCTGGAAGTATTGTTGTTGTTATTGACTGTCTAAGCAGAGAAAGCTAAAGGAGAAGTTTTGTGATTGCTTGAAGAGAGTTCTGAGCAGATCAGTAATGGAGATGGTAAAGGTTCACAGTCAATAAGCTAGCATATGTGTACTAAATTGGATCTGATATTTACAAAGTGAGTTGTATGTTTTTTAGATCAATATTACTACTACTTTCTAACCATTGTAACAATTAAAATCCTTTTAACAGAGGTTGACCTAACAGTCATAGGTATAAATCCTTTGAAAAAGGTTGCATTCTAATGGAGTGTATGTAAGTCCTATAACAAGGCACACTTTTAATAGAGTGTTTAAATCCTTTAATCGGGTCACACCTGACAGTGTGTTTGTAACCTTTGACAGAGTTGGCTTTTCACCGAGCTCACTTCAGGAGAGTGAACATAATAGTAACATGTTACAAAGTGGTTTTTCCCAAATTGGGTTTCCACTATAAATCCTGGTGTTGATACTTGTGTGAATGTTTTGGTTTGAACATTTATGTGTTTTACAAGTAAAATGCTATTGGATAAGTGGACTGCACTGTTATATGTTTTTGTTATGCAATCAGTAATGACCGAGTAGCTGTTGGTTATTAGATCTGATTTGTTGAAGAGTTTTAAAGTTTGTTTTTATACATTTGGACCTCAGTACAACTGATTCACCCCCCCTCTCTGTTGTTCTAAATCATATTAACAATTGGTATCAGAGCTGTTGGTGATTACAAAGAATAAGTTTGAAGGTACTTGAAGCAAATGATCAGGATGTATAAGAAGGAGGTACCAATGCTGAATAAGGAGAACTTCCCTGTATGGAAAAGCTTGATGAAGCTGCATCTGGCCGGTATTGGTGATTCTGAAAAGTACTATATTGAACATGACTATGTCACACCTGTTGCACCTCTTATTGCCGAGGAAATGAAAGCTAAGCAAGAGCACAACCAAGCAATGTTGGAGATTGTGTCTGCCCTAAGTTATCCAGAATTTGAAGACATCAAGGACTGCAGTAATGCAAAGCAAATGTGGGACATCCTTGCAAACATTTATGGCGGTGACATAAATGTGTTGAGAGCAAAAGCCAAGAGCCTAAGAGGTAAATTTGATGAAATGAGAATGCAAGAAGGTGAGAACATTGCACAATATTGTGGTAGAATAAAAAAAGTTGTAAATTCTATTAGAGGAGCAAACAAAACTATTGATGATGAAACTGTAATAGGAAAATTATTGAGAACTCTGCATCCTATGTATGCAATCAAAATTTTAGCAATTCAAGAATCTAGATGTAACCCTACAAATGCTCTTACTTTGGAAAGTTTGGTTGGTAAGCTCACTACTTTTGAACTTTCTAACTATGATAACTTCATTGTTGGTAATATTGAATCTGCTTTTAAGTCACAAGTGGTTCTGAGTAAGTCAAAGAAGGAAAAAGAAAGATGCATAAGTGAAAGTGAAAGTGACAGTGACACATCTGATGAAGAACTTGAGGATCTAGAAGCTCTTATGGCTAGAAGATTGAAAAGGGGAAAAGGAAAGTACAAAGGTAAACTCCCTATTAAATATTTTTCATGTAATAAAGTTGGTCATATAGCTGCTAGATGTCCTGACAGGGATAATAAGGATGAAGAAAGAGACAACAAGCATAAAGACAAAAGAGAAGATAGAGGTTACTGAAGATACAAGGACTACAAAGGAAAAGGTAAGAAATCCTGCTATATTGTCGAAGAAGAGACTGACACTGATAGTTATAATTTTGAAATTGAAGTTATCTATGTTGCAATGAAAGATGAATCTGATGAGGATGAGGAAATTGCATTGATATCTTATGTGAACAAAAATGATAAATGGATTATTGACAGTGGTTTTTCACATCATATGACTAGAGACAAGAGTAAGTTTGATACCTTAGATCATTATAAAGGTAGGAGTGTGAAATTTGGTAATGATGCACCATATCCTATTAGAGGAAAAGGATTGATTAAGCTGACTGATAAGATCACTTGTGAAAATGCTTATTAGGTTGAGGGTCTTAACTATTATCTGTTGAGTGTTGCATAGCTTAATAGCACTGGCTACTGAGTGGAATTTCATCACAGAAAGGCCAAAATATTTGATGCCACTGGTGAACTAATTGGAAGTGGAGAACAAATAAGAGGTAATTTGTTCTATCTAGACCTATCTGAAGAAACATGTATGATTGCACAAATTGATGATATTTGGTTATGGCATAAGCGGCTATGTCATGTTAACTTTGATAATCTAGTAGAAATTAGTAAGAAAAATAAAGTGAGAGGTCTACCTAGATTGAAGAAACTTGAGAATGTAATGTGCAAAGAATGTCAGTTGGGTAAGATGACAAAGTCTAGTTTCAAGAGCAAAACTTTTACTTCTAAGAATATCTTAGATTTGGTTCATACTAACCTTTATGGACCGATGGGTGTACAAAGCTATTGTGGTGCTAGATATTTTATCTTTTTTGTTGATGATTATACCAGGATGATGCATGTAATGTTCTTAAAGGAAAAATCTGATGCTTTTCAATTTTTTAAGTGGTATGTGGCCAAGGTTGAAAAAGAGATAGGTAGGAACCTGAAGTGTCTGAGATCTGACCGAGGTGGAGAATTTATATCCAATGAATTTAATCTATTTTGCAATGATAGAGGGATCAAAAGACAAATGTATGCACCTAGAACTCCTCCACAGAATGGTATAGCAAAGAGAAGTAACATATCTATTTTGGATTGTGCAAGGACATTAATGATTGAAAAGAATGTTGCACAAAAGTATTGGAAAGAAGCTATAAGTACAGCTATTTATACTCTTAACCACATACAGATCAAAAAAGGTACAAATCTAACACCTTATGAGTTATGGCATGGGTATGCACCTAATGTAAAGTACTTTAGAATTTTTGGAAGTAAATGATACAGATTAAAGGATGGTAGGAATGGAAAATTTGATGCTAAAAGGGATGAGGGTATATTCCTAGGCTATTCCACAAAAAGTAAAGCTTATAAGTGTTTGAACTCTAACACTAACAAAATTGTGGAAAGTGTGAATGTCAAAGTTGATGAGTATGTAGAGAAAAATGAAGCTGACAGTAAAAGAGAACCAGAAGATTACAAATCTTTTGTGTATATAGAATAAGAAGAGGCAAGTGACAGACTTGCACCTGATGTTGAGTCTTGGGTAAGCAATGTCGAGCATCAGGAAAACAATGTCGAGAGAGAAGAAGAACATGTCGAGCAACAGGAAGAAGCTGTCGAGTATCAAGGAGAGGTTGCTGAGCATTTAGAAGCTAAATCTAACAATCTTGTTGGTGAACCTAATGAACAAAATGAAAGAAGAGCAAAACTTGTTCTAGCATAATATGTAAGGAGACATCACAAGCCTGAACAGATTATTGGAGATAAAGATACTGGAATTCAGACCAAAAGAAAAGCAAGAGATCCAACATGTTTACTATGTGAATTTGAGCCTAAGACAACAAAGGAGGCATTAGAAAATGAAGACTGGATAGAAGCAATGAATGAAGAGATAGACTAGACAGAGAAGAATGATACTTGGACTCTGGTGGCGAGACCACAAAATAAGAATGTCATTGGGACAAAGTGGGTATTTTGTAATAAGTTGAATGAGCATGGTCAAATAACAAGAAACAAAGCTAGGCTAGTATGCAAAGGCTACGCACAAGAAGAAGGAATAGATTATGGGGAGACATTTGCCCCTGTAGCAAGATTGGAAGGAGTAAGAACTCTGTTTGCATATGTTGCCTATAAAGATTTCAAGGTATACCAAATGGATGTTAAGTCTATATTTTTAAATGGTATATTAGAAGAGGAAGTGTATATTGAACAACCAGAAGGATTTTTTGATCCAAACAAAAGACACATGATTTGCAAATTGAATAAAGCACTATATGGACTGAAGCAAGCTCCCAAAGTATGGTATGAGAGACTGCACAACTACCTGATACAGATTGGATTCTCAAGGAAAAATGACACAAGCAATCTATACATGAAAGATGAAGAAAGTAAAGGAATCTTGTTAGCTAAAATCCTTGTAGATGATATTATATTTGGTGGACAAGATGCCTTGTGTAAGAAATTTTCAAATGAAATGCAAACTGAATTTGAAATGAGTATGTTTGGGGAGATCAAATTTTTTGTTGGTTTACAAGTATATCAGATGGAGAAAGGAATTTTCATCACCTAGTCTAAATATGTTCATGAGATACTGAAAACCTTTGGTATGGAAGATTCAAGGCCAGTAAGTACTCCCATGGCTACTGGACAGAAGTTGTCTAAAAATGATGATGTTGTAGAAGTTAACCAGACTTTGTATAGATATATGATTGGAAAACTACAATATGATGTACATAGCAGACCAGATATTGCATTAGTTGTTGGGATTATGGCAAGATTCTCTACCAATCCTAAGGAAACTCACATGATGGTGGTCAAAAGAATAATGAGATATTTGAAGGGAACTGCTGACTATGGATTGTACTACAAGAAGCATGAGAAGTTTGAACTGAGAGTGTATATAGATGCTGATTGGGTAGGAAATGTGGATGACATAAAGAGTACTAGTGGTGGAGCTTTCTTTCTTGGATAGAGATTAGTTTCCTGGACAAGAAAGAAACAAAATTGCATTTCCCAATCTACTGTTGAAGCTGAGTATGTGGTTGCAGCTATGAGCTATTCAAATTTGATATGGATAAAACAATTATTGGTAGGAATGAAAGAAGAAATCACTGAACCAGTTGTCATCTTCTATGACGACACAAGTGCTATCAACATCTCTAAGAATCCAGTGATGCACACAAAGACCAAACACATTGCCATCAAGAATCATTACTTGAGAGAACTGGTACAAGATAAAGAGGTCCGAATGGAATATGTGAATACCAAGGAACAATTAGTAGACAAATTCACTAAGGCTTTAACTAAAGAAGCTCATGAATACCTGAGAAGTTAATTAGGGGTCCTTCCCCTAATTGAGGCTGCCTAGTCAAGCTAGGAGCACTACATCAAATGTGCTGCAAAGAGTATCTAACAAGTTGATGCAGAAACATATCACATTTTAGGAGCAGCCTAAAGTTGTGAAAAGTACAGCAAAGCCAAGAATCAGTCATAAGAAAAGATGACAGAGGGAGAAATACTGTTACTGAATTAAAAAGATGATATCTACATCTGCAGGATGTATGTTTTAGTTGTTGCTTTGGTATTTTTGTCAAAGAGGGAGGTGATCACAGATGAATACACAGAATAAGAAGATCAAGACAGAGGGAGAAATTTAGTGGATGGTCATACGAGCATGGCTAATTGATTTTGTATCAGAATGAAGCTAAAGATATTATAAATATTTTTGATGGACAGATAAGTTTTGGATTGGTTGGTAATTCATGTGATATTCATATGGTGTTGCCATCAATGCCAAAGAGGGAGATTGTTGGAAACTGCAATTGAAGCAATTGTTGTATTGTCATTGATGTCAAACCTTAACTAGTAAGACTGTTGCTATTTAAGAAAGTACTATATCTATTTGAGTGTTGCTAAGGGGAAAGGCAAGGTTGGTAACAATAGCACCTAAGGAAAGGTTGAGTTATCTTGATACTTCAATGAGTACTTGATTATGTGGCACAATGATAAGATAATGTATTGTTTATCTAAGTAAGAATGAAGACTAAATTGGTAGGCTTAACCGAGCAAAAGTAAAGAAATCTAGTTTAAGCCAAGTGTTGTTAGTGTCAATCGAGCTAGTATATGCTAAGTAAATTCAGTGTTGATCAAACACCAGTTAATTATTAAGGAAGACAGTATTAGTTGAGGAAACAATTTTTGAGGTGATCAAGCTTTCTAGTGAAGATTGAGAAGTTGAACATAGTATTGATCGAGCGTCAGTATTTTGCATTTGAGGAAGAATTCAAATTTCCAGCCGACATCGTTGAATTCTTAGATTATGTAAAATGTGTTGACTTTATTTATTTATTGTATGAAAGCATTTAATGCATTGTAAAATGTTTTATTGTAAATCTATTGAGAGATTTGAGATATTTCTAAAAGGATAGCCGAAGAACATAAAGTAGGACGGATTCGATGAATCTGACCTAACCCCAAGATCTATGAAGGAGATTAAGTGGAAAAAGATGTATTGACCTAATGGAGGAAGTATTAAGGAAACCTAAGCTAGAGGTTGTGAGGAGAGGATGTTGGAAGTATTATTGTTGTTATTGATTGTCTAAGCATAGAAGGCTGAAGGAGAAGTGTTGTGATTGCTTAAAGAGAGTTCCAAGCATATCAGTGATGGAGATGGTAAAGGTTCACAGTTAGTAAGCCATCATATGTGTATGGAATTGGATCTAATATTTGCAAAGTGAGTTGTATGTTTTTCAGATCAATATTACTACTACTTTCTAACCATTGTAACAGTCAAAAACCTTTTAACAGAGGTTGACCTAACAGTCATAGGTATAAATCCTTTGAAAAAGGTTGCATTCTAATGGAGTGTATGTAAGTCCTATAACAAGGTGCTCTTTTAACAAAGTGGTTTAAATCCTTTAACTGGGTCACACCTGACAGTGTGTTTGTAACCTTTGACAGGGTTGGCTTTTCACCGAGCTCACTTCAGAAGAGTGAACATAATAGTAACATGTTACAAAGTGGTTTTTCCCAAATTGGGTTTCCACTATAAATCTTGGTGTTGATACTTGTGTGAATGTTTTGGTTTGAACATTTCTATGTTTTACAAGTTAGATGCTATTGGATAAGTGGACTACACTGTTATATGTTTATGTTATGCAATCAATAATGACCGAGTAGCTATTGGTTATTAGATCTGATTTGTTGAAGAGTTTTAAAGTTTTTTTTTATACATCTGGACCTGAGAACAACTGATTCACCCCCCCTCTTTGTTGTTCTAAATCATATTAACATAATCATCTTGAAATCACCCAGATGTCCTTCATCATCCTCACACAAAATTTTGCACTTATTACTCATTAATATGACCTTCATTAAGAATGTATTACCTATTATGCAACCAATCCTTATCCATTAATGATACCCCTTCAAGAGGAAGGACAAACCCATCATCCCATTCGATGTCCACCTGGCTATGACAAGCCACATTCGCAGCCTAGTCAAATGCAGAATTGGCCTCTCTAAAATTGTGAGTAATTATACACTCATCAAAGGAATCAATAATGTTTTTAGATTTCTTAATAGCGTTAGCAATTTTCCATGAAGGGGTCATGATATTATTAAGACATTTAATAATATTTAGAGAATCCCCTTCAACCCACACTTTTCTATAGTTTTTCCTTTTAGCCAACATAAGACCATAAAGAGCAGCATTAGCCTCAGCAACATGGTTAGTATTGAAGCCAATAGGGATGGCCTTGGCACCTTTGCAATTCCCATGTTCATCTCTAATAACTATGCCACAACTAGCAATCCCCAGGTTGCCCTTAGAGGCACCATCAAAATTGATTTTCATCCAACCATTAGGGGGGCAGTCCCAACAGGTCTCATTCCTCAGACTTCTCTTGATATCATGGACCTTCCTACCATCAAGCTTCCAATTTTTGTAGACTTTCACCTCTCAATCATCTTTCAAATCCTGATAATTATTAATCGGCCCAATGTTCTCCAGCAGGGTTCTCTTAATCTTGGGGAAGATCACATCCCAACTAGATTCCTTGTTTCTAAAAATCCTATCATTCCTCTCTTTCCAAATCCCCATGCAAGTGTAGGGTAGAGAGAAGCTCCGTATAGAAAGTAAAAGGTTATTATTAGTAGGAGATCTCCATGAAGTGAAAATATCCTGAATACCCTATGGAAAAACCCAATCCATATTCATCAAATCCAAAAATTTCTCCCATGTTTTTCTAGCAAAGGAATAGTGAATAGTCATATGATTAATATTCTCCTCATCATTCTTACAAAGACAGCATCTATTGGTTATGTATAAACCCCTTTTCCTAAGATTATCAATAGTTAAGATTTTATCCTATAATAAGATCCAGAAAAACACATTAATTTTAGGTGTTAAACCTTTGAACCAAGCTTTCACCCAACACGGTTCAGGGCTATCTTCAAAATTCTGCATGTACAAAGAAGAGACCGAGAAAGAGGCATTAGAATTATATTTCCAGATTAAAGTATCCTCTTCATCAATGAGAAAGATAGCATTCAAAAATTTATTCAGAATTCTAAGAGAGGGATCCACCCTAGCCAAGTCAATCCAATTATCCCCCTCCCATTAGTCTGCCACATGTGATCCAAAAACATGTTTTTATTGCAGCATCTTTTCTTTCCAGATTGAATTAGAATTAAGAGGGTGGTCTAAAATCTAGACATCTTCCCAAAAAAGAATAGTCTTACCATTTCCCACCTTACATTTGACACCCTTCTTGATCAAATCCTTCCTTCTCAAAGCATTATTCCAAATGCTAGAACCTCCTTGAGTAATTTCTTGATTCAAAAAAATTTTGAAGTCACTCCTGTCCTTGTTATATTTGTTGTGCCAAATGGTACTCCAGTCTCCTAGGGTCTTGAATAATCTCCAAAGAAGTTTAGCCATAAGAAAATCATTCATACTTCTTATACTACGAAGACCAAGGCCCCCTTTCCTAACAATTTTACAAACCTTCTCCCAAGCAATGAGAGCCATTTTATTTTTTTGTTCCACTCCAAACCAAAGGAAGTTCTTTTGGATTTTCTCAATACTTTTAGAAAACTTCCTAGGGATTTTGAAAATACTTAAAGCATAGAGAGGGATGATTTGGAGAGTAGCTTTAAGCACCAAAATCTTACCAGTCTGGCTCAAAAGAGCACCCTTCCATCCTGCTAAACTCCTGTGAAATTTATCAATCATAGCTCTCCAAAAAGAATCAGGGGGATCAAAGCATAAAGGCAAACCTAAGTAGGATCCAGGGAGACATCCCACCTTACATCCCATCACTCTTTTTATCCTTTCTTTTCTTCTTTTAGGAGCATTAATGAAGAAAATAGAACTCTTGTTCTAGTTTATAATCTGTCCAGTAGCAAGAACATACTTATCAAGGCTTTTTTGATAGTTTTACCATTTTTTATAGAGGCTTCCCCCATAATAATGGAGTCATCCACAAACTGTTGATGAGAACAAATCAGATCTTTTGAAGAAGGTTTCAACCCTATAAACTCACCTTTGTTAACCAGCCTGCCAATGTATCTACCCAAACATTCTATCATAATAATGAACAGGATTGGAGATAAAAGATCCCCCTATCTAAGACCTCTTGAAGACTTGAAGAAGGGAGTAGGAGATCCATTCATGAGCACTGAGAAGGTAGCTAAGGAAACCAAGCAGTGGATAAGATCTCTGCATCTCTTATTGAAACCAAAAGCCTCTAAAGTAGCCTTTAAAAAATCCCAGTGAACCCTATCATAGGCTTTCGACAAGTCTAACTTCAACAAAAAGCCTTATTTTTTAGAGATAGTCAAGGAATGTATGTTTTCATGGATAGAGATGATTGAGTCCAGAATTTGCCTGCCAGGGACAAATCCATTATGTTGTCCAGAAATCAGGGAAGGAAGAAAAAGAAGAATCATATAGGTAAGGACTTTTGAGATAATCTTGTACACAGAGTTACATAAAATGATAGGTCTGAACTGATCCAAACTATCCGCTCCCACTTTATTTGGAATCAAATCTATAAGGGTACCATTAAGTTCCTTAATAATCCTTCTTGAACCAAAAAACTCTTTAACCGTGTTAACAACATCATCTTTCACAATACTCCAATACTTGTGAAAAAAGAAGAGAGGGTACCCGTCAGGGCCAAGGGCCTTGTCTCCTTCAAAGGAGAAGACCGCCTTATGAATCTCATCCTTAGAAGGGATAGCAGTAATTTCTTTGTTTTGTTCTTCATTCAAAATGCAAGGGATACCATCCAACACCTCCTTTTGACATTCCTCATTCAGATTATCAGCTTTCTTCAAGAGCTCCCCAAAAAACTTATTAGCTTCTCCCTTGAAATCATCCTCTTTTTCACTAATGGCTCCATTAATCTTAATTCTGGAGATTTTGTTTCTCATTCTGTGTTTCACTGTGGTCATGAAAAAATATTTTGAATTTTTGTCCCCTTCCTTCAAAAAAATCTTCCTCGACCTTTGTCTCCAAAAGCATTCTTCTTTTGAGATAATATCATGGTATTCCACAAGTTTAGTATCTTCCTCATTCTTAGAAAAAAATCTATACCCATCCTTATGAATACTATCCTGAATTTCCTTCAGCTCTGCAATTTTCCTTTTATTGGTAAAGATATTCCCAAAAGTCTCTTTGTTCCATTTTTTAATATTGTCCTTCACGTTTTTTAATTTCTTAGCAATTTTGAACATAGTCATTCCTTCAATCCTAATACTCCACCACTCCTCAATAAGTTTTTCCAGATTAGGATGAATTGTCCACATTTTCTCAAAATGGAAAGGGAAGTTCCTTTTCAGCCCATTAGGCTCAGTAATAAGGGTGATCGGATAGTGATCAAAACCAGCTCTAACATAAGCTAATAAGGTGCAAGAATAAATATTGAACCACTTACTACTTGCAAGCGCCCTATCAAATCTGACTTGGATAAGCTCATTACCATACCTCATGTTGGTTCATGTATAGTTGATCCCCTATAAATCTATGTCGTGTAACTCTTGGCCATCAATAAATTCCATGAGATCAGTTTTGTTGTCTAGATTAGGTTGACTTCCACCAAGTTTCTCATTTTCCTTTAAAGGAGTATTAAAGTCCCCCATTATAATCCATCCTTCATCAACAAAGTCACTCCTTTTTCTAGAAACATCACTCCAAAAATATTTCCTCCCCTATTTAGTATTGGGAGCATAGATATTAGTCAAAACCCAAGAGGTGTCATCCTTAATGTGCCAAAATTTGATGTTGGCCACATTATTTCCTTGGGAGATCACCCCCCCCCCTAATTAAATTATAGTTCCATATTGTCACAATACCCCCTCAAGCCCCATCCGCATCACCACCAAGGGAAATACCATTGCTAAAAAAATAGAGTTTCTCAACTTTGTCCTTAGACATCTTAGTCTCCTGAAGTAGTACAATATATGGCTTGTTATCTCTTATCATGTTTTTAACCATGTCTTTCTTATGAGGATTATTTAATCCTTGTACATTCCAAGAAATAATCTTCATTGCTTATGGAAGGGTCCAGACTCTAGGATGGTTCTTTGACTTCCATCCGCTATGCTCCTACTAGTCTCTAGAGTTCTTCTTTTCTAATTTGAGGGCCTTCCTAGGGAGACATGAACGGCTCCCACATCTCCAATTTTGCTACTTCTAGTGCTTCTAAGAATCGTAGATGCATTCTTTGTCATCTTCAACAAACCTTCTTTTTTCTTATTTTTTTCTTTCTTTTTGTTCTCCACCTTTGACCATCCCTCTTCAGTTGAGACATCACACCCCAAAGGGAAACATCAATATCCACCTCATCTCCCCACTTTGTAGACTTAGATATAATGGGTAACTTCTTATCAGATCCCATAGGAGTAGAAATAGTCTTCTCAGACTGGTCCTCAAAAAACCCCAATATCGAACAATTTTGGGCATCTTGAAAGGTATCCTTATTTTGTATAGGTAAGGTAATAACATTACCTCCAAACATTTCTCTCTCAATCAAATACATGTCAAAATCCTCCTTACCCTCCATTTCTCCCAAAGGCCTGCTCTGAATTTCTTCAACAAAATAATAATCCATTCTCCTGGGCAAAGAATCATTCACTATTTTTGTGCTACCCCCCTTTTTTTGCACTATTTCAGAGGGGGATGTGTCACTGCCTTCTCCAAAAGTTCCCTTCACCTCCATCTTTTCTTCTTGTTTCCCATTATCACTTTTCCCATTAGAGTTCATTCCAGATCCTGACTTTCTAACCCACACCTTCTTTAGTTTCTTAGGTTGGGGTATTAGTTTTGGCCATTGCTTAGTCCAATGCCCAGTTTTCTTACAGTGATAATAGGCAAAAGGTGTAGACTCATACTCAATCTTTTGGACCCAGGAGCCTAGTTTAGACTGGAGTGTAATAGATTCTGGCATATCCACTCCTTGCTAAAGCCCCACACAAATCCTTGCATATGTTAGGCATATCCTGGAGACCGTGATGGGATCCATAAACAAGAGTTCCCCAAAAACATTAGCTATTCCCTTGAAAATATCTTCCATCCAGAACTCAAGAGATAGGCCCAAGAGGTTCACCCAGACTGGAGCCTTCACATTCAGATCATCCTACATATTCAAGTTAGGACACCACTTATGAAGAATCATGGAGTGCTTTCCTATCACCCACGGTCCATTGCACAAGGTATTCCTTAAATCTTCCTCACAGGAAAAAGAAAATGATAAGCAGCCTTTGGGGAAAGCTGCCACCTCCACTTGGCCTTTCAAGACCCATTTTCTTTTAAAAAAAGCCCTAACCACCTCGATATTAGGATGAGATCCCAGGAATCTCCCCACAAGAGAGTTAGCCATTCGAGAAATATTAAAATCTATGATTTGATTCGAGAAATATTAAAATCTATGATTTGATCCAAAATGGTAATAGAAAAAGTGCCCTGCTCTAGGTTGGACAAATTTTTCACAGGTCAGAGAGAGGACTTACCCGTTGGCTTAACGCCAAAAATGCCTGACCAACTTTTGACAATTTTTTGAGTATTCATCTTATTTTGATCAGTAGGCTCCATTCTGCCCCCCCCCCCCCCCAGGTCCCCTGTCCCCAAACTGACATCAGGAATCTTACCTTGCTCTTTGTTTGCATCTGTCTCCTCTTGTTGACTTCCAGCCCCCGATGAACCAGTGTCAGATCTACCATTCCCCCTATTGTCTAGATTTGAAATTTGAATTGCTCCTTTCCCTTTCGCTGATCCCCCCACTCCCTTCATCCCTCTATTGGTTGTTATGGATATGAATTTGTAATAATGATACAACAGTTTATAATGTATTGTCCTAATCAAACTAAGATTTGAATTTTTATCAGTGACCAAGAGGACCATAAATATTAGAGATCAAATAATTGGAGGTGGTGTTTTTATAGCTAAGATAGCTAATATATAGTACAAAAAATAATAGAAGTACTAGTTAAGGTTCTAGAAAAGTATCTTATTTTTAATTATAGGAGACTCATCTACAACAATAATGCCAATGGGAGCTTCACTATCAGTTAGTAGTGATGAATACAAATTTGTTGACTACAAATCAAAGGCCATATATGGGGGGTCATGGCCATACAATTGGACATTAAATCCCACAAAAGGATTTCCAATATTTATTGTAGGATTGTTTGGTTTAAAAATTGTGGGCGATTCATGGGATTCACTAGATAAAAGGTGTTAAGAGTTTCCTATGGGGGAAGAGTATTATAATAAGGGTTTTGAATAGGAATGGGTGAAATATTATAATAATGGTTTTGAATAGGAGCAAAGTTCAAGGTATTGTAGGATTATTTGGCTTACAAATTATGGGTGATTCATGGGATTCACTGGATAAAAGGCACTAGGAGCTTCCTGTGGGGACAAAATATTATAATAAGGGTTTTGAATAGGAATGGGTGGGATATTATAATAAGGGTTTTGAACAAGAGCATTTACATTGAATGGGTGGAATGTTATAATAAGGGTTTTGAAGAGGAGAAAAGGTCAGTGCATTTATATTGAATGAAAATAAGGGGTGTTTTCATTCAGCCGGCATATTAGAAGATTGAGCATCCATGTCTTCCCATGAGTCTGGCTTGGCCATTTTTCTAGGGTTGTAAAAACACAAAACAAAAAGATTATCCCTATCAATTAATTCTAAACTCAATTCAAGAAAAGTGTAGTTCAATACAAATAACATAAAATAGAAAATTGAAAGAATTGCTACCTTCACGCTATCAAAATGTCCAATCTGATACTATAGGGTTTACTCAACACAACCTCGAGCGTGACAAAAGCTTCAATTCTAGAACTTCCAGGGACTTGAGCAATGGTTACATATTGCGAGAGAAGCAAGGAGGCTAGGAATTGGAAAGCATTTTGTCAAAGAAGTGAGGAGGGAAGGAATAGGAAAGCATGTTCCCTGCATACCTATTTGCAAAGAAAGCCGAGTGCGGTTGCAACAACCTTTAATTTTTACTATTTTTTGTTAATAAATTTTAATTTTTTCCTTACTCTTTTCCTCAACAGCCAATAGTAAAATAGATAATTGACTTTTTTTAGATTTTTAAAATATAGATAAATTTATAAACTATAGGACAAACCTATATGTTTGAAAAATTCTTAAATGTTATTGGTTGAATTAATTAGCTTGTGCATAAAACATATGTAATAGTATCATGTCATAGTCGTAGGCAGGAACTAATAATAAAATTATTTAATTAAAATTTGAGAAAGGGAATTGATTAGATAATAAAAATCATTTAATTAATTTTTTAGAAGAATAATTAGCTAATTAAATACTTCAAATTAATTAATTATGAAAATATCAGACAAATATTAGAGGAATGTTTAATAAATGGTAAATACTTTAAAAAAAAATTAAATATGGGATATTGGAAGGGAATGAAATTTTGAAATTTGAATTGGAAGAATGGCACAAATGAATTAAATAATAAAGATTATCTAGTTAATTAAGACAAAAATTAGTAAAATATGACGCATGTAGGCGACGAGACAATTTTTAGTGTCTACATTTTTTCCCCTCTTTGAGATAATGCATTTTCAAGCAATGTTTCAAAGAATAATTAATGAAAATATTGCCCCAATATGCCCCAGTAAGATTGTGGTAGCATCTAGGTAATATGTTGGCCCTTCAAAAAATTGAGCAAAAACTATAAATGGGAGCTCAATCTATCGAAAAAGAAACCAATACTCCAACAAAGTGAACAAATCAGAAAATGGGTTTGATTGGCAAAATATATGGCTCTCAAAAGGTAAATCTTAACATGACCTATTGGTCTTAGCATGACATGTAGCTTCTTACAATGGTATTGAGCTGTAAGAGATTGTAAATTGTAATCAGGTTGTAATCACTGGATAATAAGAATATTGGACTTGTTGTTGGTGGACAGTCCAAGGATTGGGTGAACCATGTTAAATCCTTGTGTCTTGTGTTCTCTTCTATGTGGTTTATTATTTTTTGATATTGGTTATATTTGCATGTAACTTTTATTTATGTCTTGTTAATCCTAACAAGTGGTATCAGAGTGAGGTATTTTTTTAGTTATCCTCTATAGGAAGGTCTCATGATTTAGTGGGAGTCTCACAGTTGAGTGGGAGCAATGGAAGATGAGGGTAAGCTGAAGGTTGAAAATTTTAATGGGTGGAAATTTTAGTTATGGAAAATGCAAATGGAGGCCTATCTTTATCAAAAAGATTTATGTCGGCCATTGGAAAGAAAATCCAAGAAACTGACAACAATGACTGATGAGGATTAGGATATTTTATATAGGAAGACACTTGGAAGTATTCAATTATGTCTGGAACAATTAGTGGATTTTAATATTATGAAAGCGAAGACAACTGAAGAGTTGATGGAAACCCTAGAAAAGTTGTATGAAAAGCCCTCCGCTTCAAACAAGGTATTTGTCATGAAGCGTTTGTTTAATATAAAGATGGTAGAAGGTGGATATGTTTCTAATTATTTGAATGAGTTTAATATGGTTACTAGTCAATTCTCTTATGTAGATATTATTTTTGATGAAGAAATTAGGGCTCTCTTGATTTTGTGTTCTTTGCCTGAAAACTGGAATTTCTCGGTAATGGTTGTTAGTAACTTTGTTTCTAGTTGTAATACCCTAAAATTTGATGTTGTTATCGGTGTGATCCTGAGTGAGGAAACTCGTAGGAAAAGCTCAGGTGGATCTACATCTGGAAGTGTCTTAAACACATAAGGCAGAGGTAGAATGAATGAGAGAGGAAATAACTCTAGAAATCATGGGAAATCACGAGGAAAATCAAAGGGCAAGAGGTCTCAATCTAGAGGACTAAATGATTGTTGGTACTGTGGAAAACTGGGTCATGAGAAGAAAGATTGCTGGTCTTGGAAGAATAAAGGATACAAACAAGAAGGTAATAAGGAGGCAAATGTGGTAAGTAATAAATCCAAAGAGGATGATTTGCTTATTTCTTTAGAAAGTGTTGATGATTCTTGGGTTTGAGATTCAGGGGCTTCATTTCATGCTACACCCCATAGAGGTTATTTCCATGATTATGTCCAAGGGGATTTTGGGCTAGTTTATTTGGGAGATAATGAATCATGTCAGATTTTTAGAAAGGGGGAAATTAAGATTAAGTTGCAGAATGGGAATCATCGAATACTACAAGAAGTAAGACATGTTCCAAGGATGAGTAGGAATTTAATTTTGGCAGGGCAACTGGGTGATGAGGGTTGCACATTTACTTTTAATGATAGAAATTGGAAGATTTCAAAAGGTTCCTTAGTATTAGCAAAAGGTGTGAAAGTAGGCACCTTATATCTTTGCACGAGTCATATTGTTCCTTCTACTTTAATTTTTTCAGATAAAAATGAATGTTCAAGAATAGTTACTGCAGTTGAGTAGGAAGAACATCAAACGGTTGTTGTAGATTCTGACACAGCATTATGGCACAACAGACTTGGGCACATGAGTGAAAAAGGTATGAAATTACTTCATTCAAAGAAAGTTTTACCAGGTTTGAAATGTGTCAATATGGATTTATGTGAAAGTTGTGTGTATGGAAAATAAAAGAGAGATAGGTTTGTGAAGAGTGGGAAGGAAAAGAAAAATGAGAAATTAGAACTTGTGCATTCAGATGTATGGGGACTAGCTCAGGTATCTTCCCTTGGTGGCTCTTTGTATTATGTTACATTTATAGATGATGCAACATGAAAAGTATGGATTTATTTCCTTAGACAAATCTGATGTATTTCAAACTTTTAAGAAATGGAAATGCTTGGTTGAGAATGAGACTAGTAAAAGGATAAAATGTCTCAGATCTGATAATGGTGGTGAGTACTATAGCACAAAATTTGAAGATTATTGTTCCTCTAATGGTATTCATAGGCATAAAATTGTACCAAGGATTCCATGAGAAAATGGAGTGTTTGAATGCATGAATAGGACAATAATAGAGCGTGCAAGGAGTATGAGGTTGCATGTTGGGCTTCCCTTAAACATGTGGGTGGAGGCTATTAATAAATCTATATATTTAATCAATAGAGGTCCCTCTACTCCTTTGGGTCTTGGTATTCTAGAGGAAGCATGGATTGGTAAGAAGGTGAGTTATTCTTTCTTAAAACCTTTGGTTGTGAAGCATTTGCACATATAGATTCTAAAAATAGAACCAAGCTAGAAGCTAAATCTAAGAAATGTATATTTTTTGGATATGGCATTGATGAATTTGGTTATAGGCTTTGGGATTTTGAAAATAATAAAATTATAAGAATTAGGGATGTCATATTTAATGAGAAAGTGTTGTACAAAGATTTGTTGCAGCAACATGGGAAGAAAGAAAATGATTATGTAGTACTAGATGATACTCGAAAAGATGATGTTCCAGTGTTCCTTATGCTTTGCAACAACATCAACAACAAATACCACAAACCCTAGTGAATTTTAGATGGTCAACAAGGTTAAGTAGACCTCCAGAAATATTTTCTCTCTTTGTATTCTATTTTATTAACAGATGCTGGTGAACCAGAATATTATGATGAAGTTGTGCAGGTGGATACAAAGCTTCAGTGGGAGTCTATAATGATAGAGGAAATGGACTCCTTGCTGAAAAATAAAACTTGGGATTTATGTAAGTTACCTATAGGTAAAAGAGCTTTATAGAATAAATGGGTTTACAGGCTGAAAGAAGAGGATGGAGGTAAGAAAAGATTTAAAGCCAGGCTAGTTGTAAAAGGATTTGCATAGAAAAAGGGCATTGATTTTGATGAGAAATTTTCTTGAGTTGTTAAAATGACTTCTATTTGTACTATTTTAAGTATTGTGGCTACTAAAGATTTTCATTCAGAGAAGTTTGATGTTAAAAAAACTTTTCTTCATGGTGATTTGGATGAAGAAATATATATGGAATAGCCACAGGGATTTGAGGTCAAAGGCAAGGATCACTTAGTCTGAAGATTGAAGAAAAGTTTATATGGCTTGAAGAAAGCACCCCGGTAATGGTATTTTAAATTTGACAGTTGTATGTATGAGCATGGATATACTAGGTATCATTCAAACCATTGTGTTTATTTTAAGAGGTTGGATGATGATAGCTACATTATTTTATGTTTATATGTTGATGATATGCTTGTAGATGGGTCTAACATGGATCACATCAAGGGATTGAAACACAGTTAGCACACTCATTTTCTATGAAGGATTTGGGGGAAGAAAAACAAATCCTTGGTATGAAAATATACAGAGATAGGAAGCACATAAAATTGACTCTATCTCAGGATTCTTATATTGAGAAGGTGTTGCAACATTTCTCTATGGAGAATGTCAAATTTGTTAGCACACCTTTGTCTGGTCATTTGAAATTGACTAAGGAGATGTGTCCAAAGAAGCTAAAAGAGGAGACTAAAATGTCCAAGGTACCTTATGCTTCAGTTGTAGGAAGTTTAATGTATGTTATGGTATGTACTCGGCTAGATATTTCACATGCAGTGGGAGTTGTTAGTGGGTATATGAGTCATCTTGGGATTGACCATTGGAATGCAGTCAAATGGATCTCAAATATTTGAGAGGAACATCCAGTAAATGTTTACATTTTGGGGGCTCTACTAGTGATTTACAAGGCTATGTTGACCCAAATTTGGAAGGGGATCTTGATACCAGGTAGAGTACTATGGGATATGTATTTACTATTGGTGGGGTAGTAGTGAGTTATATTTCTCAGTTATAGAAGGTGAATGCTTTATCCACTACCAAGGTAGAGTATGTTAGTACTACAAAGGAAGCCAAGGAGATGATATGGTTTCAATTATTCATGGAGGAATTGGGACACCCACAGATGGACAATTATTTTTTTACAGATAGCTAGAGTGTCATTCATCTTGCCAAGAATTCTGCTCTCCATTCAAAGACAAAACACATATAGTTGTGGCACCATTTCATTCGGTCAGTTTTAGATGATGGACAATTAAAGATGGAAAATATATATATAGATGATAATCCACTAGATATGTTTACTAAGGTAGTAACAAGGGAGAAGTTGAACTCCTCTTTAGCTTTAGTTGGTCTTCTAGACTGAACAAAATAAAGGAACAACTGAGTCCAGGGTGGTTCGATCTAGTGGGACCCTCATGTGGTAGTGGTATTGCTACAGGATCAGTCTCCAAGTGGGAGATTATTGTTTAGCCTGGAGCTTTATCAATCACCAAGTGGGAGATTATTTGTCTTTGGTGACTGATCAGGGAAGTATTGTACACTTTCCATGTTGTAATTGATTTTAACCCTAAAGTGGCAAAAAAGCTTGTATAAAAATGGCTTAGGATTAGAGATTTCATTATGTATGTTTTTAGTAGATTCTTGTGGCGGTATTGAGTTGTAAGGGATTGTGGATTATAATCAAGTTGTAATCACTGGATAATAAGAATATTGAACTTGTTCTTGGTGGATGTAGTCCAGGGATTGGGTGAACCATGTTAAATCATTGTGTCTTGTGTTCTCTTCTATGTGGTTTATTATTTTCTAATATTGGTTATATTTGCATGTAATTGTTATTTCTATCTTGTTAATCCTAACATTACCACTAGAAATCTAAGTGTTGCACACCAACTGAGGAGAGTGGGAGGGTATAAATATGGCCAAAAGGTCATTTTCAAGCTCATTGTGCAATTTTAGCTTTTGAAATTTGAAGGAGAGAATGAGGTCTTCAAGTGTGTTTAGAGAGAAATGGTGAGCATCGGGTGTGAGGATCACCTAGGTGCAGCTAGGTGAGTGGTTCAGGACATATCATTAAGTAGAGGGTGTGCCACCAATGATAATTTTTGTACCCTTTCTTGCATTTATTATACTTTTTTGACACATTTTTCATTTTTTGTTCTAGGCATCGGTAGAGAAAATGCCACACTTGTTAGTTGCTTTCGCAACAATAATTGGTGAAATCAAGCAAGTTTTTATTACATTAGGAGTTGGGAAATGACACAATTTTTGTAAGTGAAACACATTCATAGTCAATTGACGCATGTGTAGGATTGATTCAATGCAACTATATTTTTCAAGACAATAAATAGAGGATTCAAAATAAATGCTTGTTATAGCTTAGGACACATTACTTAGGTGCATTTGACACATTTACATGATTGTTTTAATGTATTTTATGTTGGAATAGGAAAGATATAGTACTGAGAGGGGAGGGGTGAATCATTACCCTCAAAAACTTTTATTGAATTAACAATCTGCAATAGTAGTGTTTATCTAACCAACTGATTCCATTGTTTGCAACATACATTCAAATAACTTGTAAATGTAAAGTGCATGAAAACAAACAATAAAACATTCATGAAATGTAACACATGACACAAGTATTTTGGTTACACAGAAACCCTTTTTAGAAGGTAAAAACTACGGTGGGGATGACACCCACAAATTCTTCACTACTGCAGTAAATAAAGTGATGTCATTTGAGGCTATAATTGTGATCACTTTTGATGATCTTACCCTGTTAGGAGTAACATAAGATCGATTAGATCTACCTTGTGAAAGGATTTTAGCAACACCAAATAAGTGTGCACTCAGTTAAGATATTTAAAACAGACGATTAAGTCTACTCTATTAAGAGATTTATAATTTTGCTATAATGGTTAAATGATAACAAAAAATATCTGCAAATGACAAATTGAACTTTTCTGAATCAGATCTATGAAATACCAAATATATTTCACCTTGATGTGTAGAATATTACTCTCTATTATGCTCAGTAGCCTTGTATGATTCTGATAATCTGAATATTGTCTTTGATAACTGCTCATTCATGTAAACCCTTGTCTGATCTCTGATGTCCTATGTGTGGCTAGTTCTTCATGATCTCCTTGTCATGTATTAGTCAAAATGACATCTATTACAATTATATAGAAAATTGCTTTGACCTAATTAGGTTTACAACATCTTAGAAAACCTAAGATCTATGGTGTACAAAAATAACCTAGATCTAACTATTACACAGGAATCATCACAACATTTAAGGATTACATCCATAATAAATGTGCCTCAATCTTGGTAATACATTTACACATTTGTGTAAACCATTTTCATAGATATATGTACCATTATTGATTACTATGTCATTTCCTGAACAACTCGGTAAATACTGCATTCTCTGTTTGGTGAATTAACTGATGCTCGGTGTGTAGAATGCTTGGTGTTCATTAACTTGGTATGAAGGCTTTGTAAGTTCAACCAACTAGATTGTATAGCTCCTTATTCCACCTTTTACCGACTTGAATAGCTTAGATTACCAACTGATCTTAGTTGATACTAATGAAAACACTTAATGCTCAAATAGAGATAACAACCCCCTTTGGCATTAGTATCAAAACCATAATGTATATGTACCAAACCTCAAAATGTTCTAACTCCATATATACATATACACCAAAAATTTACTAACTCTTCTACAAAACTCCCCCTAGGTGCATGCTCCCGGTATGTAGTGAAGTACATTGGCATATACATGATTTCCCCCTTTTTTAAATTAATGCCAAAGTAAAATGTACTTACAGCTTATCAAATATGTGTTGGTGGGTTTTCTGCAATGAAACTAAGAGGTTTTCCCATTCCTCTTTCAAGTTGTCAAGAGCAATGTGCTCAAGACTGACTTGTGCATGCATATCAAAAATGTTCTCCAAAACTAATATTTCAGGGGTGGTGACTAATACCTTATCCTTTTTAATATGTCTCTCTATTATCTTCAAATGTGGTAGTAGCTCGGCTTGCAACTCAGTGACTTGGTCACTTATTATTTATTCATGCTTCCTTAGGTCTACTCTCAATGGTCTCAATTCTTGTACTTTAAGTATATGCTTATGGAAAGCATTGGGCTCAGTTAGAGAAGGATTTGCACTGGCTAAGATGTCTGCATCTAGCTTCTTGATCTTTTCACTGACCTTGGCAGTAAAGGTTTCCACAGTGCATAACTTAAACAAAATTTGTATAATCTTCTGAGTTATAGTTTGTAGCTCGGTTATAACCTCAGAAAGCTTTACCTTATTGATAGCCACTTCTTGGCTGATTTTCTCAGCAAGTTCTAATTGGATTTTTGCTTCTGACCTCTCTTATATCCTTTTCTCTACATCTACATCTTGGGCATTTATATAACTTGTGAGAGATGCAAGTTGGTCCAAAATTGGAGTGTCTTCATTTATTTGGATGTCAGGAACAACTTGTTGAAGAATGTCTCTTACATCTTCAAGGATTTGTTTGCTTTTGCTTTCTTTTCTTAATTTCTCCTCTGCAGCCTTCCTCGTGCACAATTCTCCATACTTCCTCAAATCTTCAGGGTCCAAAGTCCTTGGGTCACATTCTAGAATCTCTATTATCTCATCCAAGGTGACTGGCCCTTTCCCATGTTTCTTCTTCTTCTTCTTGGTCTCTCATGGAGATGACTTGACAAATGGAACGGGAGATTTTACCTCTAAGTTTGTCTTATCTTTCTCGGTTGACACTGTATCATCCTTCTTCTGCTCCCCAGTGACCTGAGTCTCAGTTGATTGAGTGGAGGCCTTTGATGTAGTGTTGGTGGTGGTTTTTTCAGTGGTCTCTATTAGCTTAGGTTCTTCTAGTGCTTGTGTGTCATCCTCTTTCTCCTTAGGCTCTTTTAACTCTAAAGTGCCTTGTGTTCTTGTTCCTTGCTCCCTTGTTGTATCCTTTTGTTGCTCGGGGATTGAGCCTTCAGGTTCCTTTTGCGATATAATTTCAATTTCTTGAACCAAAATTGGAAGGTCACCCAGTATAATGCTTATTGGTAGCTCGGTGGGGGCTTGTTCATCTATTTGAGCTCTAGCAACGGTGATGTCCCCATCATCCTTGACATCATTAGGGTCTCCATTAGTGATTTCTTCTATAAGTACATCATTTCAACCATCATTTATTCCAGTTATTAACACCTACTCAGGTGCATCTTGGTACACATCTTGGTAGTCAGTGTCAATAGTTGTATCAGGCACCTCACTGTTTGGTAGCTCAATAGGGTCCTTTGTGGCTAGATCTACATCATCTAAATGGATGCCTTTGCCTTTTCTTTTAGACTTCCTCTCAAGTATTATGGCCAATGCCAGCTTGGGCTTGGAGAATAGAAGTCCATAACAACTGACTATTCTCATCAAATTCTACCAGATTTTGATCAAGTATTTGGAATGCTCTGCTTTTAACCAAAACTCTCTTGGAATACTGCTTCATCAGCTCTTCAATCTCGGGAACTGTTAATGTTGGCATTGCTAATATTAGGGAATGTTCCCTCATTTTCTTCTCGGTGCTTGAAGCATAAGTCCATCTAGCTAATATTTTATCATATAAACTTTTTGGTACATATTTTGAAAATTCTATTAGTACTTTTTTGAATTTTATCATCATTCAAATTACTACCTCCTCTATTTTGTTCTAGTCCTTAGTAAACAAATGTTCAAACCAACTTATCTTTGGGTTGCTAAGACCTCCAATGTCTATTATAGCTTCTACAACCTCATCAATTGATTGATCTTTATTCACAACAACCTTGAATTGATTTATGTTATTCTCATCTTCATCATCAATGTCATCCTTACCTCTTATCAACTTCCTTCTTTTCTTTGGTGCCTCAAAGGTAGCTTGACTACCTCTCTTTTTTTATAAGTCTTGGTTGGTGTAGGCCTAGAAATCTTTACTACTCCTTTCTTTAGTGGTGGCAAAGCTACAGTGGTTGACCTTGTTCATGCTCTAGTTTGAATTTATGTCTACTTCTTCTTAGGAGTGGGATTAACCGGTGTAGATTCTACATCTTTATCAGACTTGGTTGCCTCTTCATCATATACAGTGTCAGTAAGAAGTAACTAACCCTCAATCAGAATTTCCTCAGATGCCTCGACATCATCTGCATCTTCTCCAAATTGTTTAAC
The DNA here is from genome assembly GCA_027943335.1 of Chamaecyparis obtusa. NCBI lineage: Eukaryota > Viridiplantae > Streptophyta > Pinopsida > Cupressales > Cupressaceae > Chamaecyparis > Chamaecyparis obtusa. Next base: position 43,035 of record BSBK01010515.1, on the reverse strand, counting down.
TAGTTTGTTTATCATTTTTCTTGATTTCTTTGTTGCCTTCCCAATAACTAAATCTATTTTTATTCTTTTTTTCGCTTCCTCATAGGTTCCAAACCTAGTAGCTTTTGGATCCTTAGGCTCTTCCAGTAAAGCCTTTATTGACCTTGAAGCTCGGTCAATATCAATCTCGTATCCCATTGGGGCTAACCACTTAGTTCTTGGTTCAACTGCTTTTATTAGTGTATAATCTGTGTCCACTAGGAAACAGATATCATGTTCATATTCTTCAACGTCCAACTATCTCGGTATCCTGCTCCTAGCATTCATTCTATCCTTAAACTGCTCAAAGTAAGCATCCAATATATTGACAAAATTTTCACCCAATTTTTGTATCAAATCATTTATTTTTAGTGTCATAGACTTGTCGGTAGTCCAGTCAACATTACCGATGGAGGGGAAAACATTTTGCACATAAAAGAATATGCAAAGTAACAGTGATCCAAACTTACATGTATTTGATTTTGTTGACCAAATTATTTTCATGTTTTCTTCAACTTGTTTCAATAACAACTCAGTGAGGTCGAACTAAAATCCCTTTTTCACCATCTAATAAGAAATATCTACCGCTCCACATGGTACACTATTGGGTCTTCTTGATTGAAAGATTTTGTACCCAATAACATATGCACCAAACTTGGTTTTGGGATCTCCAATTGTGTCTACTTTTATTTCTCTTCTATCCCATTCAGCTCTAGTAGCTTTAGCTATCTCAGTTCTCGGTGCACTCCTTGGTAATTTGACTTTGTCAGTGGTAGGGTAACTAGTTACTGCGTGTATGATATACTTTGTGATCTTCACGGGCTCATCAAGCCATAGTTTTCCATCATGAAAATAACTCAAAACAATTTGTATCCACTCATTCTTGAATACCTTCAAGAAATGCAAGGTATTTATCAAACCCTTGACTCTCAAATGCTCATGATCATCCTTTAATTTCCCATTAACACTTAGCTCTTGAAATATAGAAATGAGCTCACAATCACCAATCTCACCAATCTTACAGTGAATGTAGGTGCGTACGTCTTCAACTAGCAAAACCCTAGGTGGTATGCTCGAAAAAGCTCTAGTTTTGTCAGTATGTGAAGCAACTTCGGGGTGAAGTTTGTACTTCAACTCATCACATGTAGTAGAAATGATCAATCTAACATCCTCCTCAACTACATTCTTAGATTTGCTAACTTTAGATGCGGATGCCATTGTTATTCATTTAGGGTTTTGGGAAATATTTAAGAAACAACTCAGTGATGATGACACTTACTTGTAACAATGATGAAAACTACTCAGAATCCTTCATATCTTTCAATCACTCTAAAAACTCTTAGCTCTTTGTGATCGCAGTGTGAGAAATAAGCTAAGTCTTTTGTGTATTTATAGCAATTTTATCTTCTTGCTTAAACTTTTTGTCAAAATGCTCGACCTAACATGGCTTGGTAACAACTGTCACTCTCGATGTATACTATGAAATGTCATAAGCTTGGTTAACACATGAAATTCCACTCGATTAATACTGGCACTCGATTAACCTTGCTAATAGTTACCGACTGAGAACTTCTCACTCATTCTAGCATATACCGACTGTAAACACTTAAAGCTCAAAACATGTAAAACCATAATGCATCTTAATTCATGCAGATTTGGTATGTGAACACTTGATAAAAGGAATTGTATGATAGATATAGCCAATTAGAATTAGCATTTCTATACATACCTTTTCAACTTAGGTAGAGGTGGCGTTGTCACCCAATCTAATGGACGTGGTGTCACCGATAGCATTACTTGACTCAGCATTGTCTCCTGATGCTTTTCTCCACATAGTGTTTCTTATCCTTGTGATATCTTCAATTGTATTTCCATTCTCATAGGTTTGTGTCTCTGGTGCTTGGTCTCTGCAATCTTTACTTAAGTGACCGACCTTGTGACAATGTAAACATGCCATGCCCGTGCTTGTCCAACTACGAGATCTACCTCTCTAGTTCTTCCTCATGCAATTAGCTGCAATATTTCCATATCTTCCACATGTTTTACAATTAACCTATGTTATAATCCCAAGTATAAGCATTACCTTGTCTTCTCAATTGATAGGTCTTGTTTTGTCCTTTCGATATCTAGACTTGATTCATCTTTGTTCTACATTCTTGTGAGGTATGTCCATGCATGTTGCAAGTGCAATAGTTTTTCTCCATATAGGGTTTGTTAGGAGTCCTATTCAACTTAGATCAGCACTCATGTGCCTGATGTCCATACTTGTTACAACTATAACAATAATCATTGAACTTAGGAGTGATTTTAGGATTACCTTTAGCTTTACTCCTACAAACATTTGATGTGTAGCCCAATTTACCTCAATGATAACATGATAGTTTCTTACGTCTTTCAATCTTGTATGCATTCATGTGTTCAACTTACATAGATTATTCTCCTTGCAAGGTATAGCCTAATCTAGTAGTACTTCCAAGTCCTCTTTAACTGATCAAAAATTCATCAATTTTCTTGGAACTATCTTCAGCTTTCTTCATCATTTCATTATGTTGTTGCTGCATCTTGACTTAATTTTTTAGTCTTTCATTTTCTTCTCCGAGTTCACTAATGTCTTCAAGTTTCCTTGTTAGCTCACTGTTCACTCGGTTGATTTCCTAACTTACAACAACCATTTGGTTAGAGATTTCAAAATGATGCTCGGTAAGTATTAATATCTCAGATTCTTTCTCTTGTAGTTTCTCAATCATTTGTCTTCTGTCTTCAACAACCAAGTTTCTCTCTTGTTCAGCTTGTCTAGCATTATTCATGACATCAATCATTCTTACCATTTGTGCTTCTTGACTGATCTACAAGGCTTTAACTTGTTCAGTGAGATGAATATTTTTCTCAGATAAATTAGAAATTGCTCCTTAAGAGATGTCAGATACACTGCCAGATCTAGATTTGGAATTCTCAAATGGGTCATCAATATCTTCTTCATGATAATCAGTCTCACAGTGCAGAATAGCCATATCTTTTTTCTGAACAATAACTTCTTCAATGCAGCCCTTGCTTGCTTGTATTGTTCAATGAAGATTTGCATCTGAATCTATTGATTCTCCATTGTCTTTTCCAACCTATATCTCTCCATCCTGAGATCTTTCTCTTTTAGTGATTAAACTTCCAAATAAGAGATCTAGCTCTAATACCAATTGTTGGGATAGGAAAGATATAGTACTGAGAGGGGAGGGGTGAATCAGTACCCTCAAAAATGTTTACAGAATTAACTGTCTACAATAGTAGTGTTTACCTAACCAACTAATTCCATTATTTTCAACATACATTTAAATGACTTGTAAATGTAAAGTGGATGAAAACAAACAATAAAACATTCATGAAATATAACACATGACACAAGTATTTTGGTTATGCAGAAACCCTTGTTAGAAGGTAAAAACTACGGTGGGGATGACACCCACAAATTCTTCACTACTGCAATAAATAAAGTGATGTTGGTTAAGGCTATAATTGTGATCACTTATGATGATCTTACCCTGTTAGGAGTAATATAAGATTGATTGGATCTACCTTGTGTAAGGATTTTAGCAACACCAAATAAGCATGCACTCGGTTAAGAGATTTACAACAGATGATTAAGTCTACTCTGTTAATAGATTTACAATTCTACTATAATGGTTAAATGATAACAAAAAATATCTGCAAATGACAACTTGAACTTGTTTGAATCAGATCTATGAAATACCAAATAGATTTCACCTTGATTTGTAGAATATTACTCTCTATTTTAGTCAGTAGCCTTGTATGATTTTGATCATTTGAATACTATCTTTGATAATTGTTCATTCGTGCAAACCCTTGTGTGATCTTTGATGTCCTGTGTGTGGCTACTGCTTCATGATCTCCTTGTCATGTATTTGTCAAAATGAAATCTATTACAATTATATAGAAAATTTCTTTGACCTAATTAGGTTTACAACATTTTAGAAAACATAAGATCTATGGTGTACAAAAATAACCTAGATCTAACTATTACATAGGAATCATCACAACATTTAATGATTACATCCATAATAAATGTGCCTCGATCTTGGTAATACAATTAATAGATCTATGTAAACCATTTTTATAGATACGTGTGCCATTGTTGATTACTATGTCATTTCCTGAACAACTCGGTAAACATTGCATTCTCTATTCGGTGATTTAACTGATGCTCGGTGTGTAGAATTCTCAGTGTTCATTGACTCGGTATGAAGGATTTGTAAGTTTGACTGACTAGCTTGTATAGCTCCTTATTCCACCTTTTACCAACTTGAATAACTTAGATTACCGACTGATCTTAGTTGATACTAATGACAACACTTAATGCTCAAATAGAGATAACATTTTCTTATTGTAAAATAAGATAACGGAATAAGTAATGAATTTTTAATCCTTAATGACTTCCACATGTGCATATTATGAATTTCATGCATTGATATGAGACCTTGTATGCATGTTCGTTATGATTTTCATCATGTATTTGCATTCTTAGGTTACAGACTTTGTTCTGATCACATGGGAGAATCATCTCGAGCCACTAGTAATTAGACACCAGTTGACCTAGTTCGAGCATGACCACTTGTAGGGTGTTGAGTTATTGCATGTTATCTTTATGCCTCGTATTAGGGAAAATGGGGGCCTAATTACTACTTTCAATGAGAGATGGCACTCGAAGACCTCATCCTTCCATTTTCCTATGGGAGAGTGCACAATGATCCTTGAGGATGTATGGATGATACTTTGGTTACCTATCAATGAGGTGAGGGTCATTTATGAGCCATAGATAGGGATTGTAGCTCTATGTGACTTATTTGAGTGCTTAGAGGCAGAGTTGGACATTCATGACTATGAGATTAGGTTGTGGGAGATGGTTGACTCATATGATGGATTCTTTGGGTTAATGTGCATGGTGGTAGAACATGTGTTGGTTCCATACATGAAAGAGCATGTATTTCTAGTGGGCATGGGATATATAGCATTAGGGATGTGGAAATTATCATGACTTACACATGGGGGCCTTGTGTCTTATCCATGTTATATTACCCATTACATGATATTACATATCATGGGGCTCATCATTGGGTTGTAGGGTGACTCTTATTTAGGTTTGGGCGTGAGAGTACATAATTATGTGTAGACATGTGTTTGATAGATAGTTGATCTAGGTTGGTTACCCTTATGTGTATTATTATTTAGTAATGAATTAAAAAACTCAGATATATTCGATATTGTCACAATCAGTTGGATATTATGAGAAAGTTCACATGGTGACCATATTTGGCTTGTGTACCCTAGGATGGAGATGCTCAACACTTACCATATTTATAAAAAGAGAGATATCTTATGGTTAGGATCATATAAAGCCAACAAGTAATTGACATTCAATTACTAGAAAGGATACTTAGATAGTTCAATGAGTGACAAGGTATACTCATAGGTTCTACTATGTTTTCTCAATGCAACAAGGATGTCTTTGGTAGGGGAGTACTTATTCCAGTAGATACTACTTTTGCATAGATTGATAGTAATGTGCCTTTACAGTGAGATTGAAGATTAGTGACTACAAATTCTAGTATGACACCTAAGTATGAGGCTTGGTGGGGATATGGTCCAGGGAGGGGATAGGGTCAGGATGGAGGTAGAGGTTGATGTGGAGGGATGGATGGTGGCAGGAGAAGTATAGGAGATGATGGAGATGATGGTGGGGATGGTGTGTGTATATATCTTGTTCTATGAATGCAACATGATGGAAAGTATCCAAGTGTCCCACCACAGCTTTAAATTCATCAATATTTATGTCTTGAGGAATAGATGACTCTTATAGAGCTTTGTCAAGAACTTCCTTATGTGTGGGTGAGATGCGTAACAATTCAAATATGGAAATATATGTTGAGGTCTTCTTGAGATTTTCTAATAACCTATTAAAAGGAATAGATTATTTGGATGATATTAACAACTTAGAGGGGTTCCTTGGACCATGATTTTGGATCTTTAGGTGGAAATGACACATTCAGAACCTTTGCACTTAACTGTGATAGTGGACACTATATAACCGAGATCAGACTAGATATGGTTGACAACATGATGGGCATCATAGGTGTAACTGGCCTTATTAGATTGTCCTAAACTGGATGTTTTTATTTTCATGATCTTGTAATGGATTCTTGAAAATAGTATGATCCTTATTTGATGATCCAAAATTATTTAGGAGTTGAATTTCCTCATGTTTGATTAGGTCTTAGATAATGTTCTTCAGTTGATAGAAATTTATAGTTCTATGACCTTTTTTTTAGTGGTATTCACAAAAATCATTATCATTCCACTAAGTCGGTTTAAATGGACTGGGCTCATAATGTTTGTTTTTTAGTAACATGAGGGTGCTTTACTAGACTAGCTTCTTTAAAATAACCTCAAGAGGTTACGCGAGAGGCGTATAAGTTCATCTTGGATTTTACCTTCTCAATGGACATTGTTGATCAATTGTGGTATTTGATGAATAAATCCCACTTTGAGGCATACTATTGTTTGTGTAAGGAGTATTGGTGTTTAGCGGCCCTTGAAGATACAACACCATTTGTGCTCTATTGACTGCCTTCACATCAACTATGCCATCATTAGTGACATTTTTATTTTTGGACTAATATTTTTATTTCTCATAACATAAATTAGTATTGGTCTCCTTGTTAATTTTGATTTGACCTTTTAGTGTGAGATCTCTTTCTTCTTCTAGGCATTATTTAATAATCTCCTCAAAGGTGTCAATGCATTGCAAGTGTAGAGTGCACATAATCTTGAGTGTGTAATTCTTAATAAACATTAAGATCATGTATTTCTCATGAATATGGAATAGAGATCTAGAAGCCAAGTTTCTCCAACATTGTAAGGAGGCAAAGCTTTCCCCACTTTTTTGTTTTCTGTTACAAAGATCCATCATTGTTACTTCATTGACAATGTTATAAGAATAATTAGAAATGAACTTTGCTAGTCCATCCCATGACCTTATGCCTAAAGGTAGTCATGAAAACCATTTCATACTTGGCCCACTAAGACTGCTTGGGAAAAGTCACATCAAGTATGTGTCATTATGGGCAACTTTTATGCATGCCACAAAGAATTATCTAATATGATCTTTTAGTTCACTCTTTTCCTTATACTTGTCAAATCTTGGTGTCTCAAAATTAGGAGGAAAAGGTGGCATGTATAGTGACTTGTTGAATGGGTACGGGAAAAGGTCCTCTAGTGAACATGTCTTCTTGAGAGTACCAGTCTATAAAGTAGCCATCTATTGTTAGGTTTCTGCACCTGTTGTGCCAATATATTTATAAGTGTAAGAGGACACACATGTTTTCTCCAAGATTAGGGTCTATAAAAGGATTCCCACTATGATATGAAGATTCTTTGTTGTAAGTATATGTTGATTGGTACGCGGTGCTTAGATTAGATGTGGACGCATACGATGGTGCTACAACTTGAGGTGGTAAAAAATAATTGAATGTTAGATTTAATAAGGTAAAAGGATTCATTGTAGCATTGTGTCCACTAGTATTTGTTGATACCCATCAGTAGCCAATATTTTGATTTCTTCTTTATTTATTAGGAGCACCTTGAAGTGTAATATGTGGAACCATGGTATTATGATTAGTGGGTGCTCCTTATGAGGAAATATTGTGATTGTTTCGATTTGATGTGACACCTTGGGAAATTGTGTTGGTTTGATTATTTGAAGATCCAAAGGTATTATATGTTTCCATGGTATTAGTGTTACTTCCCATTGTAGATTGAGGATTGGCAGACATATTAGATTGTGGTATGGTTAAAGATACATTAGCACTTGGGTTAGTACTTATTGTCATAGGATTGCTAGAAAAGAGTGGATTTTTATATTGGGTTCCAAATGATGTTGTAGAGGTTGTAACATGAGTTGAATTATGGGATGTGTAATTGCCCCACCAGGGAACCCAGGAGAGATTAACCT
>BSBK01010515.1:0-30000 GCA_027943335.1 Chamaecyparis obtusa | reverse complement strand
AAATAATCAACGCACACATGAATGTGATCTAAAAGAGTTTGGCAATATAAAACTGAAAAAGTAACCTATGGGTGGGCACTACAAGATGCACTACTAGAGGGCATGCTTGAAGAGATTTGGGAGCATGTAGATGCATGAGTAGACACAATTGATTGTTTTTTATTTTGTCACTTGTTCTATAATAGTGGAAGTATCAAATCTTGCTAGTAATTTCGCTCCATTTTGGGCAAGAAAGTATATATATATATATATATATTATATATATATATATATATATATATATATATATATATATATATATATATATATATATATATATATATATATATATATATATATATATATATATATAAGATTGGTGGGTAATAATGAATCCATAACAACCATGATTCTAGGGTTTCACAAGGCACGATCAAACTCTTCTTGTTTATTTTAAGCTCAAGCATATTCAACTGTAAATTCCTCTTGGGGAGGTGGTAAAGTGGCTCCACCTTTAGGTGGATATCTTGAGGTTCTTGGTGTTCTAAAGTCCATAGATGAAAGTCCATATTGTTGGTTGGATTAAAATTAACTTCTATATTTTTTAAATCATGTAGTTGGCATATGCAAATGCAAGAATGAATCTAAGGATTAAATGATTAACACTATTTTTTTGGATTTTTTATTTTTGGGAAATGCATAAGGTAAAATGACTATAAAGACAACCAAGGATGAAACCAATTTTTTTGGATTTTTTTATTTTCGGTAATGGTTAAGGTAAATGTAAAAGGTAAAATGACTAAAATGATGACTAAGGATGAAACTATTTTTTTGTGAATTTTTTTTTTTTTGGGAAATGACTAAATTGAGATACAAGGATTAAAATGATGACTAAGGTAAAATGACTATAATGACTAGTACAAACAACACTTTTTTGGGAGTTTTTGAATTTTGGAAAGTGATAAAAGTGAGATGCAAAGATTAAAATGATGACTAAGGGTAAAATGACTATAATGGCTACTAGGAATGACACTACTTTCTTTTTTGTGATTTTTTAAGTTGGAAAATGACTTAGTAAAAGCAAGGACTAAAATAGAGATAATGATAACTAGGAAAGATGATAATAAACCCTAAGGGAAATTTTGGGAAATTTTGAGAGTACGGCTTTAGGAATCAACCAAGTATCGAGAGAATTTTCTTGACCTTCAAGTAATGACATAAGTGACAAGTTTACAAAGTGTTGATTATGACAAAAAGGATAATTGGATTAAAGAGGTCATAAATACTCTAACAATCACTATAGAAATATCTAAAAGGTGTACCCTCTAACTTCCAAAAGATAACCCTAAAGGTGAAATGTCCAAGTTTAAGGAATTTAATAATACCCTATGTTTTTTGGAATTTTTGGAATTTTGGGTATATTCCAGGTAACCATAATGGTGCATGTTAAAGGAAATTTAAAAAACCCTAAAGATGATTGCAAAAAAGAAATGGGAAGCTCTAATGTTGAGTGTAAAAAAGGAAATAGGAAATCCTAATGATGAATACAAAAGGGAATGGGAATACTCTAAAGATGCAAGAGGAAAAGGGTAGGTAGTCCCTAATGATGAATACAAAAAGGTATGGAACCCTAAATGAAAAGTACAAAAAAAGATAGGAAACCCTAATGATGCAAGATATTTTGACCTAGAAAAAAATAGGAAAGATGCAATGGAACCCTAAAATGCAAACCTAAAGGAGGTATGCAAGTTTTAGAATACCAACTATTGTGTTTTTGGTCTGGATAGGTCTCTAGAATATGTGTGGTAACCTTAATTCATGGCTCAATTATAGAAATATAAGATTATTTTTTATAAAGAAAAATCATCACAAAAAGACAACAGTTGTGTCTTAGGAACAAGGCAATTGTTGCATTTAACTGGAAAATGCATAATAGAAAAGTGCAATTGTGATGAATGAGCTAGTAAATAATTTTGAGTAGTTTTGGGTCACTAGATGGGTTCATCAGCAGGAAATTACATCTTGGGAGTAGTAGATTTGTCTAAAAATAATGTAGATGTGTATCAAAAAGTCTCAAATGCATCTCAGAAAGTCTTAGTTATGGTGTTCTATTTGATAAATGTTTTCTACAAGTTTTGGGAAAGTTCATTCAATTTTACAAACAAAATGAAGACACACAAGACAATATGGTTTTTGTGAACCCTTGGAAATAGGTGTGAATGGATTGGGGATTGTAATTTGTCTAACCTCAATTGAATCTACTGGTATTGACAACAAATAAAGATAGTTTTGAATACAAGTACTACTTAGGCTAGAACAAAGCTATACTCATTGGACCACAATTTGATTTCTCCATATCCTACATCAAGGTGGACAAGTAGAGAATCGGGCATCACTAGCTCCCCCTTACACAACACAAGAATCACCTAACTCTCTTACCCCAAAGATCTGGAGATCTTATGAACCAAGGATTTTATGTCTCAACAATTAGGGTACATAAGGGGTAGCTTGGAAGTTTCAACCTTCTACACCAACAAATATAGGGCCACTATAAAAACTAGTTTCCAATAAGGGTATCTATTTAGGTGGACATACGTGTAGTAGTTCTCCCAATTAAGGGACCTCCCAACCTTTTAGAACAAGGTTATTTACATCTCACAGTAAAGGATTTTTATGTATCACATAGATACTAAATGAGACTTCCATTGGTATGACACATTTGCACTTTTTGATTGTGACTTTAATCACAACCACTCTTATTATATAGTGATTCAGAAGAATCTTGTCCTTAGCTTATTATCGCTTGGGTTGTTCTCTCGGGTGATTAATTTTTCCCAAAAGGAAAACCCTCTAAAAAAGAAACTTGGGCATTGTGGTCATGTTTCAGTGTCACAATAGGTCCACCTACAAAATTTCCCAAGTGTGCCAAACACTCAAGAACAACAGTTAATTAACCTCTAATAAATAAAAATGTGAGAAAGACACATGAGTTTAGATATTTTCCTTTATAATGTCATATTGATGCTCATGCCACAATCTTATAACCAAAGATCAGTAACCAAAAACTCTAATCTAGAAACATAAAACACACATAAAAACTAGAAACCAAATTTAAAAGACAAAAAAAATCTGGAAAACTATAAATATCTAATACTTGTATGTACCAACCAATTACATCATTTGTTTGGTGATTGCAACTTTTAAATCAACAAATGTGACACTGAATATTACAATTATGTACAAGGATATAGTGATTGTGTTGCTTTGTCTATAGTTACATCAAATCTTCTACAAAATAAATAGAAAATAAAAAAGCACAATTAGAAATCAAAAGGATTGTGTATATGAATTAAGTGAGTACACCTCATAATCATTCAATTATGTAGAAAGGATCTAGAACTACAAAACTCAACACGCACTCCAAAAAATTAGAAAAATAAATATCTTTACGTCAAGTTCACCAAAATGTATAGGGGTAAAGTTGTAGAATATGTAAACCGTCAACAAGATTATTAGGATTCAACCAAAAATATCCAATCTAATTGCTAAAATCCTACACCCACCCAAGAAAGACTAAACAAATCAAATCATGCACAGTTCATAATAATATTCAAGCTGTGCGAGGGAAAAATAGTGGTTTAACATAAGAATGCAATAATAACTCAAAGCACTCAAACACACTTAATTAACTCAAAAATATAGATAAGTCCAAAGAAAGCATGAAATGACAAGAAGTGCAAACCTCGTAAAAGACCCAAATAAGATTCCTTTGTTGAATAGATTTGTCCAATTGATTTAGATGTGTGCTTAATGAGGTGCTCAAGCTTCAAAGGGGATGTGGAGAGATTTTGGCATTAGGATGATATAGTTTCTATGATTTTGACTCAAAATGGCATGATAAAAACACTTTAAAGGTGGATGAAAATGAAGGATTGTGGCCCTCAATTTATAGGCAAAGAGAGGGTGAAATGGATGGTCAAGATTAAGGGATGATGAAGGGTGAAGATTCATTTGAGAGAAGCGCAATATGGATTGTTCTTTCTCAAATCCATAGCATGGTGACAAGTGTCACCATGTGAGTGGTTGAGAGGATATTGGGGGTTGAGAAGATATGCCATAAAGGCATATCTTGTATCAAATCCCAAAGGTCAAGCTTGGAGGAATGTGACCATTTTGGGAAATGGGATGGGGTTTGGAGAAATGGGAAGAAGGAATAAAATATTACTTGGAGGGGAAAAAGGTGCAAGGAATATGGTTGAGGGTGTAAGATCATTTAAGGTTGACAAAGGGAAAAGGGTTGAGGATTGGAGTTGACATGACTAGGTTTGGCTTTAGAGTTTCTAATCCTCTTGATTAGGATTATGCAAATGATTGAGCATAGGATTAAACTTAAATTAGGAGGCAAGTGAGGTTATTAGGAGGATGTGATGGGAGGAGAGAGAATGAGTGGTGGGTTAATTAGCTAAATAAGAGTATTTAACTAATTTAAGTATGGTTTAATATGTATGAAGGGGTTGGATTGAGTTGGAACCAAGGGCTTAGGTGGTTGGAGGATGGTTAGACAAGGGTTAAAGTTATAAGCCATGTCCTAAATTAGATTAAATAAGATTTATTTACTCCATAATATAAGAAAAGGGGATAAAATGAATTAATTCAAATAAATAATGATTTTTTTTTAATTTTTTTAGGGGTAAACTATTACTATAACTGATGATGATGATGATGATGATGACTAACTAAGATCAGAGGTATACAAGATAGTAGAAAGATTAGATCAGTTATTATCTTGTCATTGATGTCAAGCAAATGGTTTCTAATTTATATTAAGTCGACATATTATTCAGAGTATAATATAAGTTTGACTGAGTTAAAGAAGAAGAGGAAGTGAAATGTTGTGAAGATGAAGAACTTAATTGGGCAATAAATACAAATCAGACAAGTTAAGGTTATGATGACATAATTTTTTTCTACAAACATGTAATTATATCAAGTCGGTAAAGAAGATTAGTCAAGTTGGTAAGCAAAATAATTTGGCTACCAAGGAGGAAAGAGTCATTCAGTAAAAGGAAAGTAAGTTTCGCTAAAGAGAAAGGAACTCAAGACGCCGAGTAGAAGGTTTTAGTTATAGAGAAAAGTTAACCAAAATTTAGTTGAGGAAAAAGAGTTAACCATTGAGCAAGGAACATAAATTAAATACAAGGATTAGAACAACATTTAACAATGAGCTATGATGAGATGGAAGATTATAATGATGAGAAAGAGTTAGTTAATGAGATATACGATCAGGAAAATTCAAGGAGATGGTCTATGGTATAGATCTAAGCAGAAAAAAGAGAAGGTACAAGTTCTAATAAAGTTCAAGTTTCGAGGTGATGATAAAACATTTTACCAAGATCTAAATTCATTGAATTAGTGTATGAAGTTAATTGGACAGATGAGATTAATCAAAGGAAAAAGTAATAAAGGAGATTAAGAGGCAAAACAAAGTCTATATAAAGGATGAAATTGTATGAAAAAAGGTTGGCAAGTTGAAGGGTTGATGAGCCACCGACTAATGCAGTGAAGAAGGAAAAGGTTGAATTCCAAGTCAGAAAGCTAAGATTGATGAAGTGTTGAAGCCAATGGAAAGTGAAGGATTGAAGTGAAGACAAAGAGCACACAAGGGATCTGATTATGCAAAAGATAGTTGCAGATTTACAAGTCAATTTATTCATTGTTTTTTATTAAGGTAACATCAAGTTTTTGAAGGGGCCCCGAAACCCTTTAACAAAGATTATAAAAGATAAGCAATGAAGACTGAAGGACAACAGACTATCCACAAAGGGACAGTCAATTTATTCATTGTTGCTTATTAACATTTGTAACAGAAAAATCTCTTAACCGAGTGGACCTAACAGTCTTATTGTAAATCCTTGCAAGAGGTAACATTCTAAGAGTGTTTAAAGGACCTTTAACTAGGCCACTCATAACAGGGTGAAGATCCTAATAGATCTGAGTCAAATCCCCTAACAGGGTCACATTTAACAATGTGTATTGTAATCTTTAACCAGATTGGCTTTTAACCAAGCATACTTCAGAAGATTATTTATTTAGTGGGTGACAATTCCCACAGTGGTTTTTCCCAAATTGGGTTTCCACATTAAATACTAGTGTTATATGTGTTGAATGTTTACTATGAAAGTTATTGTTGATTGATAAAGTTAATTTATTGTTATTAGTTATTATTGAAGTGTGTTTGACTGATTTGACACTGAGTTGAATCAGATAAAGTTTTTAAGGTACAGAGAATCAAGGATTTTTAATTCACCCCCTCTCAGTAATCCAACATAAACTCTTTGACCCAGAGCTATGAACCAGTGAGGCCACAAATGGGGGACCTCATCCCCAATGGGATTTGAACCTTGATGGAGATAACAACAACATAACAACTTAACCATCACAACATGCCACTATTGGCAATGCTTTTTTTTTAACTAATAGAAGGGATTTTGATTAATTAAATAGTTATGGGTTGCTATTTAATAAATTGGACTATAGTTAATTAATTGAATTAATTAACTAGAAAGGGGGGACATAGGTTAAATAAATAAAAAATATTCAATTAATAATTCCTAAAAGACAACTAATTACAATTAGTAATTTACTGATCAAATTTAGGTGTCTACATTTTTCCCCTCTTTGAAATGACGTTAGAATAACACCATTTCAAAGAAGTTTAAAATTTCAACGACGTGAAGAATTTAAAAAAGGTAGCACAATTGCCCCATACTAGGGAAAATTATGTTAGTTAGATAGGGTGATGCCCCCTCAAGAATGTAGATAGGAAAGAAAAAGGGGCCCAAGTGATATCTTGAAAGGAAAGTTTCCCCAACGAGATAGAAGAAAGGGGGAGAGAAATAGGGCTCATTAGTGTGATTAAGATGCCTAATCGAGGTCCTGGGAAGAAAATGGGGTGAGAAACTATCTTGTAGGGGTTAGGGAGGCAAAAATGGAACCCTATAAGGGCCCACATAGGCCAAAGAGAGGGAAAATACTATTTATTTTCATCCTAGGCCTTTACTAAATTGAGAGAGGAGAGCTCTTTCCATTGAGATGTAGATATTTTTGAATGAGACAAATAATGGCACAGTTAGGGATTGTGAGGCACAAGATGAACATTATGAGTGTTAGACATCACAGGCAGTCAAAAAGGTGATGAGTACTTGTCCTTTTTTATTTGGTGTGTTTAATGATTTTTAGATTACAAAAGTGTGAATCTCTTAGGGTTGCATCCCGTAGGATCGAGGTCGGGTCCAGCGAGAACACATTCTTGCCAATCTGTGAAACTATCAGTTTTAGGGGTTAGATTTAGGCATCATGGGAATGTGTTCCTGCATCCGTGGGTATGCAAAAATACTCTATGGGAATGTGAACCTAATAGGTAAGGCACAAAGAGAACGTAGTTCCACACAATAAGTAGAATAAAATGGTAAAGAATTGGTAGGAATGCATTCTTTCTAGTTAGGGGCCAGGAGTGGAAACTCTGACGAGAATGAAAGGAAAAGAATGGTTTTATTAAGATGGGGAAATAGTGTAGAAAGATTAGCTAGGTGGATTGTGAGAAATGTACTTGTATTTGACATGGGGAAATTTTGGTTTTAGTGGTTTGTGGATGCACTAGAGTCTAGGGAGAGATATGTGGTCATGCTAAGGGATACAAATCAATTTACCACTGTGAACTGGGTGAGGATGCATAAATCAAGCTTGGGGTTTCTAGCTAGGATGCCCCATGCAAGGAAACACATGGCGATGGTGATGACACAACATGAGTGTTACCATTGTGATACTTTCACCTTCCATTGTCTAACATGGGAGATGGCAGTGATCTCAGAGGATGTGTATCACATCTTTTGCCTTCCGATCATAGGGCCTTAGGTTGTTACACAACACATGACATAGACAGAGGCGGTGAAGAGCTTTATTGGGGTAGATGCACCCCTGAGGCATGTACAATTAGCCTTGGATACATGATTAGACCATACACTAGTGGAGAGGAGGATCCACTTTTATGTTTGTGGATTGGTAGGGGGTTATATTACCCCAAATATAGGAGGGACTGGGGTTACACTAGGACTTATCCTAGTGATTTTACAAGTAGTGGATATTGGATGACCGATGACGTAGGGGACTTTGATGTTAGCCAAGTTATACAAAGACCTACATTAGATATGCTATCATAGTTCATAGTACAGAAGCTAGAGCATCGAATTCATGATTCTATTCCAAGTTTGGGGCTAGGAGCATATTCTAGTGATGATGCTAGGTGGGATGGAAGATATGCAACCACATGAGCTAGTAGTGTACAGTTAGAGAGAGCTCTTGACACATGAGCATGTCGATGACATAGATCACTGGCAGAGGCATTGGATGTGGTGAGGGACGGGATCACTTGGAGGCGTACATGGGTATAGAAGCATGGGCAAAGGATTACAAGCATATTTCCTTTGTGATCACTTTGATATACATCATGGGATGGTGGGAGCACATGGTAGAGAGATCTGAACCTAGAAGAGTCATGCATCAGTTTGACAGGATTCAAGATGTTTCGGGGCTGAAGCACCACTTCTAGCAAGTGACTAGGGAATGGAGGGGTGATTTTGGGCCACCTTTGGATAAGGGGGGTATTATGGAAAAGTATAAGACACTTTCACTGATAGATTGGGATCAATGAGATCAATTGACAAATCCAGGGGTTACTGCAACATACATTGTATGGTTTAGGACCTCGCGACTAGTTGGGAGATATAGGTTACCACCATTAAGTGTTAGATTATGGAAGACAATAGCATGAGGGAAGAGGGGTAGTATATACTAGTCGACATGGAGGGTAGGGGCAATGATAGGAGTTGTGCACTAGGATATGGTTGCAGTGGGAGAAAGGGGAGGAGTACAGGGGGTGAGGGGCATGGAGTAGTGTAGAGAGTGAGGAGGAGGGGAGCAACTGGAGGAGGGGATGGGGGGATGGTGCGGGAGGATATAGTGGGGATGGTGGAGACAAGGTAGGCGTAGTGATGGATGTGGATGGAGGAGGGGGAGATGTAGAAGGTGGAGGAGATGAGAGACATGAGTCTCAAGATATAGGGGCACAACCAGTACCAACATAGGTACCAACTACATAGGGAAAAGGCCTAGGTGAAACAACAACACCATAGGTATCCATGAGGCAGGTAGTGGGATAGGTGGGGTCATCCTCCTAGATAAGAGAGATAATGAAAAATGGGATTAGATCATTAGAGGACCATGCAAGGATGATTCAGATGCATAGGTATGTGATAATTAAGTGAGATGTGATCTAATGGGATTTTGACACCTTCCATTTGGATAGGGATAACATGACATGAGAGAGAGAGAGAGAGAGAGAGAGAGAGAGAGAGGAGAGAGAGAGAGAGAGAGAGAGAGAGAGAGAGAGAGAGAGAGAGTTGATTGCCTCAAAGAGGGATCAAAAGAGGGTAGAGGTGGCAAGATTGATTACAGAGGGATACGAGCTGATTTATGAGAGAGATTCTCTTTAGAGGCATCAAGATAAAACCACAAAGAGAAGGGATAGTCTACTATAGGAGGGTATATTGTAGAGAGAAAAGCTTGCAAGGTAAGCCAGAGAGATATTTGATCTGATAGCATCCTGAGATGCGTTGGAGGAGGCATGGAAGAGAAGTTAGGAGAGGTATAAGGGGATGAGGAGGGAGAGGGATGAGGAAATGAGGTTTGGTGGAGGGGATGGTGATAGGACGACGTGGGAGGAGGTATTTGAGTAGTTGGGTTTCTATAGAGCGATGTATTATGTTGCTGTGCCACTAGATCAAAGAGTAGAGTATCATCAAGTGTGGGCTTAAAGAGGGAGTAGTAGTAGACATACATGTAGCTCTAGTAGGAGAACACATTCCCATAAGACATGTCACAACAATATACATAAATATTTAGTGGGTTTTCAAAGGGAGTTTAAGGATAGGATGGGGGGATACAGGTACAATAGAAGTATAGGGGGTGGGATAGGATATAGGGTTAGTAGTACCCACCACGGGGGCTATAGTAAAGGTTATAGGAGTTGTTTCACCATACCAAACATAGAGACCATCCACCCAAGTACTTCAAATATTAGTGCCTAGAGAGATCCACTAAGATAGGATGACCCCACCCAAGATTCTTCTAGGCAAGACAATACTCTCCAGGGTCCTCCCAGTAAACTACCTACATCGTGACCTGTAATACCCCAAAAATGGGCTATATGTTCATTAACCTCCTACATCGACAAATCGAACAAAATCGACATCAAAGTCCTAATCTAAGGCACATCTAAACATCATTGAATCATAATTGATTATCTTAAATTTTGCATCGGGGAATATTCCTAGCAATATTCCTAATTATCTTAATTATCTTTAATTTAATGATTATTTGGCAATAAATCACATTTATCCTAAGTTTGATTAATTGAATATTTTTATATTTAATTAATTAGATTTAATATCTTGCCACTTAATTGTTTAATTAAATTTAATTCTATCTATTATTAATTGTATTATTTAATTTTGATAATAAATCAAAATTCCTATCTTTAATTGATTAAATTCTTATTTAATTAATTAAAGCATGTTGTCATTATTTAATAATATAATAAAAGTTTGGTAAAATAGTTAATTAACCCATAAATTAATTATTTTATTTCAAATATCAGTTGAGTTGAGGATAAATCACTTTATTTATTTATTTAATTCTTAATTATTATGCATATTCAAAAGAAACAGTTAAACTCCAAATCAGAAAATCAATGCAAGTTATTAACTTTTTGGAACTCAACATCCTTTTGGAGTTCAAAAAGATTATCTAAATTCTAATTTGAGTTAAAAAGCTGTTTTTGCATGATTTTGAGAATTAACTATCTTTCATGATCAGATAACTCAAAAATCAAGATGAGTTAATTTGAGTGATTTATGGCTTTTATCCATGCACCTCCAAAGCCCTGGATTTCTATAAATTAAAGGCTTCAGCTCTTCATATCTCATCTCATATTTTTGCACAATCACGCTGGAGAATTGGAATTGAAGAATCAAAGCTCTTGCGAATCGACATCTTTGTGAGATCAATCTTATTTTTGCATTCATATTGCATATCATTGTTAGATTAGCATTTCGTATCAAGTTTTTCAATAGCATTCATAGCATATCAATTTCATATTAGCATAGATTCATATCAGTTTTTATCATTCTTATTGCATAGAAAATATCAAAAATATAGATTAATTGCATTCAATTTCATATCCATCTTTTGCATTCAAATCCTTCATTTAGGTGTCGTCTAGGTCACTGAGCTCGATTACAATCTGAGAACATCAATCTCGCACCTATTAGAAGGCAGTAAATTGCTTGGTTAGATAGCTTTCAATTTTGCACGATTTCAATTTTTGCTAACCTCTAATATTTTACTGAGTGTTGTGTCTACAGATCAGGTACAATTTTCACACACACATTTCTGGTGCCCATCGTGGGGCCCTGAAACGGGTTTCCAATTTAATTCTATCAATTTCTATCTTTTTCTCCTCGGGATCTGTACAAAACTACAATTTTTAATTTTTGTCCGTACATCTATCGTACGAGTTTCTGACAAATGTTGTATGAGAGCATACCCACTGTCGTATGATACTGGACCCACTATCGTACGACAGTCTATCGGATCGCGACTCGTTTCATTACATACCCACTGTCATTTGAGAGCTAATATGTCGTATGGTAGCATACCCAGTGTCATATGAGTTTTTGGACTGTCATCTAAGAGCATACCCATTGTCGTACGAGTTTTCGTACCAGTTTTTGACTATCATTTCATTTTTCACAGCAGAGTATCAGATTTGATTTTTATATTTCGGCTGCTAATTTTGACAATTGAAATTCTTTGTTTTTGATTGCTCTCTGCTGGTTTTGATTGGGAAAAGCGCAAGAATTGCTAAAAATCAGGTAAAATCTACTAAGCACGTTGCGAGGATCACCAGGTATTCTCCTTCATCTAATAACATCTTGATTTGGGCTTAAAATAAATCTCTCATGTGTCTAGCTTGTGTGCGTCTTCTCATGCTTTTATTCTACACACTTGCATAATTTGATACTTGGTTGTGATCCCTTAAGGATTCATTAAGTAGTCTTAGAATACTTGTAATTGATCTTGATTGCTATCTTAGGTTATTGGACTTGCTAATCCGCCGGCCCCTCATTTCCGCCCCGTGGTTGCAATCTCAGCGCCATAAAGGGGAGGGGTCAACAGGATAGAAGCGTTAAGTGTTCCACTTGGCAACCCTTTTGTGCTTTTAGGAACTCACTTGTTTTCTAAGTTGGGGACTCATTTTCAGCTTGTGTGAGGTGTTAAGTGTTCCACCTTGTGGACTCATCTCATATTCACTTTAAGCGTTAAGTGTTCCTCTTTCTACTTTTTGGGTAATTTTGGTAGATTTGCTTTCGGGAATATATCTGTGCTCATATAGTAATTAGGCCCTATGAACACTATTCGTGATTCTTGAGAGATTGGATTCCTAGAGAAATTTTTCTTGATGACAAAATCCTTGTAGGTAGGGAGGATACTTAGTGCATTTCACATTCAACTTGGTTAGTGCATCTTCTCTTATTGATCGACACATTCTCTCTCCGGAGAGGTTGATAGATCACGTGGGGTTGATATCACAAGCTTTGGTGAATCAAAATTGGTTAGTGCATCTTCTCTTATTGATTGATACATTCTCTCCCTAGAGAGGTTGATAGATCACGTGGAGTTGATATCACAGACCTTGGTGGAACAAAACTTTGTCTTAGCGTGTCAGATTAATCTGCTTGCTTTGTTTGGGTTAAAAGTAAGAGGTGTCAAAACCTTGAATCTGGAGCCAAGTCCCCTTGTGGTATAAATCTGTGAGTCATCTTTAGAGAGGGTTAACCGTAGCAGACAATCCCTTCATAGGGAAAACTGTGTTGACGGAACCTCAAGCGGTCATAGCCATTTTCACCATGGTAGTGACAGCCGCTATATAAATGTCCTTGTGGAAGAAATCTCCACGGGTATGGTTCATTGTTGGGTTGTCAGATCTCCCTAGTAGCTCTTGAAGATTAAGTTCTCAGACTGTGTCAAAACCCTGGTGTGCCGGGATTGGAGTTCACCCCTTTGAATCATAAAAGTTGCAGAGTCAAACCATTACTAAAAACCCTAGAGAGGCCAATTTTTCACTTTCAGGTATATGTGTGTTATTGCAAAACTTTTCAAAACAAACACACTTAGTACTCTCAAGGATTAGCACAATTTGGTCACTTGATTGTTCATGCGCAAGGTTGCTTTTGCCCTTGTTCATTGTTTTCAGACGTGCTTGGAATCACTTGCTTGTTATTCTGCGTGCTTGTTTATCTACTTGGCTCTTAAAAACGATCAAATCTGGTATAACCTTCAAAATCTAGATAGTACAATTTGCAAACAATCCAGAACTGAAAACCTTAAATTTTGCAAAAATTGACGTAAAGTTCTTTCTGGAGTCAAAAGTCATACGACTTTTTGTCAAATGTTATTTCAGTATAGCCCATATGTCGTATGATTGAGAACCCAGTGTCGTACGATTTTTCAAACCAGCAAATTCAAGAAGCCAAAAATTTGTTAGCAACTGTCGTACGAGTTTTGTCAACTATCGTTTCATTGCTACCCAACTGTCGTACGAGTTTAGCAACTGTCGTTTCATAGACTACCCAGTGTCGTACAAGTCTGCAGAGTGTTGTTTGGAAAAATTTGAGAGAGTTGTCAAAAATTGTCAATAAGAGCTGGAATAGAAACAAAGGTATCGTCTCTGATGGTGTTGTTGACACTATCCGCACCCCATCAAAGGCACCGGTCTACAATCTCACCCTCGCCACCAAAGCCATTGAAGCTTTAGAGCAAAAATCTGCTGACCCATCTCCAAAGAAGCCATTCAAACAATGGGATAATAAATGAAAGTTTACTCCTCTGGGAGAATCTTTGGAATCTGCCCTAAGAACCCTGATAGCTGATAACGTGATCTCTTTACCACCAATCCGAAACCCTGATCCGGATCCAAAACCATATTGGTGGAAAGATAATGAATTATGTGCTTTCCATCAGACTAAAGGCCACAGAACTAATGGATGCTTCCACTTGAAGCATACCATTCAAGACTTGATAGATCAAGGGGACATCACGATCGATAATCCTACCAGCAATAATGATCACACAGCATTTACAGAACCGTTTCCACAACATGGCAAGGGAGTTTCCACTTCTCAACCTAACATGGGGGCAAAAGTCAACTATGCCTACCCTGGAAACAATGTTGTCATCAATATGGTTGAACCATGTCTCTCTGAGAGCTGCAATGTCATCACGATTGTACGAAGAGATAGAAATCATTCCTTAGCTAATGCGGTTACTAGATCACAAGCTCAGACTCATCTGAAAGGACAAACACCAAGTTCATCTAATGTCCCTAAGATACCTTTCAATCTCACATCTGCTTCTAAACAGAAGGTTGCCTCGAAATCTTCCAATCCAAAGGATACTAGACCTACATCTTACAGCATCATCCAACAACTCCAGCATACCAATGCCAAAATCTCTATGTTTGAGTTACTTCGAATATCTCCAGCTCACAGAGATATCCTAGACAAAGCTTTGCTCGGCTCTAATGTTCCTGATGATCTAGATCTAGACAGGTTCCAGACTATGGTTGGTCATCTAACATCTCCGCAATATATCTCCTTTTCAGAAGAGGATGACAACTCCCTAAGTCACCCACATAATCAGCCCTTGCACATAGAAGTCTTGATCTAGAACCGTCGAGTCAAACATGTGTTGATAGATGGGGGCGCAGGACTCAACATTTGTTCTTACAACTTAATCACACAGTTGGGATTCTCAGAGATGGCTATTGATCCTCGAAAGAAGATCACCATAAAATCCTATGATGAACAAGAAAGAGCTTCTAAAGACACCATTATCTTGCCCATCCGAGTGGGTCTGGTCATCAAAGATATCACATGTCAGGTGCTTGATCTACCATTGGCTTACAATATCCTTCTAGGGAGACCCTGGATACATGAAATGCAAGCTATTCCTTCTACGTACCATCAATGCTTGAAATTTCCCTATGAAGGAGTGGAGGTTACTATCCCAGCAGATCTGAGTACAACTTGCAATACATTGAAGGAAAGTGTTGATAAGCTTGTACCTAATAACAGAGAATCTTCCATCAAGCAACAAAATGTGGCTTCCACATCTAAGATGGACGACATTGCTAAAGAGATCAATATCAAAGAAAATGGGATGGGAGAATACACTATAGAGCCAGTCTTGTCTCTGAAATCTCTCCCAATCTCACCTAAGTCATATGGACAATCCTTGAAGCAGTCTAAATCAGAACCTAAGGAACCTATGGAAGCATACAAAAGAAATTTTGTGGCGGAGCAAGTATCCAAACAAGAATTTGAAGAGGATGAAGCTATGCTTGCATGGCTATACAAAGATGATTCTGAATCCAAAATTGTTCAACCTAGTGAATCTATAGCACCTACAATCCCTTCTAATTCATATGGTCCAGGAAACAAATTGATAGCCAAGATGGGATATTCCGGTCAAGGACCTCTAGGAATTAGGGGAAAGGGTCTTGTGACCCCCATTTCACATATTGGTAGAACCAAAAAAGATACTGGTGGCATAGGGTTTAAGAAGAAACCCTATCATCTCAAAGGTGGTTGTTCTCATGTCATCGAACAAATTGCACTAGGAGAACCCCTTCTCAAGAAAGAAGAGACAGAACCCTCAGATGATGATTCAGATAGTTCAGAACTCATCCCCTATGAAAAATTGCCTAAAGTGATCAAAGATCTCCTTGATGATAAAGATGATCCTATCAAAATAATTAATGTAGTAGAAACACAAGAACCTACTGTCGCGCAAGAGATGGTTGCACCACAAGAACCAGCTAATCTCGAAGGCAATCAAACTGATCAAGAAGAAGGGGGTAGTTATTCTGACACTGATTCCCATGAATATGAATTCAAGTCAGAGACTGAGGGTAATCCTTCTTGGGGTATTCATCCCGATTTCACACATTTTTTAAGATTTCCTAGAGATCCTAAATCAGAAGCTGAGTCAAATGACTATGAATGGGGTGCCATTCTAGAAGAAGATGAGCTTATAACGGAGAAATATATAGATGTTATTCACCAGTATGTATCTCAACCCAACGTAGGTCTAGAGCGAAACAATGAACTTAACATGTCTGATCCACCTATGGCTGAAGAGGACTCCCATGATGATGTTGAGCCTATTCACGAATTGAACATTTTGAGCTGTAATATCACCTTTGAACTTGAGCGTCGGGTTAGGACCAATGATGACATATCCACATCCGTTAACACCATATCCCAAGCCTTTCCCGCTTTGACTATCCAACGCCCTGATCTTATCGACCAAACTTCCACAAACCCAAACCATGGTATGTATACCTTCCCAAATGACTATGCCCTTGCCTGCTACCTCAATGCAGTTGAGCCTATGAGTACTTCCATCAGTGAACCGAGTGTCAGCATGACCGAGTCGGACATCAAATATCTTAGTCATAAAAACAAGAGTAAAAAGAAAAAGAAAAAGAGTTATGAGGGTGAAAACCACTTTGTGGCAGTCTCAGAACCAACAAAAGTAAAAAGAAAAGACGTGTCTAAAGGTGAAAACCTCTCTAAGGCACCTAAGGATGAGATATTTGATGTCCTTCCGAATCATTTACAGGATAGATTTCCAGTTCTGATTGAGCCAACTCAATCCATCAATTTGGGTACGACAGAGGAACCACAATTGGTACATGTAGCACAATCTCTATCAGACGAAGAGAAATAGAACTTCACTACATTCTTATCAGAAAAAAAGATCAACTTTGCATGGAAATATTCAGATATGCCAGGATTGGATCCCAATCTCATTATGCACCATCTATCCATTGCTCCTGGAGTAAAACCAATCAAACAAAAATTGAGAAAGATGCATCCTCATGTTGCACTCTTAGTCAAAGCAGAACTAGAAAAACTCCTAAAAGCTGGATTCATCCGTGTCATAGACTATGCTAAGTGGATTTCCAACATTGTACCTATTTCAAAACTAGATGGTTCAATCAGAGTGTGCACGGACTTTAGAGATGTGAACAGAGCATGCCCTAAGGATGATTTTCCACTGCCTAACATTGATATGATAGTGGACATGACTGTGGGCTATGAAATGTATTCCTTAATGGATGGCTTTTCTAGGTACAACTAAATCAAAATTGCTCCAGAAGATCAAGAGAAAACAGCTTTCACATGTGCGTGGGGAACTTTCTGTTGGAATGTTATGCCATTCGGACTCAAAAATGCTGGAGCTACATATCAAAGAGCAATGACATCTATTTTTCATGATATGATGCATAGAACAATGGAGGATTACGTGGATGATACCTTGGCAAAATCCATGATTAGAACTGAACATCTAACAGACTTGAGCATGATCCTCGACAGAATGGAAAAATTTAGTCTTCGACTAAATCCTAAAAAGTGTGCTTTTGGAGTCACTTCTGGAAAGCTCCTAGGATACATCGTCTCCAAGAAAGGCATTGAAGTTGATCCAGCTAAGGTCAAGGCTATAATAGAGATGCAACCTCCCAAAAATATCAGTTAAATGAGGATGTTGCAAGGCAGAGTTCAATCTATCAGAAGATTCATATCACAGCTAGCGGACATATCACAGCCTTTTACAAAAACATTACATAAAGGTGTGACATTTGCATGGAATGAAGAATGCGAGAACAACTTTAAACATATCAAGAAGTATCTATCAAATCTGCCTATATTGATGCCTCCTATTCATGGGAAGCCATTAATATTATATGTCTCCGCAATAGATACATCACTGGGGGCATTACTAGCACAGCATGATGAGAACAAGAAAGAAAGAGCCATCTACTATATCAGCAGAACTTTAGTGGCCTATGAGAAGAACTACTCAATGATAGAGAAGGCATGTCTAGCTGTGATCTTTGCATCGTAGAAACTAAGGCACTACATGTTAGCTCATACTACTCATTTGGTAGCTAAAATTGATCCACTGAAATATCTCCTAAGCAAAGCTTCCCTCACAGGTAGACTAGCTAAATGGGTCATGCTCTTGAGCGAATTTGACATTGAATATGTTGAAAGAAAAGCTATCAAAGGACAGGTCATTGCTGATCAATTAGCTGAAGCACCACTATTTGATGATACACCCATGCAAATGGAATTTCCCGATTCCTCTATCATGCACCTCTCTTCTAGAACATGGCGGTTATTCTTTGATGGCTCCTACACACAGAATGGATCTGGAGCAGGCATATTGTTCATCACTCCTCAAGGATACTCGATACCCAAAGCATTCAGATTAAAGTTTCCTTGCACAAACAATATTGCTGAATATGAGGCACTTCTCAATGGTATGAAAATGGCAATACAGTGGAGAGTTACAGAGATGCACATCCATGGAGACTCACAACTGGTTATCCACCAAGTCAATGATGTGTACCAAACCAAAGATGAAAATCTCATTCCTTACAAGAGAATGGTAGATGATTTAAAGAAATACTTCATCTCTATTACATTTGAGCAAATACCCAGAATAGATAATAAGGCTGCTGATGCAATGGCGACATTATCTACTCTTTTACAGTAGCCCGAACATGAACTATGCTACGAGTTCCTGGTGGAAGCCCTATCCTATCCTGCATATGACTCCCCTGAAACCCACATGATCTGCACTGTTGTAGGTTATGACTCATCTCGCTACAAAAATCTATTCTCCTATCTCCACGACCAAATCATCCCTGAGTCCTTTAACCGTTTTGAGAAATGAAACCTTATCCGATCTGCATCCCGATATGTCATCATTAGTAACGATCTGTACAAACGAGGTCTAGATGGTACACTGCTTAGATGTTTAGAATGAGAAGAGTCTCAATGTGCATTAGAGGAAGTCCACAAGGGTATATGTGGGTCACACTCGAATGGTTTAACGTTAGCTCAAAAACTTATTAGGGCTGGGTACTATTGGCCTGAAATGGAGAAAGAGGCTATTAAATTTGCTAAAAATTGTCAACAGTGTCAAGTACATGGCAACTTGATTCATGCTCCAGGGAGAGATCTGATTCCCTTTACTAAACAATGGCCTTTTCAACAATGGGCATTTGATCTCATAGGTGCTATCCATCCACACTCTTCTAATGGACATACCCATATAATCACAGCTACAAATTATTTTACAAAATGGGTAGAAGCAGTTCCTCTAACACAAGCAACGGGGAAATAGATCTCTATGTTCATCCTAAACTACATC
This sequence comes from Chamaecyparis obtusa, assembly GCA_027943335.1. Taxonomy (NCBI): domain Eukaryota; kingdom Viridiplantae; phylum Streptophyta; class Pinopsida; order Cupressales; family Cupressaceae; genus Chamaecyparis; species Chamaecyparis obtusa. The sequence goes on along the minus strand of BSBK01010515.1, from coordinate 10,620 downwards.
ATTTGCAGATATGGGATCCCTCACTCTATAATCACAGATAACGGAGGACAATTCAAAAACAAGGACCTAGATGACTTATGTGCCAAGTTCAAGATTACTCAACATTGGTCTTCTATTTACTATCCTCAAGGGAATGGACAAGCTGAAGCTTCAAACAAAAATCTCTTGAAAATCTTGCACAGAACAGTGAATAAAATAGGAAGAGATTGGCATCTCATGATCAATCCAGCTCTCTGGGCATACAGAACTAGTATCAGAACACCTACAGGGGCTACACCTTTCGCTTTAGTTTATGGGTCTGAAGCGGGTACTGCCTATTGAGGTTGAAATCCCATCACTCAGAATCAGAATGCATGGACTTGTCACTAATGAAGACTACAGAGTGTCTAGGTTACAAGAACTTGAATTACTAGATGAACGTCGGCAAGCAGCGTATGATCATCTCAAAGTGTATCAGAAGAGAATGTCTAGAGGCTACAACAAGAAAGTCCGACACAGAGAATTTCAGGTTGGTGATCTAGTATTGAGAGAAAATCCTAAAAATCAATCTCATCGAGAACGCAAGGGGAAGTTCGAACCCAATTGGCTGGGTCCCTTTGTTATCACTGCTACTTTTGGCTCTGGTGCCTATCAACTCTCAACGACTGAAGGAGAACCTCTCTGAGAACCAATCAACATTCTCCATCTGAAGAAATTCTACGCCTAAGGCATTCAGTGCTTGGTAAATATCTTGAAAAAATCCTAAAAATCAGAAAAAGTCCTAAAAAAATGAACATCTTGGTGAAAACCTAGCAATAGGCGCCTTGATGATTCACAAAAAAATCAAAAAATATCAAAAGAACAAAAAAATTGAAAAAAATGAAAAATACAAAAAAATGGAAAAAGAAAAAAAAAAGTGCCTTAGTGAAAACCTGGAAATAGGCGCCTTGGTAGCAAAAATAGAATCTCTACCAAGATGGTGAAAACCCGGAAAATGGGTGCCACTTGTTTAAAATGCTCCATCTATCAGCACAATCTTGGTCTTTCCCAGCTTTCAGTCTTGCTTTAGTTTGTACACATCTCCCGGTTTGTTTCAACATTTCCAGTTTTCAATAAGTCGGTCTGTACACCAATCAGTTTGAGCATCTGTATCCTATCAATGTTCAAACTTGGGGGCAATCAATGTCATATCCTATGGCCTCCAATGTATCTTAGACATTTCCTATCCAGTGAGAGTCCTTTGAAGCTTCATGTGAGTCAGTCTGTCTGTCTCATCTCCAGAAAGGATTTTGCATCTACAACAATCAAACATCAAAACTCAACTGAAAACAATTTGTGCTTCATGCTTTTATCTCCTTGTATGCTTACTGATTCGCATTGAGATTTTTGCATATTATGTCCCTTCAAGCTCCTCAATGATGTCCTTTATAGGATTTAGAGAGTAATGACTGGGGGCATAATCTTTTCTTTGTTTTCGGCTTGTATGTGAAAATCTAACAACTTTGGAAATTATGGATTGAAATGGTGTCCGACTATAAGAGCCTCTATCTTGAATTGGATGGCCATGCATACCTCGACCATTGATACCCAGACAATTCAAGGAAGTTTGATCTAACTATTATCTTTTTGAAGTAAATTCTTTCTCCTATTGTGACACGCGATCTTGCCTAAGGAGGTGAACGATAAAGGGTCACTGCGGGTAATTCACATTGGATTTAGAATGATCTCTTGACTGTTTGATATGTTTGCAACGCAAGGCGTACTCAGGTCATCATGATGTTTATGTTTTGATGCTTGTACAAATTGCTATATCAAAATGGACATGATATTCAGGTCATCCTGGCGTTTATGCCTTGGTGCTTATATCTAATCGGACATTCCGAAAATAAAATCAATATTCATATGTCCATGGTTGTATAACCAGTGGGTGTTGTATTGATTCTTGCACATACAAATCGATATTCATATGTCTATGGTTTCATGGCTAGTGGGCATTGTATTGATTTATCCGGTTACCTAAAAGTTCAATGATGATAACAAATCGACATATGATCAGTGACTAGGTCCTAGGTCTTCGGTTGCATTTCATATTGTATGTCTCATTGCATTTTGCATATTTGCATGATCACACAATGTTTAAACGAACTTCAATGCGTAAATGATTCTTCAATCACATCTTCAAATCTAACAAGAGTTGAACCTAACTCGAAGGTCTTTTCACGGAATCGCAAGCAATAATCCTCCTGGGTTAACCATTTTTTTGACATAAGACTGAGTACTTGTCTTCATCAACCTGCAAAACATATCATGTGTATCGTTGCATTTACATATCATATCATAAACATTTATTGCATTACATGTTATATCCATTGCATAAACGTACATATTTCCATAATCATTACATCTGCATAACATTCATACATATGAAAGAAATCATCGCATTGTATTGATCCATACATACATTCTACACTACTCATAGCATTAACATCACATGATAGCATCATACATTACAAAAATGACAAGTACACATGATGTCACAACCAAAAATATCGATCTCATCTATATATCAAAAATCTCAAATAGTCAGGGGTGCACTACTGGCACAAGGTACAAATGAATGAGCTTCGTAGAGCTATCAAACACAACAATGTATCAATGAGAAAGTAACAGAAGATCAAGAGAAATCAACTATCAGCATGCTCCTCTGCATCTGGTGGAGGAGGAGGTGGTGCATCTGGTATCACCTCTGCTCTCAATGCCCTAGCTCCCTCTGATGCTGCCATATGCTGAGAATAGGTAGGCACTCTCTGTGCCACAGGGACTACTGCATAGTACGCAGATACATAATATGAGGCTCGCGTAGTCTGATGAATCACCTCTGCCTGTAATCTTTGTATCTCTACGCACTGCTCTGTACGCTGTCTATCTGCCTCTCGATGCCTCTCCTCTAATCTGGCTTGCTCTCTCTTCAGGTCCCGGACCTGGACTCTAAGCCGTCTGATAATCTCGGCTGAAGTAAGAGGAACTGCAGGCTCTGCATCAGCTGCTGGCATATCTGTGTCCTGTGCTGGCTATGCTGGCTGATTTGCATGTGAAGGAATGCTCACCCTATGCGCCTTACGGTGTCTAACCTCAGCACCCAAATCAAATGTGTCATCCACACTGGTCCCACCTGGAAACTGCTCAGCTCCTAGAACATCATCTGCAGATCCTACTCCACCCAGTGTACCACTCTCACCTCTGCTCCGTCTCTGTGTGCCGGAAGATGTGCCCGCTGTAGATGTAGAAGGACATGGAGGCCTCCCATGTCCTGGTGCTCTTTGTAAAGGAGCCATGGCTCTCTGTCTCGGAGGAGTAGGGTGTACCACCTGTGGTCTCGATCCTGCTCTCATAGGAGCCCCTGTAACATCCATAGCCTCCTCCATGGAGGGTATCAGCTCTGTCGGATCAGAGAATCACTGAATCCGGTGATCAGCAAGTCATGCCACATATGCATCTGTCACACCTGCATCAACCACCTGCGGAAGGTAGTCCCAATCCCTACCAATAATTTGGCTATACTCCTCAGCACATACAGTATAACTAAGTCGTGGTGCCCATCCGAGCCCTATCTCACGCACAATGCGGGCATAAGCAGTATAATCCTGAGGGACATCCTGAATGCGTCCATACTGACGCCAGACTCTGGTAATCAAAAATCTCTCCAAAACGGTGGAGGTCCGTCCTATCAATATCCTGCTCTGGAAAAAGAATGAAAACTGCTCTCTCGCAGTAAGCCAGGCCTCTATCTGCAAATATGGCCTCCATATGACAAATGTCATGTCATCCAAGCATCGGCGGAAATACTCAGTGTGACCCATGCGAACCTAAGTAACGTAACCAGCATACGTATATATGATCAGCTCCTGTGGCTGTCGCTGACTCTGAAAAATTGGTCTCAAAACTGGGATATGCTCCCAAGCCCATATTTGCAGTACCAACGCTCCTGAAGCAAATGTCTTGCAGTCCTAATACACGACCTCGTGCATCTCAGAATACAAGTGCGCCAACAGACACTGACCCTAGGCAAGCTCGGTAGGCGTAGCCATCAACAATGCTACCATCGGTGACCATCCCATCAAAAAGTTGTTCTGCTGACGGCCAGGCATAATCAACTCTCCGATCATCCCCGCAATTATACACTCTAGACGATGTGTCTGACCATATCTCTGCACAAGTGTCTCCTAGGATATAGACCCAGTCAGCTGGGTATCATCACCGAACAGTCGTCTGAACGCATGTAGTCCCCTCAATCCTCCACTAACATGCTCGGGACGCCGCAAAGCATGAAAAGGAATGCGAAGAATCCTATACACGTCCTCAGGGGTCACAGTGATCTCCCCAGTCGGAAGGTGGAAAGTCTGGGTCTCAGAATGAAACCTCTCAATCAGGGCAGTCAATAAACCATGATTTACCCTAATATCGGGTAAATGAATCAGGTGCTCAAATCCACAGGCAGCGAGATGAACCCTCATCGGGTCTGGCAAGGTGACACACAATCTCTGGGTGGCCAGATAAGAATGGCGAACATGTACGTCAGGATATGTGACCTAAATCATAAAGAAATAGGGTGTTTTATCAGAAATTCAGTTCAATATTAGGCCAAAGTATCAGAATGACATAGTTTTGAAGTTTCAGAAGGTGGGGCAAAGTATCCGCAATCAGGCAAAAGGATCAGAAAAGTTAGATTTTTGACCTTAAAATGTGTTTTTCACACTCTGTTTTTCAAACGACATTCCAGACTGGCATCAAATGTCGTACAACATTCCACAACATACCAAATGACAATTCATAGTTGTACGACACTTCACCCAGATTCATACGAGTTTCAAGGGACTCGACGAAATGTCATACGACACAAGGGTCCCTATCATACGACACTTGGGCATGGATGAAACGACAATATAAACTGAAATGAAATGTCGTACGAGTTTGGAATGGGACTCGTACGAGTTTCTACAGATGCGAAAATCAAAAACATAAAACGCGTATGGAAAAAATTAAAAATGCTATAAATCATCAAAAACACGCATTTTCAGGAGGGAACAGAGGTCCACCTACCGGATGTCCATACTGTCGAGGTCTGTCATGTCTCTGGCTGCGCTCAAAATGGTGCGAACTCACAGGTACCTTCAGTTCTCGCTGGTCTGCCATTTTTCTCACTCAGAGGGCTCCACAGAATCTCTAAAGTCAAAGGGTTGAAATGAATTGAAAATGACCCTTCCGGCCTTTATATAGCTTTTGACCTAATTTTTAAAAGTGCTCCGTTTTCCATGAAAATTGCACCCCTGGCTAATTTCAACGTTCTGAATCCATTTTCGGGATCAAAATTGAAATATGAGATCGTTTATTATGTCAAAATCGCGATTTAAAATTTTTGGAACCAGGACGATCTACTGCTTGCATAATCGACCTTCAATCATCACAAAAATCCAGTATTCAACTCAACTGATTATCTTTCATCAAACTATCAAAATTTCAACTTGGTCAACCATGGTCAACTCATGGTCAAACCTAGTCAAATTTGGTCTCCAGGACCTTCCAAACAATGCAGAATGCGTTCTCGGATGTATATAACCACTTCTCAAATCAATTAACATGCTTCTAAACAATCAACGCTAACTTTTTCTTGTCAGATTTCAATTTTAATCCCGAAGGGGGCATGGTATTACACATCATTCAAAGTCTGTAAATCAAATTCTATTGATCAAGTCTATCAATATCTTTCATCAGTAATCAAGACAAACAATCATGTCTAGTTGCTGATTCATCAAAAGTCCTCATCGCTCGGGGCAAATCTATCACCACTTGGGGCATATCAGATTCATCGATCCATATCAATCTGGTATTCTCTTAATTTTGTAAACTGTATTAGTTTTTGCAACCATCGGATCATAGTGTTCTTTCCTTGGTTCTTCGGCAACTGAAGGATTCAGATATGATACCTACTAGTTCTGCTAAGACAATCGAGTCTAGAACGGGTCACTCACTTCTTATCAATCCTAAGGTTCAGAATCAGGTATTTTGACACTTTTTCGCAATCATCGGCTCATTGCTGCTATAGTAAACATTATCTCTGGTCATTCAGGACCTCCTATCTCAATATCTTTCAATCGGTTTCTATCTTGAGATCGGTTTATCTTTTGAATCAGTTTCATATCTTTATCAAACACAGACTATCTTTGAACCACTGCGCTTCGCACAGTAATTCAAAGAGGGGAAAAATGTAATACCCAAAAATGGGCTATATGTTCATTAACCTCCTACATCGACAAATCGAACAAAATCGACATCAAAGTCCTAATCTAAGGCACATCTAAACATCATCGAATCATAATTGATTATCTTAAATTTTGCATCGGGAAATATTCCTAGCAATATTCCTAATTATCTTAATTATCTTTAATTTAATGATTATTTGGCAATAAATCACATTTATCCTAAGTTTGATTAATTGAATATTTTCATATTTAATTAATTAGATTTAATATCTTGCCACTTAATTGTTTAATTAAATTTAATTCTATCTATTATTAATTGTATTATTTAATTTTGACAATAAATCAAAATTCCTATCTTTAATTGATTAAATTCTTATTTAATTAATTAAAGCATGTTGTCATTATTTAATAATATAATAAAAGTTTGGTAAAATAGTTAATTAACCCATAAATTAATTATTTTATTTCAAATATCAGTTGAGTTGAGGATAAATCACTTTATTTATTTATTTAATTCTTAATTATTATGCATATTCAAAAGAAACAGTTAAACTCCAAATCAGAAAATCAATGCAAGTTATTAACTTTTTGGAACTCAACATCCTTTTGGAGTTCAAAAAGCTGATCTAAATTCTAATTTGAGTTAAAAAGCTATTTTTGCATGATTTTGAGAATTAACTATCTTTCATGATCAGATAACTCAAAAATCAAGATGAGTTAATTTGAGTGATTTATGGCTTTTATCCATGCACCTCCAAAGCCCTAGATTTCTATAAATTAAAGGCTTCAGCTCTTCATATCTCATCTCATATTTTTGCACAATCACGCTGGAGAATTGGAATTGAAGAATCAAAGCTCTTGCGAATCGACATCTTTGTGAGATCAATCTTATTTTTGCATTCATATTGCATATCATTGTTAGATTAGCATTTCATATCAAGTTTTTCAATAGCATTCATAGCATATCAATTTCATATTAGCATAGATTCATATCAGTTTTTATCATTCTTATTGCATAGAAAATATCAAAAATATAGATTAATTGCATTCAATTTCATATCCATCTTTTGCATTCAAATCTTTCATTTAGGTGTCATCTAGGTCATTGATCTCGATTACAATCTGAGAACATCAATCTCGCACCTATTAGAAGGCAGTAAATTGCTTGGTTAGATAGCTTTCAATTTTGCACGATTTCAATTTTTGCTAACCTCTAATGTTTTACTGAGTGTTGTGTCTACAGATCAGGTACAATTTTCACACACACATGACCCAATTTTGAGCATTAGTGTATTCTATATATAAGAAAACTCAGGTGCGGAAACAGCTTCCTACACTAATCTCTAAAGGAAATTTTGTGCAAATTCTTTTAAATCCTTACAATTTCATATTTGTTAACTACTTTAACAATGATATTGCAGCCATATACCATGCATACAGAAAATAGAGAATAACACAATGATTTACCCCTGGGGAAACCTTTCGGTAAAAAACCCCAGCACTCCAAAACCTACACAGTGTATTAATCAAAACTATTATAGTTTACAATACACTTGCAATGCAAGTTCTTTCAGAAGATTTTTCCAACTCTTGAAGACAAATCGCAGCAGCATAAAATGTTCCAACAATACACTTGCTTCTCCTATCTTCACAACCCTAAAAAATGCTTATATCATGTGCTTCCCTTTTTAGGGCAACTTCCAAAGATAGTCGTATTAGGGTTTTACCATTCTCCGAGAAAATAGGAACCCGAAAAAAATTTCCACGATTGGGGAAGAGTGTACAGTACTCAACTTTATCAGTTGCCACATGTCTTCACCCATCATTGATTCTTCCAGACATAGCTCTTACATGTCATAGGAATCCGTCATAACAGTTTCAGCCATGATCTCCTTACACACAATTCAAGATGTTGACACATCAAGTGGAGTGACACATCAACATGCCAACTAGACATGTACACTCACACTTAATTACATTATTTGCAAGAAATACATTTTACAAAACAAATAATAAGAATAGGAATTATCCAAGGTTGAGACACCTTATTCCTAACACTATATGATTCATTTCTACCCCACATGATGTATTTTTTTGGGACACATAATTTATGATTACTTTATTCTTTGATGTACCATATGTACTCATAGTGATTATTTGATGGATATTTGATGGACTTGTATATTAGATTTTTGATATTTTTTGTGGACATTATATATATGGAGAGTTGATCGAGGATCATGTATCATGTATCTTTTTATGTTTTTATATGATGTATGGATGTATTTGTGTATGATGGTGTACTGACATGTGTGTGTGTTTCTTATATGATTATGCATGTATACTTTATGAGATGGTACTAATGTGTGATGCAAGATGTATATAAGCTATGTTCTTAACATGATTTATGTTGGATGTGGAGTTTGATTACTTTATGTGTATGCTTATGATGTTCATGTTGACTTGATGTGTGACATGTTAATGATGTTATGCATATGATATGGATGCTTACATATATGATGATGTTTATGATGTATGATATGGATGCACTTTATACTGGCGAATGTTAGTGTTATGTGATTATTATGAGACTAAAACTATTATGGTTAATGTAATAAAATAAATTGATTTCTAGATGTAATGATTTATTAAATGTAATAGGTAATTAATATGTGACTAATAATGTATATGTATTTAGTAATTAAATTCTATGTATATGAGATGATATTATATGTAGTTAGTATGCAACTAATAATGCAAATGAGATGTGATTGATGAGGTTACAAAATTAATATGCAACAAAAGCGATTTGTAACTACTAATGAAATGATAATTAACGATGCAACTAGGATGAATTTAAAATGATATGAAGCTAATGCCATTAATATGTAATTAATGTGTAACTAAAATGAAAATGAGATGTAATAGATGAATTTTGAAGTAAGATGAAATTTAAGGTGGGGATAAATTAATGAAATTATTATGAAACTAATGTAGCTGATTATGTAATGGGATTTAATATGATAATGAAAATAAATGTAATGGGATACATATGCAATGACAAAATGGTAATGAAATAATAATGCAATGATTTAATGTAACACATCTAATGTGAAATGTATTTAGTGCAAAATGATAATGCAAATGGCATACATCATGAATCAAAATTTGAAAGTGTCTGTGCAACGTGACCTAGATTTCTATGCAGATGAGTATGCATGAGAATACAAAAATGCTCAAGGGACCACATGTAAAGGATGAAAACTAGGAGTAGGGGAGTGGTACAAAATTATTTGCACAATCTTATTCAAGAGGATTAGAGACGGATGGAAGGAGGGATAGGATAGGGAAAATGGGGGATTCTTCTAAAGCTTGAGTGAGGAGTATTCCAAAATGGAATACCACCATGTAGTGAGCACTTATTTTGATTTAGAAATATCAACAACCTGCCATGGTTATAAAGAACCAAAGCCTTGTCAAAGATGTTGCATGGGACTGACTCAACAAACATGCAAGGATGTCTCCTATATCACACCTAAGCCACAAAGGACTAGGGTGGATACAATGAAAGGGGGATCCACAAAAAAAAAATCCTGAGTGCACCATGTAATCATGAGGTATCACATGTTGAAAATGTTGGAGATTTCCCAGCAAGCCAATGTTGACTGTATGTTTGTCATCGATGACAACATATGGTAAGCAGAATGCGTTGAAGTCTTATGCAAAGAACCTTGAGCATATGTCTCTTAGATATGTTATCAACATGATATCATAGACGCAAAGGTTGATTATGAGTATAGATAGTTGTGTAGTTGTTTGTATCAGTAGTGTTCCTGACAATGTTACAGGTAGAGCTTTGTATGTGATTTTCAGTATTGTTGTGATGGAGCCTTTCGCATTTATATTTGTGTTGTAGACATGTTTATGATGCTATGTTCATGGATGCAGAGTCATTTTTGCAGTTGAAGCTGAGTAATGATGTTTCTATTTGTCGGTTACAGTTTCCTGAGATTATCTGATAGAGCCGACAGTGTTTATATTGTTTTAGCAATTGCACCTATCATTTTGATATGCATGTTTGGTTTCATGTTTGGTGATGAGTTAAGAATGTTTGGTTAAGAGTGCATAATGTATTTTAGCATAAGAATAAAATTTTAGTTAATTTGGTGGAGCCAACTGTGTGAAGCAATGTGTCTACTCATATTGAGTTGTGCGGTCCTATTTGTGTTGCGTGCTTGTTTTAGCCATTGGAGATGTTACTAAGGAGTTATATTGTTTTTCTATTATGATTTCAATGAAGTTCTAACAGGAAAACTTGAGTATATCATTTGGAGAAAGATACTTATAGCCAGTCAATTGTGATTGCTAAGTGTGATTGTGA